>JAMPIV010002584.1:2500-140000 GCA_024509875.1 Oreohelix idahoensis | reverse complement strand
ACACACACACACACACACACACACACACACACACACCACACACACACACACACACACACACACACACACACACACACACACACACACACACACACACACACACACACACACACACACACACACACACACACACACACACACACACACACACACACACACACACACACACACACACACACACACACACACACACACACACACACACACACACACACACACACACACACACACACACACACACAGATATATATATATAAACGATCAACTGGTTGCCAACCCTTGCTGTAGATGTTGTTATAAGATGTGTATTGTGTCCAGTATTTGTGTGCAGAAACTGTATGACTGTCTGTATTGTACCAGTGTACCCAATCATGGCTTTATTACTGTGCTGTGAATTGTCATCTTTATTAGCTTACTGCTCAACCAGTGTATGAAGTTCATAGAGATATACATTTTTTTAAATTATTCATTTGGTTAGCTATAGGTAGCTTTAAATGAGTTTGTGGAGTAAGATGACAAAAAGCCATGAGAAACCATGATAGTACTTCTTACATGTGATTAAAGCAAGTCATATGAAAAGGTGCTTTCAAGTCTCATGAGAAGATGCTATGTTCATATTATCATTGGCGGGAAAAGTAATATGAAAATAGAAGGTAGAAATGACTAGGTCACAGTGTGTGGTTTTTGAGGTGGAATTCGTTCATTCATCACCTTTCAACTCCACAAAGAGCATAGTCCTTCAACAAACTTACATCTAGTCTTTCTGTCCCTTGCCATCAGCTCAAGGTCTATCCGAGTCCTCTTCATTCTTCATGTGTGTCTCTCTGTTCTCCTGTGTCCCTTGTTCATTCAATGTACGAACACTGCAGGTGCCAAATCTGGAGATTTTCTTAACATAAAGAAGGTTAGTCAGCAACACAGACTGCTTTTGGCTTTCTCTGTGTTGCGTCATGAGCCTCCTTGTCAGAGGACCTCCTTGTGTCTTGAATTGCTGAGTTTTGTTTTCTTTAGTTGATCTGTCCATGTTGTTTTTTGTGGTTTTAAAATTTATACAGGATGGAGTTACCGGCCCCATACCCAAACCTCCTTAGTTGCATGCGGCATGCATGATAGATCACAGTGTTATTATTCTTTGCTGTGAGTTGAGATGCAACAGGAAAAAGATAAGGGAATGTCCAAACGCTGTTGAAATCAAGTCTTTTTCACCGTACCTTGCTTTAACAGTAGAAGTAAGATCATGTTTTGTTCACAGCTACTGTTAATCCATAAAATCCCCTTGCAGGAAGCCTGCACCAAGCATTGACATGCTCATGCAGCGGTGGTTTATGTCACAGTTTTTTATGTGATGAGGTTGCCAGCCTCATGCACAACATCACACTAGTCACTTTGTATGACATGTATGAGGGTGCAGTAGTCCTTTCTTTATCTCTTCAGAGACACCCAGGAACACTACATAGGGTAACTTTGGCTTTACTGTTTTTGCTCAAGCACATGATTTATGCCAAAGATCCTTACTGAACGTGATTAATCAGTTGCGAATAAACTGAAATGTTGTCACTTTGTGGTGAGCGATGACTTTTTTTTTTTTTTTTTTTTTTTTTGTAGTTGATACAAATTATGGCATGGGACAGAAAGACTTGGCTTGAGTTTGTTGAAGGTCTATTCTATTTGGGAAGCTAAAGGGTTAATGATTATGATGATGATTGTATGCTAGATACTGGCAATTGAGACACATTTATTGCAAAGGTATTTTTTAGATTAGACAGTCATCTTTGAATGGTGGCACACTATACAAAACCTATATGATTTTGTAACACAGCAACTAGGGTTATATTATTAGTATTCAGTGTCCCCTGAGTATCTTAATACTGTTAAGCATAGCCACGAAACACGGGGGGGGGGGGGGGGGGGGGGGGGGGGATCTAATGAGACAAAGATAGAATAGTACTGCTGCTCCCTCAGACATGTTGTACAAGGCAGCTAATGTGAGGTTGTGCATGGCCGCTGGCAACCTCATCATGTCAAAGAAATAGCTACAGAAACTACCATTACAAGAGCACTTGACTGTGTAATGCAGGCTTTCTGCAAAGGGACCAACTACAGTGGGGGTTCCATGCTCTGTGAGGAGCAGAAAGCAAATTGATGATGATTATTGGTACTTTATTTTGTAAAGAAATCCAAATATTGCATTACACCAGTTGGGAACCAGTGTGTAAATCCTATAGGACCCAGAACTATCTGGTAGCTCTCGTGGAATGCACTGTGCAGCAGTATAGAAAGCTCCCAAATGACCAAATTTTCAGGTTAAGAAGACCACTTCAGGCTACAGCTTAGTGCTTGTGTATGAAACATGATGTGGCCTGTATAACCCATGATGATGTGTCAGCACTGTAAATTACAGATAGTTAACATAAATTTAGAGATGTAATTGTTTATACCCTTGCAGCATTTGCCTGTTTTGACAATCTGCAACTGCTTCACATAATTTTTATTTTTTGGATACAGCTGAATTTTCTTTGGTTGAAGTTTGTGTAATGCTTTGAGCTTGTGGTCACTCTCCTTCCCCCCTTTTATTTTCCCACCCTCCAATCTCCATTTTAATCACTGAGAATTTATCAGTGCTCAAGAATTATTTCAGAATGTGATTTTTTTTTCCCCCAGCCAATTAATCAACTCAGTTTTGAGTTGTAAGAAAGTTTGCAGTGCATTGATTTTTTTATTATTGGTACTAAAAGTTTTGTTAAGTTATAGTCAGGTCTGTTTAATTTAGTCAGAGTGTTTTTGTTTTGTTTTTTGATAGAATGCCAGCATGGTTTTAAATTTCACATGTTAGCTGAGCTCATATTTATATCAAAAGAAACACATTGTGTCTCAACCTGTTAATTATTTAGACTAATTTTGCTTATAAATCTAATAAGATATCACGTTGCATGTTTTTAGATCATTGTTTCAGGAGTCATTGTCTTTGATAATCATGGTTATACGCTATATTCCTGATATGTCTTGCAAGAATTTGTGAAATGATGTGCCATAGTTGCCCCATTTAGTTACCAGCGCCCTCTAATGAAACAAAGAAATAATAGAACTGCTGTTGCTCCCTTGGTATGTCACCTGATGTTGTGGATGTGGCCGGCAACCTCATCCTGTAAAACAAATTGCCACAGAAGCTATTGCTATAACCGCATGTGAGAGTTTGGTGCCGACTTCATGCAAGGGGACCAGCTGCACTGGTGGCTGCATGCTCCATACGGAGCGAAAAGGAAAATGATTTTTTATTTTTATAAAGTTTTGGCGAGGCGCGTCCCGTTCAACCTAGTCGGTTGTATTAGGGCGCATGTCCAAATATAAAAGACCTTTAGGTCTGTGTAATTAATAGAATGATGATGTTCCATAGCTTGTGATACAGTTAGTAGTAGACTTGTCATTTCTTTTTTTTCTTTTTTTGTAAAATTTCAGATCAGAGGGACAATTTCCAGAACCAGCAACAACAAAATCAGCAGCAGCAATGGGGCACGTATCTTTTGTTTAAACATCTGGTCATTTATTTCTTCTTCAGAAGTTCATATTTGGTGAACATGATAAGTTACATTTGCTTTATAAATGCCACTGGCTCCATTAAGCTTTATGACAGGTCCATGACATTCTTGAATATTTTGTCTTAACTTGAGATGTATTCTTCCAATCTTCTACTTACTTACTCCTTGATAAATTTTTGTTTGTGGTTACGTTAACCAAGTGCTTTAGCAAGTAACAACATCTGTTTTTTTTTTTTTATATACATCAGGTGGGCGTGGCAGACAGCAAAGAAACCCCCAGCACCAGCAGCAGAGATCATACTAAGCTGCATATGGACAGAGCAGCTGCAACTGTTTGGCTTGTAACCTGTGTCAGTGTTGACCACCATGTGGTACTTCTTCCTATGATGTGCAGTCTGAGACTTGAGAAAAGTTTTTTTTTTTTTTTTTTCCATCCTTATAAACGTTTCATAATGGTGGTGTTTTTTTAATTTTTTTTTTCACTTGTGTTTTTTGTGTGGTCATTAATGTGTATTAATCTTATTTCAATAGGGTTTTACGGCAGAAAAAAGGTAAAGGATCCCGTTTACACACCCATTGAGCCATATTGGGAATATGGTGTTAGGCCCATATTTTCTCGACCATCAGCGCACTAGGGTGATGTGGTCAGCATCACGCGGGCTGCCTTAACCTTCCCAGCGTTGCTCTGGTACCCAATTCATGAGGCTTGGTCAACCCCGGAAGCCGTTTGCGGTCTAAAATATCCCACCTCAACTGGGGATCAACTTTTACGGCAGAGGTTTAATGTTTTTTTTTTTTTTGGATCTATAAAATATTTTATGAATATACTTTGTGTTGTTAATAATTATACAGTTATAAATTCCTCCTCCTCTCTCTTTCTCTCCCCCCTTTCGGATTTGAAAACATCTGAGACATGGGCTCATTTTAGTGAGATCCAAAACAACTGCACAGACATCATTTCAGCAAAGATCATAGTCAGAAAGTACATAAAACCATGTAATAGCTTATATACAGATATGTTTCAGTAAGAAAGTATTTGAGGTTACTTGAAATGCTACAAAGTTAGTAAAAGTTCTAAAAATCTTAGAAATAGTTGCAAAAAAACCCACTATGGTAAGTAACTTTTCTCATAGATTCAACTTTCATCAATACAAGCACTCAGAAACAGGCAGATGTATCAGGTGTAACATAGTAGAGAAAATACTACAGTAAACATGTGTACACACTAAGGGATGCAGAATCACATTAACAAAGATACTAGCACATGTAGGCATTGCAGAAATAAACCAGCAGACAAGGAAACCAAACACTGAGGAATTGACACTAACCAAATAAAAATAGCCCTAGGCAAAACAGAAAGTATTTTATATCCAAGATAAAAATGACAAACAATGCAAGAACTCATCCTGGTATAATTGAAGGACACTATCCAGGGTTGAACTGAAGCATGCTTTAAGAAGACATGGCAAATGCTAAAAGAAGAAAGCATGAGATAGTTCTGCAACACATCAAAACAAGTAATAATAGCAGAAACAAAATTTAGATAAATGTTTGATCTCATGATCATTTGGTGTTATATATTATTCATTGCTGTTTGGTATGGAAGGATGAACTTGACATTCTAAAGCATGATTTCAGGTACTTGACATACCGAAGATAATGAGGAACCGTCTATACACAGAAAAATATAAGATCACAAAACTTCATGGCCCTAAAAGGAAATTGATCTGTTTGGTAAAAATTAGAAACCATCTGTATTCTAGGTTAAGATATTATATGTGATTAAAATGTTTGCCAGAATTAGACTTATTACATAAGCATTACAGTTACTAGTGGCTCCATGCTTCATAAAGAATGAAAAGAACAGATTACAGTTAGAAATGTTCACAAATGAATATGAATTTTATTTTGATCTTTTTAAAATTATAAGTATCGGGGAAGAGTAGAAAAGCTGATACTACTGTGTGTTTATTAAATGCCTAACTTTGACATCCTTGTTGTCGATTTAGAACAGTTGATATTCTGTCATTAAAATTTTAGCCTAATGGTTAGAAATATAATGTTGCTTTCATTTTCATGAAATTGTTTTATGGTACTGAGAACAGAAAATAAAAGTTTCCTCATTTAGTTTTCTTTGGGAAAACATTTTGTTGTTAAAATTCATTTTGTTTCCAAAATAACTGAAATAGCATGCATTGCTTTATAGATCGTGACTAACACTCATTCCACACACACACAAAACTAGTCCTGATTTACAAGGTGTATAAATCATCGAGATTTAAAATTACATATTTAATGGGTACCTGACTCCAGTGGTGAGTGAAGGCAGCGAAGAATGGAACTCCTCATCCCACTTCATCTAGCAAAGACATTGTATGAGTGAAGTCTCTAACACTTCTCTCCTACAGCACTATCTGTGACTACCTTTACCTGTTTTATATCGAAGATACATGGATATTATTCTTCTTCCTCGTCCGCCTTCAGACTTCACATTAATGACTAATAAAGGCAATAGTTAGCTCAAGGTTCCTTATATCTTCTTCCTCGCTCGCCCTCAGACTTCTACATTAATGACTCTAATAAAGGCAGTAGTTAGCTCAAGGTTCCTGACATCTCCAAACAGTTTTTCATGTACAGAAGTGGGTTTTTGCCATGTGCTACTCCATTCATTGCTGTATGTTGGGCAGGACTGCAGCAGATGTTCGACCGTATGGGGCTGATGCCATAGGTGCACAGATCTGTTGCACCAGTCCTGTACCTGTCTTATAGATAGTTCCTCAATCTGTTGTGTCCAATCCATGTTAGGGTCTGTTCTTGTCTCGTACAAAAATCTTAATCTAGAGCTGCAAAAACCTTGATTATATTTACCTGTTATCTAAAAGTCACTGGTTGAGTCACATTACAAGTCACCCATACACAAGGATGTTGGATCCAGACTCTATTAATGCTCATCAGTCGATGCTGTTTAAATGCCTCATAGCTGTCTTATCAAAAATGTTGAGACGTAGGATATTATCATCATCATTGCCTGTCTGTTCCCTAAGGAGCATAGGCTTTCAACAAACGTATACAAAGTCCTTCTGTCCTGTGCCGTCAGCTGAAGATTTGTCTACGTCTTCCTATCCCTTTTTTTTCTGTCTCCAGTTCTCTTCTTGTGTTTTTTGGTTTGCCTCTACTTCCCTTGCCCTGGGAATTCAACAAAAAGGACTGCCTTGTAATGTATGTCCCATTCATCACTAGCATCTTCTCATCTCTTGTTCTGCTGGCACTTGCCACCATTTGTGCGTATATATGTATATATATGTATATGTATATATATATATATTGACTATTGCACATATGTGGCTCTAAGGGGTTTCTTGGTAGACGAAGAATGAATATGGCTACTGCCTCCTCATCCATGTCATAAGAGGGGACTACAATGTGCATGAGGTTGGCAACCTCATTATATAAAACATTGCCACAGAAAGCACCACTGCAAGAATACTTGATGTAGTTTGGCACAGTTTCCCTGCAAAAGGCAAGTCACTGCTGTCTTCAATTCAGTATAATGCAAAAAACATGAGAAAGACGAAAATGATTACATGTCTGTTCATTAAAGACCTAGCTGATGCAAGCTTCACTTTAGTGTAATCTTGGCACTAAAATAATCTCAGTTTGAATAGAAACTTAAGTCCAAATGGGACAGAGAACAGTCAGGTCACATAAAAGATGATGCCTATCACCAGCTATCCAGGTGAGACCAGGTCATCATTCTCTGGTTACGCTCTGGTCACAATAGGTTGAGGTACCAAAAATATCACAAGTACAGGATTGATCCAACAGATCTCTGCTCCTGTGGTAGCACCAGCCCCATGACAGCTGAAAATATGCTCCAGTCCTACTGAACTTAAAGCAGTGAACGGAGTGTCATATGGCAACAACCCATGACAAACTATTGGGAGATGTCAGGAACCTTGAGCAGACTACTGTCTTTATTAGAGTTTTAATGTAGAAGTCTGAGGGCGAATGAGGAAGAAGAATAGAAACAGGTCAGAATAATTGTATGTTCAATAATGGAGAGCTTCCAGATTGGCATTTGGTATGTTTCAACACTAAACAAATGAGGAAGAACTGCACAGGTGACAGCGGAAGATATTTTGAGTCTATGTGAAACAAGATTGAAGGGAATAGAAAAGAAGGAGCCGAACACAAAAGAATAGTGCCATCCTACGGACATGACGAAGAAAGCGCATGTAATAGTGAAGGTGTGGCTCTATTGCTGTCAAAGAAAGCGCAAAAGCACAGGACTGGAAACAATGTGATGGAGGCTAATATCAGCAACATTCAAGACTACCAATGGGAAGATGAACATCATTTGGAAACAAAATATGTGAAAGAACTTTACACTAAACAGAGGAATGGGGAGTGGTATCAAAATGAGACGACAAAAAGGCACAGGGGCTGTGGCCACTCCAATGCGTTTTGGCTGGTGGGGATATCTAGAAATAATTTTGTAGTTACATGCGTTCAAACAGTCATGGGAGAATAATAGCATATAACATAAGGGTCTAAATTGACAAAATCGTACACAGTAAAAGCAGAACAGGTTATTCATTATCAAGATTACACTAACAAGACACAATATTTAAGTATTGTACACTAAACGCTTACAATGTATAAGGAGTTAATAATTAATCGAAACCATTCATGCTGAAATTCAGTTTGCTTTAGGTTTGTCCAATTCACATTTATTGCTGACAGGAGCAGTCATAAGACTGATATAGTCTTAATTGTTTTACATCCGATTTTTGTTTGAAAATCATTGTGGTGAATGTGTTTTTCAATTAAAACAAATCTATTTTGTTCATTGTTAAAATAAGGGCTAAATGTAAGAGTTGTTATGTTAAAACTAACTTGATCGCAAGACAGCAACATCCTTAGTACTTGCTTGCTCTTTCCTCTTCTACCTTGGGTTGTATAGGTTTACCAGAGAGAGCGCAATGCTATCATATAGCCTGTCTACCTTTTGGCATGGTTCCAGTCCAACATCTCTAGCAACACCGCATAATATTTAATAAAAAAGGACAACTCTTGTTATCTTAGGGACTGCATCCATTATCCACACTGAGATATTCTGTGCATACGATTTTAAACATATTTCCCCAGCTTTGTGATGTTAAAATTTATGAAACATAAGCTTCATCAAACAAATCTTGTGGAATGCTTTCTGCCATCCTCTGTTCAGAAAGGATCGGAAAACAGCTCCTGCAGCAGTGAGGAAATGGAATGGAGTAGTTGGTGGAAGAGAGAGCTTGAGCAGGATTTGATATAGAATCATAGCTGCTGTAATACGTCTATGGAGGCTTGTTATTTGTCAATATTAAAACATGAAAAGGTTTTTTTTTTTAATGTTCAGGTGTGGATGGACCCCGCTAAACCCTAAGAACAAGCCGTCACTGGCTGGGGGGAATATATGGAAATTTAAGTCCAACACCAAACATTTTCATTTCAAGTGTTGCATCAGTTCTAGTGTATTACTCTGAAACATGGAGAACAATAGTTGTAGCCTCCTCCAGTCATTACTGGCTATGGGGTTGATCAGCCCTTGAGGTGCTTTTTTTGCCTGGTGTTTCTTTCAGCGTGTTCTTTTCTCTCTACTTGTAATAGATTCTTTTCACCCAATCTGAGGTGGCGCGGTAGAGAACATCTCCACTTGGTGTGATCGGCTAGTTTGGTCCTCCAAGGTTGCTGGACTTATGTCCAGAGCCTTCATGAATCTTTTGCACACATCTTTGAACCTCAGCTTCAGTCGCCCGGTTGTTCATTTGCCTGTTGTCTGTAGAAAATATTTTTTGGAATGTGACCATCTTCCACACGGCAGACATGAACAAGCTAGAGTAGTTTGTGTTGTTTAAGCAGTGTATACATGCTTTGAAGGCCAACACGTTGACACAACCTTGACGTTTATGGTTTTTTCCTTCGACGAAATACTAAGGATGTGGCACAGACACGATAGATGAAAGATATTGAGCCTGTTTTCTAGCTTAGCATAGGTTGGTTGTATCTCGCTGCTATATAGAAGCGTGCTTGTGACGCAGACCTCATGTACCACAACTTTTGGTCTTCATTGTGAATTTTAGGTTTCCCCAGACATGCGTTGTGAGGCAGGCAAAGATGGTTGTAGCTTTGCCAGTGCGAATGTCAATTTCTTTATCCAGAGAGAGTTTGTCATTGACGGTAGACCCCAGGTATGTGAAGTGGTGCACCACTGGCAACTCATAGCTATCGATAATAATAACTGGTGCAACACCTATATCCTGCAGATTTCTTTTCTTGAGACTTTTTGTGAGGTCAAAGTCCTTGCTTGCTTGACAGAAGCAATTCGTCAAGCTCTGGAGCTCCTGTTGACTTTGAGGCCCCCCCACCCCCCCCCCCCCAACCCCCCCCACCTTTAAGAAGGTAAAAGGGCTGAATCGCTTGTCTGATGGGGGTATGTTTCTGATGATCAGATTGCCTCCTGTTGTAATGCTCAGTACAGTGCTTTTTTTTTTTTTTTTTTTTTTTTTTTTTTTTTTTTTTTTTTTTTTTTTTTTTTTTTTTTTTGCGTTCGCCCGCTAATACTCGAGGCGAAATCTCAGGTTATCATTTATGTCTAACCTGACATTGATTTTACGTGAGTATCCCTTTATTTCTTGTACAGAGACAAATGTCCCTCGCCATTCAGGCAAATACTCGCCGATTTCGGAGGTACCCATTGCAGCTGGGTCGGCTCAGGAGCCGCCAGTCCCTGGTCGACGACACTCCTTCAAATGTCCTCGCCAGGTCTCGAGTTAATCCAGTCCAAATCCCGGTCGACGAAAAATCCTCAAATGCCGTCGCCCGGGTTTGATCCTGTATCACCCGGTCGCCAGAGCGGTGTTGTAACCACTACGCTAGCGCGGCTCCCTAGTGATCTATTATTATCATTTAATAATTGTCATTTTGACAATGAAATAAAGTTGTATAGATGCCCCGTGTAGTTCCAAGGGATCTCTGATGAGACAAAGAACGAATAGGACTACTGGTTCATAGGCATGTCGTACATATATGAGGCTGGTAACCTCATCATGGAAAACAAATTGCTACAGTTACCACCTATGCCAGAGAACATGGATGTGTGGTGCAGGTTTTCTGCAAGAGGACTTGATGCAAGGTTAAGGTGGTGTGCTCGACAAGGAGTGAAGAGACAAATGAATGTATTATAAAAGTAGAGGGTAAAGGATCCCGTCACACGCCCATTGAGGCAAATTGACAATATGGTGTTAGGCCCATATTTTCTTGACCATCGGCATACTAGGGGGCCGGCCGCCTTAATCTTCCAAGACGTTGCTCTGGTACCCAATTCATGAAGCTGGGTCGACCCCGGAGCCGTGTGCGGTCTAAAAAATCCCACCTCAACTGGGGATCGAACCATGGACCACCGAGCTAGGAAGCCAGCGCTACCGCGGCTCCAATGTATTATAATCGAATGAATTTAATAATACCAGAAGTGGCTTGTAGTTGATCTAAAATCTAAATGAAGGATCTTCCATTCTCATCTCATTCATTGAGACAATGTAGAAAAGTAATATTGTGTAATAAATATAATATTATGAGCAAGTAAAACCCGTCAAAATACTACGGGAATCAATTTTGATGCACACTTTCTGCTGAATGCCATAATGATGGCACTCTTTCTCCAGTGGTTATTTCATTTCGCTTTCATTGGATTTTTTGTAGCCAAATTTTAACTGGATGCATTGTCTCTTAAGCCACGAGAGAACTTCCTTATCAAAAATGACATCGGCAGAAGTGTTTTAAAAAAAAGCCAGTGGAATGAAATTCTACTAATTAACAGTTCTTTAATCACATGTTTTGTTAATATACGGATATCTTTTAAAAATTGAAAACATATTCAAGAGGGGAAGAGTGGGGTGTCAGCTGAAAATTGGACGAACTACCAGCAGGTTATCATCAGCTTTGGCAGGGAGATCAGATCTTGGGGCAATAGGAAAGTAGAGCTGGAAATTAATCTGCTGATAAATGGTCATGACACAATGGGCTAATCACCTGTTTGTCATACATTTTGATTACATGTTTTTGCCCAGGAGCCGTGTGCTCTGTGGGTCACCTCTACACTTCGTTTTACGGGGTAGAAGAGGTTCCGATTATGAGATGAGATAAATGGTCATGCAGGGGATGATGATGCCATTGTGTACACTGGTGGGTCTAGATGTGAAGCTCCTTTAAATGCAAGCCACGCTGGAGAAACTGGAGCTCATGACTTCAACTCAACACGTTTCAGAATGGCAGAAAAGCCACAGGAAAAGCCTACAGTGTAGATAATACCAAGGAGTCTTAAACGTAGTATAGGCTGCTAAAGAGCGAGAAGCTCAGCAGCCCTAGTTAAACAACAACATTAAATTTATTTTTTCTTGTTTATATATTTAATTAAGCCAAAAATGAGCGTTATGTTTTATAAATTTAGCAACAATTAACTAGCAAACCAGCCTTTGTAAAAGCCTGATTAATTAAACGCTATTTTACTTAATAGATTGCTATTTTTTCTGCACTAGTTAACTAATTTGTATTCGATGATGTTCTCTCTTTTCAGTAACACAAAAAAAATTGGGGAGTAAAGAAATTTGTGACGTCTCATGCGAGTGATCTGGCTTTTGTGACGAAATGTGACCGGGAAGGGGGGGAGAAGGGGGGTTAAAAACGGCAAAACTTGTGTGACATATGCGAGCGACCCCCCAATCCCAAAAATTTTCACACAATGTTTCACTCAAACGCATCAATTAACGAATTGATCGTGAACGCTCGAGTAGCTTATTAAAATGGTGTTTGTGTTTGGTTTTGTTCTGTTTTATCTCGTTTTTGTTGTTAAGTTTTTTTTTTTTTTTGTCTTTTTTTTTAACATACGAGTACAAGCAAAAATTGGTAATTTGGATTAGCCATATTTACAATGATTTGACACATGATGCCACTTTCCCATATCGGCAGCTATTCATCTTATTTGGAATTGAAAACACTATATATCTTAATTTTAACCCATCAGAGTTTGCACGGGATATTTTTCATCATTAAAATAAAAAAATTGAAATGAGTAAAGAACTACTGTACTTGATTCATCGTCAGGGGAAGAAAAATTAAGCTGCGCACTACTTGTGTACATTAAAAGTCAGTCAATGAGAAGAATATAGTTTTACGTTTTTTTCGTAGTTATAAGGCGGGAGAAAAGTTTGTTAAGCGCCTCGTATAAATATAGTCTAGTCTTCAAGTCTTTTTTTGTATAGGGTAAATTCATCACGAACGTCCGATTGATTAAGTAATTAGAGTGTTTTTCTCTCGAGGGACAGTCATCAGGTTCAGGGATAAAAACATGGTAGCGTCATGCTTCAGCCTACCCAGCTGTGAATGGGTACCTGACTCCGCTGTTGAGCTAGGGAAGGCAAAGGCAGCGAGGAACGAAACTGGTCACCCCACCCCAAAAAGATGACATAGTAAGGTGAAGTCTCTAACACTTTACTCCACTACGGCAGTTTCTGCTATGGGACTACCATTTTTGTTAATATTCAATATAAGGGACCAAAGACGCAGCAACAGTGATCAATGCAGTCAGCGACCCATAGCTATACTGCTTGCGTCAGGGTCAGCGAACCAGAGCTGACCAAGACCCTAATCCACCTACAAATGGTGGTCCTGGAAATAGGCTGCATCACTGCTGTCTGGCTGAGCGAGTATGGATCGAAGAGGGAAGGCAAACCTGGTCCCAAAACATGCCGTGCTGAAGTCGGATGTGTCGGCCGAAAGGCGCAGATATCGCAGCTACGCTGTAAACGAACACGACGCAACCAACGTCCTTTTCAGGGCGAACGAGGAAGAAGATATTCAACATAATATCATTTTGCTCTTCTTATGAAACCTGGAGCCACCACTGCAGATTGTCCCATTGAGGAAACCTACGACAAACATATTATTCGCCATTTACATCTTGCACGACGGAGCAGTAGGCATATTTGTTTCGGGTCTCATAAGCGATCTCTGGGAATAACGCGGGACTTTTTAACTGTACCGCTGGGTAAATTAAATATCACATCCTTCCTTCGTCCTGTAGCCCAGGTGGTCGATGGAGCATCACTTTCTGTTGAATGGCTTTGCTGTTTCACTCAACAACTGTCTGTCTTGTGCTAGTATTTGTATCTCAGCGAAAATCCTTCCTGTCCATTTTATGAATATTGTCTAACCCGTGTATCTCCGGTCTACACTTTTCTTTTTTTCCTGGGGCTCTCCCCCTTTTAATAGCGTCCGATTGACACTGGTTACAGCGATGGTCTCTCGCTGCAAAGGTGCCGTCTCCGATTCACAATATCGAAACACTCCAGTCTACCCAGCTGTAAATAGGTACCTGACATTGCTCTTGAGTTAGGGAACTGGTCACCCCACATCTCGATGCTAGACCTAATATTGTGAAGTCTCTAACACTTCACTACTCTACGGCAGTATCTGGTATGGGACTACCTTTATAGTATTTCAATTGTTTGTAAAAGAAAAAGAGATAAAACAAAACCAAAAAATAGCAAACAAAAAAACACAAAGCAAAAATAATAAACAGGGGGAGGGGTGTTAAGGCCTGGTGTATTTAGTTAGATATTTCATTGATTTTCACTTGTTAACTCTTAGTATACGAGCGGCCTTTTAGAAAGGCCGATGATCGATCTGCACTAAATAATTTATTTATAAAGATAACATAAAGTGTTATATATCAAAATGTGAAGAAATGAAACCCTTATATCATGCACGTAACTAAATTGTTCAGTGGTTTTAAACATGCATTCACCTATACATTTTCGCTATTGACGGGGATCGATCATCGGCCTTTCTAAAAGGCCGCTCGTATACTAAGAAGTCACATGTATTGCAAGAACATCATCAGACCTTCATCTTCCCAGTTACTATATATTAACTTTTGTTCTTGTTAGAGTTTTTGTTTGTTTATTTAGTGTGTGTTGTTGTTTTGTTTTTTAATGTACACGCAAATTTAATGTACACGCAACATTTGTAATTTTGATTTGCTCTATTTACAATGATTTGACAGAAGATGTGATGCCACTATTACGTATCGGCATATATTCTTATTATTTGGAATTGAAAACAATATATATCCTAATTATAACCCATCAGATGTTGAAAGGGCTATTTCTTATGAACAAAATTTAAATTTAAAAAATTTTGTATTTTTCTGTCCGCTTCACGCTGGTCACTACCCTTCGATCTGTCCAGCTGGGGAGATACTGCTGGTAGCTTTACTACCACGGGCATAGTCCTCGGCCCTCTGGGATATGGGAACACACACGTTCTGCCACCATGACAATACGCTGGACCAGGGCTAGCTGTCTCAGCATGCAAACAATATTGTTATTAAAAAAAAAAAAAAAAACACCGCTGCAAGAGTACATGTCATGCTTTGCGGAATGCCATGTATTTGGCGCTGTAATGCTGGGGGTTCTACGAACTCCACACCCACTCCGAGTAGAAGTCAGAAATGCACTGTCCTATCACTAGGAAAGCTAAACAAAAAAAGTGGACAGGGGTGTGGTATTTCTGCGTCTCCTCAATATACAAGCTAAGGTAGGGTCAGTCAATATGTTTGAAGAAATTAATGATCAGCCTTATGTTTTTGACATCTCCATATATCTGTGAACATATGATTTATGTTCCTACTCCCCCTCCTCCCGATGTTTTGTTCTCTTACTCCTCGCCCGTTACAAAAATAATACACTACTATTATAACAATGGACGCTACTATTACGATTCGATTATCCCCTCTGGATGAACCGGAAATTGATATAAGTTCATGTTATTTTTTTCTCATCTCGCGAGATGATGCCAACATCATGAGGAATACTATGGCAGATATGGGGAATTTATGGGAAGGTAGGTTTATTGACGACGGAGCAGAGCATACTGAATTTATCAGGGTTGCAAACAGGAGTACTACATAACGTGGTCAACTTTAGTTTAAATGATGCAGACTGAAATTTTAAACACTGGTTGACTGTTAGTGGTGTTAGCCTTAGGCTACGTGTCGTTTAGGCCTACATTTCGGAGTATTAGTAGGCTATTGTTGGTGTTTTTAATAAATAGTGGGACGTGTTCTTCGATGTCAATCAAAAAGACGTAAGGATTAAGGTTAGGTTTAGGATTCATAAACCTAATCTTTACCCCTTTTTGTTGCATCTGTGAATTTTTTTTTAAAAGGCCTAGGGAACAGGTGGCCCACTGTTTTTCATTTCAAGCCCTTGGGGATTACAGAGCATGGGCTGCCTTGTAATGCTATTAGCAGGTTTCCTTAGTGTGCGTCCTATCCAATGCCAGCGTCTTCTTCTCACCTGTTTCGCTGGCATTTGTCTTGGTTGAAACAAAGAAGAGTAGATAGTCATACACATATGGCCTACCAATTCGTCGACTGTGTCACTTACGCTTACTGAAGACATACTGCTGCCGCTAACCTTAACCATAACCCTAAACCTGTTTTGAGCAGGCTGTAGGCCTAGGCCTACATTAAATAAAAACAAGAAGAAAATACCAACTTATTGCTCACGCTACAAATCCATATAAAGCCATGACTGAAGCACTTTCATTCAACTAGACTCAAGATTCTCTTACACTTTGAACATTCATAACGGTCCTAACTGAAACATTCGCTGATATTTTAATAACTTTAAGGAACACCGCCATCATATCTGTAGTCATTTGGGAGGCACCGCCAAACATCGCCAACTGTCTACTATTCTATGTTTTGGCCATCTGTAGCCTGTTATCTTCTTGATTGTTGTTTTTGTTGTTCTCCATGTTTTCAGAAACATACCATAGAACTGCCTTGACGTTTGAGATGAAGATTCTGATTTTTGTATTGGTCTTTGTTTCTATTGATTTTCATTTACCTAGTCTTCATGGAAAAAAAAAAAAGTGTCACGACAGTATTATCTTTTGAAATATTTATCAACTTACTTCTGTCAAATGGAAAAATTACTAAATTTGTTAAATATGATAAACTGTTTAATATTTTCCACCTTTAATCATCAAGAGTCCCAGTTCACTGAACCATCTTTTGAGTGCAGAGTTAATATACCTAAACATATGAAGGTAGTGCCTTTGTTGTCATAATACAAAGGTATACTAAAAAATTGAAAAGGAAAAATAAAGTGAAAGCCCAAGCTGTGATTTTGAGAAGATGATACAGTTATGTGCTCCTTGGGGAGCGAAGATTGGTGGCATTGTTGTGGCAAACGTGAATGCAGTGTAAGTCAAGTTAAATGTTTGTGACCTGCATGTGGTCAGAAGAGTTCAGGACCACCACTGGTGTAAGACAAGGTGATATCCTGTCACCTTATCTTTTCCTGGGAGGACAACATTAGACAATCTTTGAAGGACCGAGGACTAGAATGGAACCAGGCCAGGAGGAAGGCAACCGATAGGATAGTTTGTCACTCTCTCTTTCAAACCTCTACACCTCACAGTAGAAGAGGAACGACTAAGTAAGTAGTAAGACCTGCATGTGGTATTTGCGTGAGCAGCTGAACTCTTATTGTTTTGTAAAGGAACGGGCATGCCTTGGTGTTGCTCGTGTGTAGAGCATGTGGAAGACACGTGTCTGTTGTGTGGTTTTTGTTGCTGCAAGGATCGAGGTTGTTTCTGATCCAAAAGGTTGTTGCTGTACCAGAAGTGATGTTTAGCAGTATTTTAGTACTGGGTTGACGAGATAGATTGGAAGTTCCTTGTTACAAGACACCCACTATAAAAACGTGGCGTTGTGAAAAAGAATGCAGCGGCAGGGCAAATTTCCACAATTTCTAATGCAGCGTGCTAAAGGTTAAACACCAACAAACAAACACCACACCAACACCAAACCCTCCTGTAGAACACCGAGAAATAAATAGTTCCCAATCCTTCCGCTTTTGTGGAACCAAATTCAATAACTCCAGTTAGTGTCTTTATATGTATATCCTCCTATAGGTGATGAATTACACTATAAATCCACTGTAGGCGCTATCCATGCACCAATGGTCACACACTAATCACGAGATAGGCTGTAGATTACTCTGTCTATATTCGGCTGACCGCTAATACGTGCGGAGGTTTTGAATGACCAGAAACACACACAAGACGAGGTCAATTTAGGACAAACGGTCCACTGCGCTATTATCCAGCGCGTGAAATTTTGCCTGTGTACTTGATGTTTAAATCCGGGTTGGCTGGTTTGGACTTTATTTGTGACTGAGCACTCAATTTAAGCACACAGTCTGGTGCTTTCAATTCTGCTGAAGATGCTGGGCTGATAGATATGCCAGAAGCCACTATGCTCTGACTGGTGATCAAGGGGCGAGTAGGAAACCACTTCTGCCAAATACGATTTCAGACTTACTATGGCTCGTTATACACTGCATGAGCTCATTTCCCATTAGAGGGATGGGCATTGAAAAAGGGTTGTACTTCAGGTATAGGTGACAACTCGTGGTGCTAATTGCTTTCAGGAACCGTGAGATCGATGAGAATGTTATGTTCGTCGCCTGACTGGAATCCTGCAGTAGCAATGGGGTACCTTGAAACTGAGACCCAAAAAAGAAACAACCTTTACATCAAGCAAACAATAAAATTACAATAACTTTATAATAAACAGTTATGCTCCACTATGGGATTTTAAATTATTGTTATCGTTGCTGTGATAGTCTCAGGCTGTCTTTATCCATATGAGTCGCTCTCCTGTTACTTCCACTCTATCAATTATCAGCATGTGCCCGCATAGGCTAATATATCTTGTACATACATGTACCTGTCAGCAAATGCTCTGACAGCAAAATCTACTCCGTCCTCTTCCAACTCAACATACGGGAAACCTAACCCTGTAGTTACAGCTGAGTGGATATGCGATTCATCTTACAACATTAAGTGAATTTACATAATATACGCATTAGACATTACATAATAAATGGTATACGCCCCTTGGGGTCGATACACAAAAAGGGAAAAATAATACCCTCCCAAAATTGAATACATGGAAAATGCAATGTTATTGCTATAATAATACGTTGTGACTTAAACATAAGATATAATTATATCTCCAGCTGGTGGCTGCTTTCTGGATTGCCGTGAAAGTTCTAAACTGGTGTCTAACTCCACAAGTAGGCATATAATGATTCCACACAACCACTAGAAGTTTCTCTCAGAAAGTAATAAGGGACTACCTCTTATAATTCCTGTGTTATAGCGCACGCACCTCACTATTCAGTTTTAAGTGAATAACTTACACCACAGACATTTCCTTAAAGTAATGACGCTTTTAGCCTACTCTTTAACCCATGGTAAGCACTGAATGGACTATGAGGTTCTTCGCCTAGTAAGTATCTGTTAGCTTAAGTTTACCATTAACCCATTGTTAACAATAACACCTAGGAGACACCTAACTGCTTAAGCACCAGTTAACTAAGGCGGTAGATGGCGCTACATTATCACTGAATTAATTACCGGGGAGAAATTACCTAAAATAATTCAAGTCACACTACTATTAGTTATATATAAAAAGCTAACATGAATATATATATTATAAAAGATATCAACTTACCCAGAGATGACGAGAATAGGCAACACAATCTAGTTTTGTGCCCACATCTGCCTGTCTCATTTGGTCATCTACGGGCAGGACAAATTTACGAGTGTGCTTGACTGAGTAAAACTCTCTAGATTTATAGTCTACAAGAGACGCTACCCCCAGTCACCCGGCATCAAGTGTTCCCACAGATGTTTGGCGTATAATGTAATCATGAGTAAGACAAATGTTATTCTAGAGTCTACATCAGAGACAACAACCGCGAGAAAGTTTCATAGATAAGACATAATATTATTCTAACTGCGCTGATCAAGGGCCACAACCAACATCTCAGAACGAACATGAGTTTTGTCTCCCTTGAATCGGAGATGAATGCAGGTACTCAGATCTCAAAGGGTTGTCTCACCTTTGCTCCCGCTAGCAGTTCGCTTCTTCAAAGAAACTATTTTCCGCTCGTGATCAAACACTGTTACCAGCAAGAAACGTTCCCCTAGTCAGACAAACACCAGGTGCAGCTTAGGTAATATTATCGTAAGCTGGCCACTACTGACCAAGTGGGGAATTTATAATAAAGGCCAGAATGAAATAAAACCGCGGGGTGGGGTCTGAGAGGGGAATAATGGGCCACGTAGACATTAAAAGAGTAAGAAAAGTGGGACGTGTTGGGAAAATAAAATTATTAGTCACTCTGTGACAACCATAGATCTAGGCTTTTCTGCCATTCTGAAACATGTTGAGTTGAAGTCACGAGCTCCAGTTTCTCCAGCTTGGCTTGCATTTAAAGGATCATCACATCTGGTTCCAAGCTAGGAGTAAGAAGTGCATGGCATATTGTGCATTCCCCGCCATCCAAGGAGGCTCTCCAACTATGCAGAGCTAAAATACTGTGCTCTGGTTATGGGCTCTCCCAAGGAATTGTCACATCCTGCACAGAGCCACTTTCAGCTTCCCCTGCTTATCACTGGGTCCACAGTGAGATCCTTCTGCATGCAGTGAACCAAAGCCAAAGAATTACGCCTGGGGTTCAAGTGGCTTCTCCAAGCTTAGTGCACAATGCTGGGTTCTCAACAAGTTTCACCACAGGGGGAATCCCTGGAAGTGTGTGGATGATTTCAAGAGTCAATGAGGATGTAATTAGCCTCACAGACATAGGTTCACTTCCACGGACATATAATGTAGCATTGTGCATAGCTGGTGGTCATATAGGGATGACTCCAGATATGCCTCCATGCATACTATCCCTGTGTAAAAGAAAGAGCAAAACTACTGCTGAAAATTTAGATTTCCTATCCATTCTTTAGTTTTGTCTCATATTTTAGACATGCCTCATCCATTTTTTTGTAGCTCTAGTTTCTGATCTAACTTATTTTTATAACAGTCCATTCTGTCATTGCTCATGTCTTTTTAATGTATTGCTTCCTTTCTGCATCCATAAGCTTGTCTTTTTTCATCAGGTCTGTTATGTTGTCATTGAACTTTGTTAATCTTGTTGTCCTCCATGGTGGGAATATACTGCTTACCTTTAGTGTATCTCCCTTTGTTTGTGCATAGTCTGGTGTAGTTTTGGTAAGTTCCTATTTTCTCTGGAGTGAAACTAGCTATATCCTTTCAGTTACATTATTACTATTAAGCCGCTCAAACAACCCCCCTCCCCCCACCTCATCCCAATCATCCTGCCTACAGCGAAAGCATCTCATTTAAGTACACTGTACTTACTTATTTTTCTGCATTATGTCTTGAGCACTGTTAAGGATAGATTTGAGATGCAGATAAAATAGTGTGACATGTTACTACACGCTAGCACATTTCCATTTTTATGTGAGGAATTGTGTTCGCCTGTAGTCAAACTATGGTTTGCACGAAGCGTCCACCCGTGGTGAGCGATGCGTTCACCTGTGTTGAGCAACGGTCAACTAGTGACGTTTCGGTCACATGTCGTGGGGTTCAGTGTGTAAATTAATTGGGCTTCCGTCTTTGTGTTTGCGTCCAAGAGGGATGTAATTTTTCGAGCTCCGGGATAATGGAGCGTGATATGAATATATCCATTGTGGCATTATTGATTTTTATGAGGCCACCACGTTATGTGTATGATGGTTCACGAACTTATCTAGAAGTTCATACCATAATTTACTACAAGTGTAACTTTGAGATATGAGGCAACTAATATTTGGTTTGCCCTGATTTCTTCTGCCGCATTTGGTTTTCGTGGATTGCCCGAACCTTTAGTACAACGGCCAGGATTGAGTGGAGATAAGAGTAGTGTATCATTATTATATTATATGCCACGTAAAGATGTCTAACGTTTGAAACTTATTGACTGACGAGGGATAATCTACTACGCTTATCCATTGCTATATACTTTTGATGTGTTGATGGATACTATTGTGAAGTGACTTTATGTATTAAATGTCAACCATGTTTTTCCCGTGGACCTGTTCACCTACCGGCTTTGTTATGTGTACTGACCATAATGTCCTGAATGAACACCTGCTATCATTCGCGTATACATGCATGATCCTCTAATATATCCCACCGTAACAAGCACATACTGTCATTATCATATGCATCTTATCAGGTGTATCATTTTTTGAAAAAAAAAAACGAAGCACAAAAACAAGCAACTAAGAAGAGTTTTCATGAGGCTGGCAACCTCACTATGTGTGACAGTAGAAGTATGTGATTCCGCTTATGGTTCTGTGACATCATGGGCAGTTCTCCATAATCTCTAAGGAAGGGGCTGGTTGTGTTATGTATAGACCAGCAGTCAGTTGAAACTGCGACAGCCAGAAAGAAGGACGATATATACTTTTTATAAACTAAAAAATAGAAACTAACATCATACCGCCAACCTATTTATATGCAGATATATTTCGTACCACAACTCTTGTGTTGATTTAATTGTCTTATCAGCAAGTCTGAATCACGTTCTTTCAGTATTTTAAGAACAGTCGTAAGAAAAAGATAATGAACTGTGAATAAACAAAATGGCAGTGGATATTCCATATTCAAAATCTTCTACTTAGGCAAAGCAGCCAGCAGTATTCCCAGGCATGAGTCTGTGTAGCTGTAACTGGAATTGAGAGATGGTTGCAATAGCTAACAAATAGACTGTTATAGATGTGTTTTTATATCATTTTACAGATTCATAGACCTCAAATTTTATCAAGGTATAAGGACTTACAGAATCAGTGAAAAGTCTGCCGTGTTATACAACATGTTATATACCCTAACTTACATCAGATGTCTAATCATTTTTGTATAAAGGAAGCAACCTCACATGAAAGGCGTGAAGTATAACAGAATAAACATTCCGAACAACATATATAAAAGCATAGCGAGTCGATTGGGATGAAGCTTCTTTGTTTGGACATTCAGTTGCTCAGTTGTTTTGGACAGTAACGTTTTTGAATGGCTGAATTTCTCTTTGGACAATCTAAAATTCTCTAAATTACCAGGGAAAAAAAAAGAAGAAAAAAACAAAGACAAGTCATAAAAATCTACTCATATGAAGAACAGAGGGAGAAGGACTCTGTGGCATAAAGTAAGGTAATGGTAATGGATCCCATTACATGCCCATTGAGGCGTATTGGGAATATGGTGTTAGGCCCATATTTTCTTGACCATCGGGACACTAGGGGTGATGTGGTCAGCATCACGCCGGCTGCCTTAACCTTCCCAGTTGCTCTGGTACCCGATTCATGAGGCTGGGTCGACCTCGGAGCCATTTGCGGTCTGAAAAATCCCACCTGAACTGGGGATTGAACCAGGACCGCTAAGTTGGGAAGCCAGTGCACTAACCACTGCACTACTGTGGCTCTTACTGCATGAAGTACTAACAAAAAAAGAGAAGTGTTTTCTTTTTCCTTAAACGGCTTATAAATAAGCTAAAGGAACGGCACATGATCACTTGCTAATGTGGTGCCAGATACTGCTTCAGGATTGAACTAAACATAGTGGTCAAGTAACAAAATACCTAAACACTTTGTTTCTACGTAAGCAGTATAAAAAATAGCAAGTTACTGATGCCAGTGAAACGACAAGCTTCTTGCTGTACCCAAAATGTAATGATTCTAAGGGAGTGCCCTGTAACAATAGAAAGGCCTTTCCCTACCACATACGTAAAACAGATTGTTACAGATGCCATCACTGCAAGAATATTGAAATTTTTTAATGCTGTCTTCCCGCAAAAACAGCTTGGTTAGAGAAAAGTACACCATGTACATTTGGCTTTGAATCTGGGTCAGTTGTAGGAGTTTTCGTGAGCAAATCTTCTACATGAGTGTTCATGGATTGATACAACGCAGCCTGTCATTTGATGTGCTTATTCATGTAATAGAATGTATTCAATTAAAAATTCTCTCTATTGCACAGCAGTAGCTTTTGTGGGATGAGAGTGACGACCTATTAACTATGAAGAAATTCTTTTGTCAGATAATGACCTTTGCACGGCTGTTTGTGCCCTATACCAGAGCGCTCTTTTAGTTTCGGTGACCGGAATTCTGACACCGGGTATAAAATTTTCGTGTGCACCGTAAAAGACTATTTAAGTTTTTGGCGGGGAAAATCAGCTGTTGTGTGTGTAAAATCTGTAAAATATAAATCATTACACACTCGTTCTGGATAAACACAGCGCTAAAATTCTTTTGTATACAATAACTTAGTTCTCTGCTCTATTTTTGGTTGCATTTTTATTTGTTTGAAATTAGTTTTGACGGAGTTACAGACTTTTGAAAACAGCGTCATCATTTGAGGAAATTCATAAAATAAGTAATCTTTTTATTAATTTAATATCTAAAAATCGGCCCATTCGTTTGAGTTTATAATTATAAAGACTTCTCGAAGGGAAGCTAAAGATTATTTCCACATACTTTTTTTTTTGGTTTCATATCTTGAGAATGTGTGGTAGTCAATTTTGTGAGTTTGGCATTACAAGAACAAGCATATTGTCACCAGATTTTATAGCATTTAAATTACTGTAAACGCATTCCTGATACTCACAAATCTTAAATAAGGTTGTACAAAAATAACTTTTTGTAAAGTACCATCTGTTTTTGCATTTTCATTAATTTATAATGATATTTAGCTACGTATATAAGCGTCAGAAAACATGTAAATCTATAGATAGATTACTTCCACATACTTTGTTCTATCTTTCAAGTCTTGTTAATCTTGTATTTATAATATGAATTTTTTTTTAAACTGCGTGTGAGATAAGGACTGTTCCATTAGTGTTCTTTGGTAGACAATCCTGTGCACACGATGGCTGCCAAAGAATTCTAAGTAACTGTTTGTATATCTTCTTTCATTCACGGATAAAGCATTCTACATCCTGGTGTTAGACTTGATAGTCCCAAATATTCCTCTATCTTTATACATACACAAGTAAACTATACTACATAACAACGAAATGGAACATACTGTTTTGCATCATATGAATTGTGCCAGTGCACTGTGCAGAGCCTGTGGCAAGAGAGCATTAACTTCCAAAACAACACGTTCAATTCAGAAAGCACTGAACTGTTCTAATTATGTTAATGATCTGTTCTTTGTGTTTGGAATTAACGTATCAGATGATAAACCCACACAGCATTCGACTATATTTTGTAAGAAGTGTTACGAATACAAAACTCAAAAAGGAGGCATAATGAGAAGTGTCTTGAAACAGCCAAGTTACTATCGGAAAACAGTCAACACATCTGGAAAGACTAAAACCATAATTTAACTATCAGTGAATGTCAACTGTGCAGTTATGTTGCAAAGACATCTTTTGGTGTTTTAAAAACAAAAAAGCTGCTCTATCCCCTGTGATGTTCTTTCTGACCCCTCCATGTCTAGTCAGTCATTTAGCTGTAGTACCGCTCTGGCGACCGGGTGATACAGGATCAAACCCGGGCGACGGCATTTGAGGATTTTTCGTCGACCGGGATTTGGACTGGATTAACTCGAGACTTGGCAAGGACACTTGAAGGAGTGTCGTCGACCAGGGATTGGCGGCTCCTGAGCCGACCCAGCTGCAATGGGTACCTCCGAAATCGGCGAGTATTTGCCTGAATGGCGAGGGACACCTGTCTCTGTACAAGAAATAAAGGGATACTCACGTAAAATCAATGTCAGGTTAGACATAAAATAATAACCTGAGATTTCGCCTCGAGTATTAGCGGGCGTACGAAAAAAAAAAAAAAAAAAATTTAGCTGTAGTCAGTCAGTTAGTTTGTAGTCAGTCAATTAGCTGTAGTCAGGATAGCTCTGTACAGTAGGAGGTTGATGTGCCTGCCCACATTAGTGATGATATTGTTCAACTGGAGGTTGATGTGCCAGCTCACATTAAAGGCGATACCATTATTCATTTGGAGGTGGACAACACTACTCACCCTAGCATGCCAGTTTTTGTTGCCACATCTACACCTACCAAGTCAGTTATACATACGACAAGTACATCCACCTCGCCTGTCTTCAAAAGCGACATCACAGTACAACAGTTACTTGCTAAGCCACCTTCACAACCACTAACACAAAAGGAAGAACCCCTATTCACATCCATTGTTAGAAAAAAAACTAGAAACAGCAAAAAGTAATATCATAAAATGCAAAACCAGAGGACAGCCTATTGTACTACAAAAACTAATTAAACATAGAAGAGAAACATCAGTCACCAGAACGCCAACAAAACGTAAGCGATCTCAATTGCTCCACACTGTTAGAAAACATATTGCTGGAACATCAACTGATTCATTAGACCTGCAGCAGGCACATGAACTACAACGCTGTTCAGAAACGTCACGTCAGTAAATTTGCAGGAAAGCAGGCATTGAAAATAGAGTTAGAATATCCAAAGAATTAGCAATAGCCATGAAGGAAACAGTAGGTCTTACGTGGGCACAGGAGAGAAAACAGAGAAGATTGAAAATTGAAAGACGCGCCAGCGGTATTAAAAATATAACTTCACAATTAAAATTTATAATGGAAACTCATTTGTTACAAATTTCTCCATCTGTGAATGTACAGATTCATCCTATAAAAAAAAAGGAAGTGTGAATGATAATTGAGCGAAATTTTGGGGCTAGAGCAAATTATGGCAGTTGTTGCTTGAGATTGACAGAATTAACAGAGTGTGGAAATCATTTAATAGATGTATTTATTAAATACACCTATTTATCTATTAAATTGAACATTTCATTTTACTCATGACCATACTCATTTTTACATGACCATCGTGATGTATGATTGAGATAATTGTTAGCTCTCATGTTTTTGGGGACAATTGGTGTGTTATTTTAAGGTAATAAATGTGGACTTGCAATTTAATGTTTCAATAATTAATGTTTGACGCATGAAACCAAAACAAAACTTTGATATCCATTTTCTGCAGGTTTTCTACTTTTGATTTCTGTAATTTGTTATGCATGTTGATTGTGACCGATTTAGTGAAAATTGCATTATAAACAAACCATAACAAAATATAAAAAAAACGTAAATTTTACACTATTTCAGACTATTATATCTTCTGTTCTAATTGTGATAAAATGTTTGTTCTTGTTCTAAAATTTACTCTAACATTTCTAGTCTAGCTTTACGCAAAATTAAAGCCGGTATTTATAATAATAAAGTAGCCTAAAAGCATTAATTAAGCCCTATCAAAAGTAAACATCGCCACATGTTTTTCCCATAAGGAAGTTGACCACGTGACCTCTGTCAAGTGGGCTATAAATAGCGCGGTCGGGGGAAAAGGGGAAATAACTAAAAGATCGCTGGCAAACAGCCGTGTTTGATGCTCAGAGCCTACTGTCATTTGATAGATAGGGGGGAAAAAACACAGACAAACTAGTTTTTCTCTCTTTTGGGAAATTTTAGTGAAGTTATATGAAAACGTAACATAATAAATAATAGCAAAAATTATTTCCCAGCACCATCCATATTTATAAAATATTTCTTCTTCCTCGTTCGTCCTGAAAAGGACGGTGGTTGCGTTGTGTCTGTTTACGCCTAAGCTGTGATATCTGCACCTTTCGGTCGACACATCCGACTTTTGCACGGCATTTTTTGGGACCGGGTTTGCCTTCCCACTGCGATCCCTACTCGCTCAGCCAGACTGCAGTGATGCAATCAGTTTCCAGGACCACCATGTGGAGGTGGAGTAGGGTCTTGACCAGCTCTGGTTCGCTGATCCTGATGCAAGCAGTCAAGCTATGGGTCGCTGACTGCATTCTCTATTGCTGCATCTTTGGGTCCCATAAAATATTTAATCAGCTGCATTCTTTGTCAGTCTTCATTAGAGTAGATATCATCTTTCATATTTTCCTTTTTGCCCCTCATGGAGCATGGAGCCACCACTGCAGATGGCCCCTTTGCAGGAAAAAAAGGATCTCGTTACACGCCCATTGAGGCATAATGGGAATATAGTGTTAGGCTCATATTTTCTTGACCATCGGCACACTACGGGTGATGTGGTCAACATCACGCCGGCCGCCTTAACCTTCCCAGAGTTGCTCTGGTACCCTATTCATGAGGCTGGGTCGACCCCGAAGCCGTTTGCGGTCTAAAAAAATCCCACCTCAACTGGGGATCGAACCATGGGCCACTGAGCTAGGAAGCCAGTACATTAACCATTGCGCTACCCCGGCTCCTCATTTGCAGGAAGCTTGCACCAAAGTATTCATGTGCTCTTGTATCAGTGATTCCAATAGCAATTTGCTTTACCGTGACGAGGTTACCAGTCCCATGCACAACCTCATATTGGTTGCCTGAGGGAGCAGTAGTTGTGTTCTGTCTCCTCAGATACCCCTGGGAACTACGCTGACTGGGCCAGTGTGTATGCGTAATATAGGTAAAAGATAATGGGAAGATAAAAATGCCAAGAAAAAGACTAAAAAAAACATGCAATTGAAACCACTGAATTAAAGCCACAATTAATCGTTTACATCTTTCAGATCTGCGGCGCCAAGCGCGACAGCTGGAAAATGAAATTGATCTCAAACTTGTGTCTTTTAGTAAACTGGGAACAACATATTCTTCACATAGGGACTTTCAGAGGTGAGCCCATGAAATTATTAAAATTATGTATCCTGTGTTGTCTGTGTTATTATATAGATATGTAATTTTATCTGTACCAAAGTCTTTTAGATTTTCTGTCATTTCTGTTTTTATATTGTTCTATGCTGCTGATTTTCCATTTCTCATCATATATATTGCTTTCTCTACTTCTGATCTGAGAGGATGAGTGAAATTATTAAAGTGATGCTAGGAGATTGTATTCAGTACATCTGGAGTGACAAATAACAGTCTGTTTTGTGCTGTCATTAGTATGGCCTGGTCCTGATCCTAATGACAACATCGGCCATCTTACTCTTACAAGGAGAGATCAGAGCACCATTTTTCGGCTCAAAACACAACATATACCACTCAACAGTCACTTGAACAGAATCCAACCACAACACTCTCCAGAATGCCAGCTATGCAACTACCCCTACGAAAACTGTTGATCACCACCTCTTTGAGTGAGTGCCCAGCACTCGATGATGTTAGGAAAATACTCCTTCCTCCAAGGCCAGATAAATGGAACACCTTGTACGGAGAAACAAAACAACTTGGGCCAATGGGCGAGAGCTCAAGCTCAGCTGGATCAATACTATTCAGAAGTGTTACAGGGGATATGGTAGTTTCATTGTGTTAGTACATGTTATATTGCTTGTGCTGCCGCCAACAGATAAAGTGATAATTTATTTTGAAAAAGAAATACATTAATGCCCGCATCTGTAGTTTAATCATTGAGAACAGTCATCTTAAAGTAAAGGTTGTCTCGTAGCAGATACTGGCGTATGGGAGTGAAGTGTTAGAGACTTCACTATACTAGGTCCAGTTTTGAGAGGTGGGGTGACCAATTCCCTTCCTCGCTGCCTTTGCCTTCCCTAGCTCGAGAACAGTCAGATACCCATTTACAGCTACCTAGACTTGAGCGTGACACCTCCGTGTTTCGAACCCAGTACTTTTGCCGTGAGATGCCAGCGCTGTAACAACTCTGCCAATCAGACGCTTAATTTAAAAGTAGTAATTTTAAATGTGAATATGAAAGGTCTGAGAGCCTGTCTGCTGTTCTTCTGCGTTTAGTTTTATGGTATAGTATTTTTCTGTCTTTTCCACGAATTGTATGTACTTGTATTCCTTAGTCAGCTACTTGCCAAAGATTGTTCTTTCTGTCTGTGTCAGAAGCTTTCTCCTAATATGTAGTAACTACATTATTTGCTTCATGTAACAATTTGTTTTACTTGATGAAGGCACCAGACCCATGCACCGCCTCATTATTAGTCACCTTGTAGATGAGGGATCAGGATTCCTATTCTTTTTTTTGTCTCTTCAGAGACCCCCGGAAACTACACAGGGTAAAATTCATAATGATGTGTGGGCATCATCAGACCACAGGACAGAAAATAAGATTGATGAATGCACAAGAAGTTCATATCATCATTACATGACATAAAGGCATATAAAAGAGCAGATCTGGTGTCAAATACCATCCTGTGTTAGCCAAAGAAAAGCTCAAGCTCAGAAGATGCACAGTAACATATAGCTTACATGCTAGTTTAATACGGAATATCTCAGACATCAAGAAACAAAAGAAAAATTTACTGTCACAATATCCGATAAACATTAAGTGTTTTAACAACTAGTGTTTATACGTTGCAGTCCTTTCTTGCTGTCTCTCTCTTTGTACCCGAAAAGGATGCCCTACTCTGAATTTTTTTATCGTAGCACTGTTTTGCAAACCCTGAAAAAAATCAGCAGGTCACTTTCTTTACCCTCTTCTCCACATACAAGCTCACACATAAGTTAAGCTGTAACATGTTTAATATTGTGTGCATTTAGAGCGTCCAATTGACAGAGTGGTTAGAGCACTGGTCTCTCGCGGCAAAGGGTACCTGACTTTGCAATTGAGTTAGGGAGGGAAAAGGCAGCGAGGAAGGGAACTGGTCACCCCATCTCTCGATGCTGGACCTAGTATGGTGAAATCTCTAACACTTCACTCCCCTATGGAAGTATCTGCTATGGGACTACCTTTTTACATTTAGAAAAAAACCATTTTTAACAGTGTCTCTAGATTGTATCGGTAACATGGCTTTGAGATTGTATATATAGATTGAGATTGCACAAATAACACAGCTTTATTAATTACTAAGATTTGCAGCTGCTTATTAAACATCAGCATTAGACTCTTATAATTAAAAATGCTTAGTTGATGCAGTTTCTGTTCTTTCTCATGCCCTCAGCCTTCCTCTCTCTACTAACATTGCTAACAGCCAAACAGAGTCGAGGTAAGACTTGCGCATCATATCCCGTACACCTCTCAATGTTGCATGGGCAGTGACATGTTTTGTTCCCTTTTTGCACACAGTGTTGGTGATTGCTTTTTGAATAGCCGTATTTTTTAAAAGACAATATTGCACTTTGCTGTTGCATTTCTTGCTGCTCCTCTCCTTTCCCAGATGAAGATTTTACAAGATTATTTATTTGTAATGTTCATTATTGTACTAATAGTAGCATTTTTTTTGTCCCATCAAAATCGACAGGAAAATTTAGGAATGTATGTTGTTTAACATAACTAACTTTATATCTTTACTTACATAATAGAGGTCTGTATGTGCCAAGTCTTGGCCGTGGGTTAGGCCATCCTAGCCACAGTCCTGGTCGAGGAGTCTTTTCTTGAAAATATTAACTATCCAGGCCAGGTTTTAGTCATGCTGATTTCAAAAACACATAATTAACATTGAAAAAAATGCCGTATAATTTGTTGGGCTTGCGCAGTGGTTGTCACGAAGTGGATTTAAGTATAGAGTGTTGTCTGAGTGTGGACAAGACCCTATTTAGAGAAAGGCTGAGAAGATAGATTTTAGATGAGAAATGATAGTCTTCTTCTTCTTGCGATCGCATCTTTGATGATTACACTGTCAGACGAGTTCTCATGATGAATTCGACTGTTGTTTGAAGTTCCTCTTTAACTCCATATAGCTTTGAGTTTAGTGTTGAGTCATTGGGCCAGTATAGAATGTGGACAGATGAGACTATTGGCTCAAGGGCGAGAACCGAGATTGACTCTCCCTTGCCACTCGTGACTTCAACAATGCTATAACCTCACCCCCTCTGACTACCTTAAACAAAAGGAGATACGGTTTACTTAAAGACCACAGACACCACTATACAGACAACATATAGCTACTGTATGTAAATAAAGTGACTGAACCAAGCTACAATTTAAAGTTTATTTACACCAAGAAAATCAAGTACATCAAAGAAATAAAGTGCATGTTCGCACACCTGAAAACAAACAAAGCACAATAAAATGATTTATCGTCAACCCCAACCCTTCACCCACAATTGCAACCTGTATGGGAAAAAGAATTTGAGATTAAACAAAAACCACACTGAACATGGGGGGGACCTAGGATTTTGAGCCACCCCTCCAACTAGCTATTATTAATATTTCTACTATCGCTGTCCTGCTGACACTGCCTAAACAACCACCTACACGGCTTCCAAGGTCTTTAGGCGATATACACGCCACTAACTAACACCACTTTTACTGCTACGCTAGTAGACTTTTATTACATTTAGGGCTCAGAGGCTATCCTCTAAGGATAAAATAAGACCCTACTGGTCCCGGCTATTTCTCTCTCTCTCGCCTCTCCGCCTGGCTTCGGTGTCTCTCTGACACTCTTCGTCTGCTGATGTGGCGTCTCCGTTCGCTCCTCTCGTTAACTATCAGAACCCGGGTATGGTGACCCTGTCTCCTGGTTCTGACTACTGCATAGATGACTTGGGTATCAAGCACGAGGTACTTGAATCAAACTGTAGAAGCTTCACTGATGCTGGACAACTTCTTAAATTGGCCCTGTTACCCCTCTTCGGGTTTAGAGCCACGACTTTATTATGGTTGTGAAGAATCAAAATTACAACAACACTGGCAACGCGCCAAATTGCATGTGTAACAACAAAGAGTTCAGAGCTCTGGATTTTTTATAAGACAAAATCCCGTTCCAGCTGAAGAATGTCTTCGATGCCTGGAAACACGTATTTTTATTTTCTTTCGGCTCTGGCGATATCTCAAGCTCTCAGCTTCTGAGATTCCACTTTTGCCGTGGGTAATTTGTAGGGACAAATTACGCTCCCCCACTGTGCCGTGACCTGCTGTAAACAAAGAAATGCAACAGCTGTACAACACATCAATAATATACTCCTCTCTAACATATATCCCTTACTTTCTAAACTCCCCTGTCTATCCCCTGCTCTATTTTCGCACTAAGCGACAAACGATTATTTATGCCCGAAAGGTCAGCCTCACATACAATTCCCTTCTTTTCTCTCTACCCCGTTTTCAAAGTAAACAACGATCTGGAAATACTCCCAGACACCGCTGACCTAATCTTTTGTTCTGCATGACTAGCCACGTGTCACAACATTCAACTTTGAGGAACCCCTCCTGTCTGTAATACTTAGGGCTACTTTATCACTGACCCTTGGTGTTCATTCATCAATACAAAATTAAATCTAGGAAGGCCGAACTCCCGTCTGAGAAAAACAATTCCCTTATCAGAAATATTCGACATCTCTTTGTAATAAAAAGAAATTCCCATATCAGAAATATAGATTACATCTCTTTGTAATAAAAAGAAATTCCCGTATCAGAAATATAGATTACATCTCTTTGTAATAAAAAGAAATTCCCGTATCAGAAATATAGATTACATCTCTTTGTAATAAAATGACATTCCCATATCAGAAATATAGATTACATCTCTTTGTAATAAAATGACATTCCCATATCAGAAATATAAATTACATCTCTTCTGATTACACAGCAATAAAATGCACAATAGATAATACCGTACAAACTTCCAAGCTTATTCACACTACACTTACTATGCTTTAAATATATATATATCTCTAGGACACTGAACTCCCACTACATTACAAAAGTAGCACACTTAATTTATGCCCACTAAATTAATTACACACTAATACGCTTGCGTCTATACGCTGCCAGGTATCATAAACCCATGATGGGGATATATTAATTCCCATCTACGTAAAATTTAATCCCACAATCACTTAACATACACAATTACTCTAGCGTCTATACACTGCTAATATTATCTCAATTATGAGGAATTATTCGTCCCCATGACGGTAATATTAATTATACCCTTAATCTTCTGCCAACATACCAAAGAATTACCCAGTTAAATAAATTACTCAAATCACGCCCGTGTATCTAAGAGCTAAACCCTCACACAGTTAATATCTCAACTCGCTATACCAACAAAAGATCGAACTACTTATCCCAGAAAAATTATGTGCAACTCTTACATTAAATACTTTCTCTAAGATAGTAATTGATGGCCCTTTCGTTTATATAAAATAACTTTAACCGTCCTGCCAAAAACTTTACGTATCAGCTAAGATCCTATGTTAAAATTAACTAAAATTACGACGCTAATAAATTATGAACATACCAGTTACCGCGTTTCTTCCGCTTGGATGCAGATGATAAAGGCAAGATTCACGGCTGGCAATTTTTTCATCATAGAGAGACCCGCTATGAATATGCGCGAGTATATATCATCAAAAACCCCACGCTGACCTATGCCCTACGTCATCGCTTAGCGTCCTTTAAGACCAATGAAATCACTACAAAATCTAACAACCGCGACCTCCACCAATAGATTTGAAAGCAACGCGTGAGTCATATATGTTACATCCTGCGCATCCATATTACGTCAAAGTTAAATAATGTTATACCGACCGCGAGAGCAAATTTAATTTTAAATCGCTCTAACGTAAGTTTGACGTTGTCTGGGTAGTGGTTCAGTTTCCACCCATAATTAATACTCACGCTCTGATATACAAATAAATGACCGCGATTATTTTAACAAAGAAAATGCGATTCCGTGATCACGATTAATCTAGCGAAAAGAACTGGTGCAAATCTAATATAACCTCCCCGGTAATCCCTATTATAAACGCAATTATTTACCTACAGAAAAAGACTAAACTAATATATTTACAGAGAGAAGAACTTTGTGCAACTCATATAGTTACAAAGAGAAGAAGACTGGGGCAAACTCAAATTGAAGAATGAAATGGGGCCTGTTGAAATATAAATCACAGTAACTCTATCACAGTGGTGTAGAATTAACAAAATTAACTGCATATTACTGGATACTTTTTATTTAAGAATATTTAACTAGTAAGGCAAAATACTTTCATCAGTGTTAGTTTAAAAGTCAGTAAATATTTAATTTGCTTGGCACTGAATGGTACAGAATAACTTACCAAACTTCCCGTGGACTGGGTGAAACTTAGAATTCTGTGACAGACATTTACAGGCTTTAATTTTTATTTGTTAGGCCTGGTATTTCAGGTTGGAGTGAGAATATTTTATGTGCAAAAGTAATTTCCGAACATTCTCCTGAAAAACGTGAACATTCAAATTACAAGCCCAAGAAAACTGCCAATAATTGTTGTTGCACACATCAGGAAAACATTGTTGCAATCATGAAATTAATTAGCATGACTTTTAGATTTATTTGTCCCCAGGATATTTATGGTTTATGGGGTTTTCTAGAATTTAGAACACCAGCCAATAGGCCGCATGGTGTATTGGAGGGGTCGGCAACCCATTGATCTTGATCTACCGGTAGATCCCAAGGCATTATTTGGTAGATCTCTAGGTGAGGGAGGGAGAAGACAATTTTAACATTCATAAGCTTCGGACTAGCCCTCTCCCACCGGCACATAAAAGTGGACTGTCCCAGGGTTAAAGGTACTTTCATCACATTTCCAGTGAAAAACTGCTTGCTTGCGTACTAAACTTAACTTGACTCATGAACCGGCATTATAAGGAAAGTGATCTTTTCTTTGAAGTGAAGTTAACATTCTGTAAAATATTTAGTTTTAATTTTCCATCACTCTGTTGATGGGACTGCAGAAAGCAGATCATGCGGCAGAGATAAATGTTACATATAGGATGGGCTTATTCCATATTCCAGATACTCTGGAGCCTGAAAACAGGCATGATGTTATCAAGGTAGATCTTTAGAGAGCAGTGTTTCTAAACAATCCCCACAGCTCCTGAGTTGCCTACCATCATTGATGTATTGTAATTAGTGAGAGAAATGGGTGACGGTAAAAAGATATGCTTGAAGCTTTACAGTTTTATTTGTTCTTATTCTTTATTCTGTAGTGGTTTTATCAGTCTTTTAAAGACCTTCATTGTGCTTTAGTAGCCTGATCTTTTAAAAAAAAACAATAAAATGATAATTTAGCTTCATACAATGTTGCAGTGTTATTGTCATTTGAAATTTGACATAATGAGTCTCCAACAACAACAAAAAACCAAAATAAAATAAAAACACACAACAACAGCAAGTTACAGACTTTCATAAATGGGTGCTTGCAAGGATTTAAATGGTAAGACAAGATTGCCAATGTAAAACTGATGACAAGAACCAGACAGGTGCCAGTGAAATTAAGAGATGAGAAGGAGATGGTGGCAGTGGATAGGGCACACGTTGATGAAAGAGTAAGAGGTAGAGGGAGACCACAAAAATGTGTGAATAGAACTGAAGACAGAAATAAAAGAGATTCGGTAGACATGTAAAGATCTTTAGCTGATGGCACAGGACAGGAAGACTTGGCATGTGTTAACTGAAGGCCTGTGCTCCTCATGGGGCAGAATGGTATTGAAGAATACAATATTATGTAGGTAGCATATTATAAGATCAAGTGCTGTTTCTGTTCCATAGATTGGTCACAGTTAATTTCTTATCATTGTCCTTGATAATATACTTTGTTAGTGTGCCTCCAGTTCACTCTCAAAATGTATCTATTACAGTTTACAGTAACTTTATTATCTTTGTCCTTGATAATATGATTTGTTAGTGTGCCTCTAGTCCACTCTATAAATGTATCTATTATGGTTTTCACTTAATTTATTATCATTATCCTTTATATGTGCTTTGTTAGTGTGCCCCCAGTCCACTGTGTAAATGCATCCTTTATAGTTTTCATTAATTGTGTAATTGGAAATGTGCAGAATATTTTTAATAACGTGGTTCTGAAATCTTTGACTATTTCTCTGTTCATTTCTGGGTTTTAGGACCATTGTTTTTTTTTCAAAACTCATAGTTACTGAGCAGCCGACAACATCAGTTTCAGAAAGTCTATGATAAATTTAATTATTCAAATTGACACGTTTCTCCTAACAGGTATTGTGTATTAATAAATTTCCCACACTTAGCCTTACCCCTTCTATTAGCAGTTGATGAGTTTGGAGAAAAAATGCAAACACCTAAACAGACATGCGGGACCCAAAGGTGCAGCAATAGAGAATGCAGTCAGCGACCCATAGCTTGACTGCTTGCGTCAGGGTCAGCGAACCAGAGCTGACCAAGACCCTACTCCACCTCCATGTGGTGGTCCTGGAAACAGGTTGCATCACTGCAGTCTGGCCAAGAGAGTAGGGATCGAAGATTGAAGGCAAACCAGGTCCCAAAAAATGCTGTGCTGAAGTTGGATGTGTCGGCCGAAAGGCGCAGATATCGCAGCTTTGGTGTAAACAGACACAACGCAATCAATGTCCTTTTCAGGATGAACGAGGAAGAAGGAAGAAGAAACAGACAAGCATGGGCTGCCTCCCATAAACTATTCAGATAAGATTCAAGTTATTCAGATAAATATTACAGTCTTCTCCTGTCTGGTATTCTGTAGTAATTGAAGATTAACATTTTTCATTAAAGTCAGAGGAAAAAGTGCTACTTCAGATGTACAAAACTTTCACCTCCGCTGTTTTGGGAACTGCATGTTTTCGTTTTATTGTAATAACCTGCATGTGTTTTCTCATGTAAGTGGGCAAGAGAGACTAAGATTAGACATTATTATTAAATAATGGGAGACAGTAAAGTGCATGAGTTTATCCGATTATCAGATAAAGGTCCTCCTCACAGTTTGACAAATGTTTTCAGCCCATCAGCTCCTGGACACTTTAATGTTATATTTGTATTGTGAAATGTTAATTAGTTGGTATGAAAGATGCTTCATTCTTCGTTACAGCCACCATTTCCTTCTGTATTTTTCAATCTTTAAAAGCATGCCAGTCCTTCACTTGTACATATACTTGTCCATATTTCTTCAATTTAGAGTGCTGTGTTTTAATTTTTAAAAATTGTTGTTATACGAGGGAAGGTCAAAAAGTAATGCCTCCTATTTTTTATGTATGTAAATACTGCATCGGTGTGCAATTTGTAAATTTAGCAGGATTCCTCAAACACTCTTCTGCACTGTATAGCATTACCAACCTGTTTCAGTAACAGGTGGCACCACTGTAACAGTTTAAAAATGGCTGCCAAAGACGTTCGGTTAAAACGTTATGTCATAGAATTCCTCAATGCTGAAGGCGAGACCCCGATTCGCATCCACGAACGTTTGAAGAATGTTTATGGAGATTCAACAGTGGATGTTAGCACTGTCCGACATTGGGTACATCGTTGTGAAGAAGCTGAAGTAGGTCAGTCCTCAATGGCTGACGCAAAGCGGACTGGCCGTCCTTCTACCGCAGTGACTCCACACAACATTCATCGAGTTGATGGCATCATTCGTGGTGACCGTCGGGTAACACTGGATGAACTTTCTTTCATGTTGTCCATTAGTAAAGGCAGTGTCCAGAACAGCATTAAAGACCTGGGTTATTCAAAAGTTTGTGCACGGTGGGTACCCAGAATGTTGACAGACAGACATAAAGAAAAAAGGAAAACCATAGCCATCAACCTCCTGCACCGTTACGAAACTGAAGGAGAAGAGTTTTTATCAAATATTGTGACAAGTGATGAGACTTGGGTTCATTTTTTTTTAACCAGAATCCAAGAGGCAGTCAACGGAATGGCATCACACAACATCACAGACAAGAAAGAAGTTCAAAAGTTCACCATCTGTAGGGAAAGTTATGGCCTCCGTGTTTTGGGATGAGAAGGGTGTGATTCTTCTCGACTTCTTGGAACAGGGAAACATGGTGAATGCAGACCGTTACATTGAAACTTTGAAGAAGCTTAGAGGTCGTCTTCGGCGACTTTACCCATTAAAAGATCAGAGAACTGCACTACTGTTGCACGATAATGCCACGCCACACACCGCTAAACACACCATTGATGCGATTGCAGAATTTGGCTGGACATTATTACCACATCCCCCTTACAGTCCCGATCTTGCACCTTCTGACTTCCATCTGTTTGGACCACTGAAAGAAGATCTTCGCGGACATCACTTTGAGGACACCGAGACCCTTAAATGCGCCGTACGCCAGTGGTTTAGGAAAAAGGACACAAATTTTTACTGTGCAGGGATACATGCCCTTGTGAGAAGATGGACAAAAACTGTAACAAATAACGGAGACTACATTGAGAAATAAATTTTTGAAGTTCAGACTTGGGGCTACATTTCAATGTGAATTTTATCTGTTTTCTTGCCTATTGAATGAAATTAAAAATTACGAGGCATTACTTTTTGACCGTCCCTTGTACATCAGCGTTTCTCAAACTTTACATTCTTAAAAATTAATGATGATCCCTAGGAGGTTTTGTTTATGTGGGTTATACTGTGAGAGAATGAGAGTGAAAAGACATATAACGTCTTAGATGTTAGTTTTGACCCTGAAAGGGTCTCAGGAATCCCCTAGGGGTCTGTAGACCACACTTTGAGAACCGCTGTGGTACATTATTGTCCCAAGGGCTGCCTGGTACACCTGTTTGGCTATAGTCAGATTTCCTCACATATTCACTTATGATTACTTGCTGCATGTACATCTACAACACTTCAGTATATCTTCGGCCAGTTTAAATTATTTTATATATATTACAAAATATGTTCTCATAAGTATAAATTTACTGTTTGTTTTTTTTAAAACATCACCTGTGGAAAAAGAAATGTGGCAGCTGTTTTGGTGCCTGGGTTAAACCTAAAAACTGCCTAGGGATAGAAAGAGTTAAGGAACAAAATAAGAGACGTGTTCATATGTTAAGCTAAGTAGTATTTGTATATTAATGTTTTTTTTCAGTTTCTGTTTTGTTGTTCATTACACTAATAGTAATATAATTAATAACACAGACTTATATATTGCCTAGGCACATCCTTTTTCTCTGTGTGTGAGTTTGTGCATGTGGGTGTAGTAGATTGAAGGTGTTTTAAGAAGCGAGTTGATCTTCTGAAATGCAACTTTTGGTTAGCCATGTTGCCCGATCTTCTCCACAGTGACACATCTCCCTTATTAAGCAAGGCCAGCAGCGAACACATGTTTGATACTGTGGCAATGGAAATCTCACAGCTGCTGTCAAAGGTGAAATGTGGTAATGTTTTATGATTTATACTATTGGGTCTAATTTTATGTAGAGCAGGGATTCTGCTATGGTTTTCAGTTAATTTATTATCCTTGTCCTTTTATGGTTTTCACTTAATTTATTATCATTATCCTTGATATGTGCTTTGTTAGTGTGCCTCCAGTCCACTTTCTGAATGTGTCCTTTATAGTTTTCATTAATTGTGTTATTGGATATATACAGAATATTTTTAATACATGGTTCTGAAATCTTTGACTATTTCTCTGTTCATTTCTGGAGATCAACTACAAGGTTCTCCATTCTGTGCTCTCTTTGCTTCTTCCCATTTCTTTGGAGATTGACTGCAGGGATTTCCATTGTTCATACTTTTAAATTCTTAAAGAGCATTGCTTATAGTCCTGCACATTTAGTTTTATTGTCAGGCTGGCTTTTTTTATATTCATCGTGCCCCTCATCTCTTGAATTTCTGTAATCATAGTTCCTTTATATGCATTATGCAGCATTTGCTCTGATTAATTTCCTTCAGTGATCTTCCCATTAGTATTTTACAAGGCTGTTTGCTTTACAAGCTATGCTGTACGGATTGCTGCACAGTGCATGTCATGTTAAACATATAGAATCAGTATAAAAGGAGTCAGTATAAAATTGCTGGTTGAGTTTTGTAATTTGGTTTTTGATAGTAACTGTGTTGGAGTTGTTTGATATGAAAAGAAAGCTTGGAAATTTTCAAAAAAAAAATGTGTTATTCTGTTATTTTAAGATTCAACGTATTTGAAATAATTAGTGTTAATGATTTGTTTTCTTTCTCTCATTAATGTGTTTATTTTCTCTTCTTTTAATTACACTATAAACTTTATAATCTCTTGCCCTTTCTCAGCTTCTTTTGTCAGGAAGCATATTACCAGTTTATTTTGTCGATGACTCTAGTGAGTTCTGGCTTTTTATCTTGTGTTTATTTCATGTTTCATAGTCCATCAGTTCAGCTCCTGTTATTATCTTTTACTAACTTTGCCTATTATGATGTTAAGTGCTTTGCTGCTTTCATTTTCACAAATTTTTCATTTTCACAAATTTTCAGACCATTCCTTTTTATCTATCAGCTTGCTGTTTCAACAGATTATCAAAAATTGTCTTTTGCCGATGTAATTGTTATTATTTTTTTTGTGGGCTAAAAAAAAAAAAGAGAAGGTAATGGTAGTGCCATAGTCGATACTGCAGTAGGGGAGTGAAGTGTTAGAGACTTCACTATACTGGGTCCAGCGTTGAGAGGTTTTCTTTCCCTTCCATAACTCAATAGCAGAGTCAGGTACCCATGTACAGCTGAGTAGACTGGAAGGTGATGCCACCGTGTTCCAAACCTGCTACGTTTGCTGTGAGACGCCAGCGCTCTAACCACTTTGCTAATCGGCTTTTTGTAGGCTGCAGTTCAAAAACATTTATATATATTTTTTTAAAACATTTTTTATGCTGGTTTTTCTTTCTAGTTGCTTAATCGAAGTCTTAATAAGTGTGCATAGCTAACAGTGTGTTTCTTTGTTATCTTATGAATCTTCATGCATTTTCAAATTCATATATTTCCCCAGCCCATGGTTTAAATCACCTGTGTGTTACCAGGGCCCGAAAGGGGAGCAAAGAATAGTAACACTGTACCCTACCATGCATGTCGTAAGGAGGGTTGGGCATGGGGCTGGTTACCCAATCCCGTAAAAATTTTTTTACCAAAAAAACTTTAACAAACATGGACAAGTCAAAAACAGAATATAAATCAACTCAGCCGTCCAAGACAGAAGAAGGTCCTCTGGAAAGGAGGCGCATGAAGCAACCTAGAGAAAGCCGAAAGGAGTCTGGGTTGCCGACTAACCATTTATCGTCTAGGAAAATCTCCAGGAATGGCACCTGGAATATTCACACTCTATGTGAACAAGGGAAAACTGCACAGGTAGCAGCAGAAATGACAAATTACAGGATTCATATCCTGGGTCTCTGCAAGACACGGTGGAAGGGCATAGAGAGGAGAAGATGGATCACAGGAGAAATGGTGTTGTCCTCAGGACATGAGGAGGAAAGAGCCCACCACAGTGAAGGGGTGGCTCTAATGCTGTCTAGGGAAGCACATAAGGCACTTATAGAATGGGAAGCAATGGGACCCCGAATTATAACTGCAAGGTTTAAATCAGCCAAAAAGAAAGTAAATATAAACATCATCCAATGTTATGCACCAACAAATGATAAAGAAGAATCTGAGAAAGAAGACTGCAAAATGTCTTGGACAAAAAGAACAGAAAGGACATCACAATTTTTATGGGGGACCTAAACGTGAAAGTAGGAACAGACAACACCGGCTTTGAACAAATCATGGGAAAGCATGGATTAGGTGTGATGAACGAGAATGAGGAACTATTAGCTAACTTCTGTGCTTCAAATCTAGCTATAGGAGGAAGCATATTTCCACATAAAAGAATACATAAAGCAACATGGATATCACCAGGCCACAGAACTGAGAATCAGATTGATCACATATGTATAAGTAAGAAGTTTAGGTCATCATTGCATGATGTAAAAGTATGTAGAGGAGCAGATGTGGTATCAGACCACCATCTTATGTTGGCTAAAACTAAATTAAAATTTAAGAAATTTACAACAGTATATAGCTACAGACAACAGTATAATGTGGGACATCTAAGAAATCAGGAAATAAGAGAAAATTTTTCAATCACAGTATGCAACAAATACCAAGTACTCCAACAGCTGGAATATGAAGCAGATATGGAAGACCACTGGCAACAAGTAAAAAATATATGGAACGAGACATGTGAAGAAGTACTGAGAAAAAGAGAACATCAGCACAAAGCATGGATAACAACAGAAACCATTAGCAAGATAGAAGACAGGAAAAACAAGAAAGCAGATTTAAACAGAAACAAAACCAGAAGCTTCAAAGCCAAGGCTCATGAAGTGTACATAGAAGCAAACAAAGAAGTAAGAAGAAACATCAAAAGAAACAAGAGGAAGTATATTGAAGATTGGCAAGGGAAGCAGAGGAAGCTGCAGCCAAAGGAAATATGAGGGACCTGTACAACAACACAAAGAAGCTAACAGGGAAATACAAGCAAGCAAATGGTCTCATAAAAGATACTTACTTACTTAGTCGTTCCTCTTCTACCGTGAGGTGTAGAGGTTTGGAAGAGAGAGCGCCAGACTATCCTGTCGGCTGTCTTTTTCCTGGCCTGGTTCCATTCTAGTCCTCGGTCCTTCAAAGATTGTCTAATATTGTCCTCCCAGCGGACTCTGGGTCGTCCTGGAGGTCTGGATCCCTGGCTCTTTGTTTCCCATGCTTGTCGTGGTAGCCGATCTTCTCCCATTCTGCAGACATGGCCAAACCATCTTAGTTGGGACTGTTCTATTCTCATAAAAGATAAGAATGGAAAAATTGCTTAGTAATATACAAGAACAAAGAAGAGATGGACAGAACATTTTGAGGAACTTCTCAATAGACCAGCTCCAACTAATCCCCCAAACATCCAGCCAGCAGAAGAGGAGCTTACAAATCAGCTGTGAACGACCAAGTAGAGAAGAAATAAAGAAAGCCATAAAGCTTCTGAAAGATGGAAAAGCAACTGGTCCAGATGGCATTCCAGCAGAGGCCATCAAAACAGATATTGATACCTCAACAGAGATATTATACAAACTACTTGGCAAAGTCTGGGAGAGAGAGGAAATACCAGCAGAATGGAAGGAAGGTTATCTAATAAAGGAAATTTACAAGAGTGCACAAATTATAGAGGAATAATATTACTATCAGTGCCAGGAAAAGTATTAAACAGAATCATCCTTACTTACTTACTTACTTAGTCGTTCCCCTTCTACCGTGAGGTGTAGAGGTTTGGAAGAGAGAGCGCCAGACCATTCTATCAGCTGTCTTCTTCCTGGCCTGGTTCCATTCTAGTCCTCGGTCCTTCAAAGATTGTCTAATGTTGTCCTCCCAGCGGACTCTGGGTCATCCTGGAGGTCTGGATCCCTGGCTCTTTGTTTCCCATGCTTGTCGTGGTAGCCGATCTTCTCCCATTCTGCAGACATGGCCAAACCATCTCAGTTGGGACTGTTCTATTTGGGTCTGCAGCGGGTGGGATTTTAGGCCTTGACGTATCGTCTGGTTGCGGACCATGTCTCTTCTTGTTACTTCAACCACTTTCCTCAGATACCTCATTTCTGAGGTTTGGATCTGGCTTTTGTGGGTTGTAGTCATTGCCCACGACTCGCATCCATATGTCAAGACTGGGACATAGGTGGAGCAGTATACAGCCATCTTCGTTTTCTTACCAACCTCTTTCTTGCTGAGGAATCCACGATTTATGGCCTGAAAAAGTCTCCCAGCCGCTGCTTTTCGAGTGGCCAACTCTTCTTTGATGCCTCCTTTTCGGTCTATAATAGCTCCGAGATATTTAAAGTGGTCGACCTGCTCCAGGACCTGTTCTCCCAACTTAATCTGATGTTTTCTTTCTTCTCGTGATATCACCATGGATTTTGTTTTAGAGCTGCTTATGACCATCCCTCTCTTCTCCAGCTCTTCCTTCCAGACTTGCAGGTTGGATTGGAGATGTGCCTCTGATTTAGCAATCAGGGCAACATCATCAGCAAATGCCAGCTCCGAAATATAGACCTGTCTCATCTTCCAGTACCCCACTGAATACTTTCTTGTTCTCTCCTTACATGCCTTGATGACATCGTCCATAAGGAGTATGAAGAGGTAAGGTGATAGGATATCACCTTGTCTTACACCAGTGGTGGTCCTGAACTCTTCTGACTTATGGTTTGCTGTCCTCACATAATTTCTGCAAGACTTGTAGAAGCTCTGTATAGCATGGATCAGAGGTGCTGGAATATTCTTCCTTGCCAAACAGTCCCAAAGTTTGCTCCAGGGGACCCTGTCAAACGCCTTTTTCAGGTCTATGAAACAAAGATGGATCTCACTCTTATACTCGAGAGCCTTTTCACTCAGCTGTCTGAGTGTGAAGATTAGGTCTTGAGTACTTTGGTTAGCTCGGAATCCGCACTGGACCTCATTCAATTGTGGCTCAGCTAGGCGTCGGAGTCTCTGCTCTAGGATTCTAGAGTAGATTTTACCAGGGACACTGAGAAGGGATATGCCTCTATGGTTTCCACATTGTCGATTGTCACCCTTTTTGAAAATTGGTGTTATGATGGCAATCTCCCAATCCTTTGGTATGGTCTTGTTGCACCATGCTGCCTGTAGGACCTTTAAGAGTAATAGGTCGCCTGATGCTCCCATGTACTTAACCATTTCTGGTGTTATACCATCATGCCCTGCTGCTTTGCCCATCTTGATTTTCTCTAGTGCTGCCCTCAGTTCTTCCATCTTTATGTCATCTTCACCATCATTGGTTTTCTCTTCTGTGCTAGTGGTTATCATTTCTGATGCTTCACCATGCTCACCATCCAGGAGTTCTGAGAAATATTCTTTCCATCTTTCCATTACTTCCTTCGGGGCAGTAAGCAATTTGCCTTGCTTGTCCTTTATAAATTTGAGAGGGCATTGTTTTTCCTTCCTCATGTTCTTTTGGGTCTTATAGAACAATTTCTGGTTTTCTTGTGCATCTTTTTCTAGATTTTCTCCAAATTCTTCCCAGGACTTCTGTTTTGCTGCTAGCACTTTGTTCTTTGCTTCTGTTCTGAGTGTCACATATTCTCTATATTTTTCCATTTGTCCTGTTGTGTTTTTAGCTCCTAAGTATTGTTTCCATGCCATTTTCTTCTCTCTTATTTTCTCTTTGACTTCCTCTGTCCACCAAGGTGTCCTCTTTCTCTGGTTCCCAAGTCGGACTTCACCGCATGCTTCTGCAGCAGCTGTCTTTATGATATCCTTGAATTTATTCCAGAGGGTTTCCAAGTCATCAGGTCGTTCTTCTGTGTTGCTCACTGCTGTAGCAATAAGCCCCTGATATCTGGTCTTAATTTCTGGCTCTCTCAGCTTGTAGGTCCTAATGCTCATTTCTCCTGCTCGTTTACTTGGTTTCTTGCGTGATGTTGGGCAGTTCCTAGGCTGAGCAACTCTTTCAGTTGTTCGTTTGATTGTTAGCAGGTAGTGATCACTTCCAATCTCTGGCCCCCTCCAGACTCTTGCATCTCAGACATATCTGAATGAGCTTCTCCGAACAATGGCATAGTCGATCACTGACTTCTCATTCTTGGTTGGTTCACATCTAGTGTATGCATGTATGCGCTTATGGGGGAACTTTGTGTTTGTAATGATCAGATTCTGCTCACTGCAGAATCTAAGGAGTCGCTTTCCATTGTCATTGAGAGTATCTTCTCCATATCTTCCGATAACTCCACCCCATCTAGCATGGTCATTTCCAACTCTGGCATTAAAATCTCCGAGCATGATAACTTCATCTAGGCAGTCATCCACTGTCCTTTGAAGCAGCTCGAAGAATTCCTCCTTGACCTCTGCTCTCTCATCCTCATTTGGCCCATACACTATGACCAGGTTGACTATGGTTTCTCCTTCTTTTAGTTTTACAACCATAATGCGCTCCGAGACAAAGTTCCATCCCTTGATACTATCTTTTTGATTTTGGGCCACAATGCAACCCACGCCCCCTTTAGCTCTTTCAGATATGGGTACACCACTGTAGAGCAACATGTTGCCATCGAGATCCATGACTCCTTGTCCTTTTTTCTTCGTTTCCGTTATAGCCAGGATTTCTAGTTTTGCTTTCCTCATCTCTTCCACCAGCTCCTCTTCCTTCCCATTTATACTTCTTGTGTTCCAAGTTCCATAAGTCGTAGTCCGTAGTCCGTTCCAGTTCGTCGCCTTTAGAATCAGTCCGGTTTTCTCTCTTGTATTGCTCGTAATCATAGTTTAAGACAAACAGGTGATTGGCCTGTTGTGCCTTTGCATGGTGGAGGGGCTGCCTCCTTACGGCCTCCATGCAGGCCGCCCTCCTCCTTTTTCATCCGGGCTTGGGACCGGCATTGGCGGAGTTAGAATCATCCTTAAGAGATTAAGAGAGTCCATAGACAAGCAACTGAGAGATAAACAAGCAGGTTTTTGACAAAACAGATCCTGTACAGACCAGATAGCCACATTGAGAATAATAGTTGAACCAAGTCTGGAATGGAATTCACCCCTATACATCGGATTCGTGGACTATGAAAATGCATTTGACAGTGTAGACAGAGAATCACTTTGGAAATTGATGAGGCATTATGAAGTTTCCATGAAGATCATTAACTTAATAAGGAAGACCTATGAAGACATGACATGCAGAGTTCTTCATGTAGGACAACTTACAGAACAGTTTAGGCTTAGAACGGGAGTGAGACAGGGATGCCTCTTGTCTCCAGTTCTTTTCTTACTAGCAATAGTTTGGGTTATGAAAGCATCAACATCACACAACAGAAGCGGAATCTGACTAAACAGCTTGATGATCTGCATTTTGCAGATGACTTGGCTCTTCTGTCCTATAACCATAATCAGATGCAAGAGAAAATGAAAATTCTCAATGAGAGGTCACAACAAGTGCGCCTGAAAATACACAGGGAAAAGACAAAGTTTATGAGAATAAATGCAAGAAATGATAACAAGGTTGAACTTGAAGAAACACCACTAAAGGATGTAGAATAGTACACATATCTTGGCAGTAATATATAGGAGGGACAGACAATGATATCAAAATAAGAATACAAAAAGCAAGAGGAGCTTTCATTACATTGGAAAAGATATGGAGAACAAGAGAAATCAAGTCCAACACGAAAATAAGAATCTTCAACCCCATCGAGGCCAGCTCCTTGACGTGGAGATGGGGCTCAAGTACAGCCATCAGCGGCTGAAAAACCAAGACTGGCCAGGCCCTCCTACACTCGAGCAAGACCACAGTCTGCCCTAGCAAGTCAAGGTGCTGAAGACGGAGGCAACCAGCCAAGAGGCGCACCACAGCAATCAGGATGCCACGCACATGCGCTATGGAAGTATGCCTATATCTGCAAAACGTTATGGCACTCGCCCTGTGACGGACACCCATGCAGGCGCAGTGCCGGGCCCTCTGCCTCGGAAGGGCCCAACCCCTACGACTGGGGGTCCTTCTCAATTGCCCCGTGGAGCCAGGAGGCATGAGAATAGAGCTACTGGCCAAGCAAAGAAAAGACCATTTAAAATAATGCACTGGAATGCTGAAGGCGTCAATAGTAAAAAAGACGGCTACAGCAAAAAATTAGAGCTCGAAAATATCTTGAATAACTACAAAAGACAGTGAAGTTTATACAAGAAACAACATTGCAGATATAGACAATATAGTTCAAGCGAACGAAAGAAGAAGAAGAAGAAGAATCTTCAACCCAGATGTCAAGTCAGTCCTATTGTATGGCTCTGAGACATGGAGAGCAAAAAAACAACAATCAAAAAGCTACAGATTTTTATAAACGGTTGCTTGCATATAATAGAAGGACTGAAATGGTATGACGAAGTCACAAATGTGGAATTGGTGACAAGAACCAGACAAGTGCCAGTGGAACAAGAGCTGAGAAGAAGACGCTGGCAATGGATAGGACACACATTGAAGAAACCTGCTGATAGCATTACAACGCAGTCATTGTTCTGGAATCCATAGGGAAAGAGAGGCAGAGGTAGACCAAAAAACACATGGAGAAGAGAACTGGATACAGAGGTGAAAATGATGAGGAAAACATGGAAAGAACTTGAGTGGATGGCACAGGAAGACTTTGCATGTGTTTGTTGAAGGCCTATGCTCCTCGAGGAGCTAAAGGGTATGATGGTTTAAATGTATTTTTATCTATTTTAAATTTAACTTTTGAGTTTGCAGCTGACAGAGGTCAATGACCGCATGGTAGAGTATACACAAAACATTTCCTCCTCCTCGCCAAGTGCCGCACTTCTCCACACATTACAGCGACACAGGGATATCCTGCAGGACTACTCACATGAATTCCAGAAAACAACAGCCAATATAACAGCCATGAGAGAAAGGGAAGATTTGTTGGGATCAGTGCGTAGGGATATCAGGTATGATTTTTTAAAATGAATCTTCATCATCGTTATCATCCAAAGGAGCATAGGCCTATAACAGACTTATCCCACGCCATCATCTCATGGTCGTTCTATGTTTTCTTCATCTCCTTCATGTCTGTCTAGGGAGCCGTGGTAGCGCAGTGGTTAGTGCACTGGCGTCCTAGCTCGGTGGTCCATGGTGAAGGGGGATTTTTTAGACCGCAAACGGCTCCTGGGTCGACCCAACCTCATGAATTGGGTACCAGAGCAACTCTGGGAAGATTAAGGCGGCCGGCGTGATGCTGACCACATCACCCCTAGTGTGCCGATAGTCAAGAAAATATGGGCCTAACACCATATTCCCATTATGCCACAATGGGCGTGTAACGTGCTCCTTTACCTTTTTACCTTCATGTCTGTCTCCTGTTCTCTTCTCAGTGTGTTCTTTGATCTCATTCTACCTCTCTCACATTGGGGATTCCAAAATGAGAACTGCCTTGTAATGCTATCAGTAGGTTTCTTCAGTATATGTTTTATCCATCTCTGATGTCTTCTTCTCATCTATTGTTCTCCTGGCACTTGTCTGGTTCTTGTCCTCAGTTCGATATTAATGATCTAGATATGAGTCTTCACTGCATTATATTTGTCGTATGTATAAATTTGTTGTGAGCCGGATAAATTGGTAGTCACTTTAAAAAAATCATAACATTTGGTGTTTTCTGTAAAGGCAATTTCCATTGATTTTCTTTCTGTAATCTTAGTCATTTAAACAGCTTGGTGCAGGCAGACTTGTTGCTTCTTCATTTCCTCCTCTTGCTGCTTACTCAGTATAAGAAAGACACTGGCAGTTTCTATTCATTTGGATTTATTCTATGCATGCTAGCCAGTTCATTCTAGGCCTTTCTGTCTTCATGTTTTGTCTTAATTGTTATTCTCTGTGTTTGGATCTTCATTCAAGTGTCCTGTTTCCATTTTTTTTCTTCAAATTTTGTGAATTGTGTTATTCAGTTAAAATCAGAGGCACATCTTCAATCCAACCTGCAAGTCTGGAAGGAAGAGCTGGAGAAGAGAGGGATGATCATAAGCAGCTCGAAAACAAAAACCATGGTGATATCACGAGAGGAAAGAAGTCATCAGATTAAGTTCGGAGAACAGGTCCTGGAGCAGGTCGACCACTTTAAATACCTTGGAGCTGTCATAGACCGGAAGGGAGGCATCAAAGAAGAGTTGGCTACCCAAAGAGCAGCAGCTGGGAGACTTTTTCAAGCCATAAATCGAGGATTTCTCAGCAAAAGAGAAGTTTGTAAGAAGACGAAGATGGCTGTATACCGCTCCACCTATGTCCCAGTCTTGACGTATGGATGCGAGTCATGGGCAATGACTACAACCCACAAAAGCGAGATCCAAACCTCAGAAATGAGGTATCTGAGGAAGGTGGTTGAAGTAACTAGAAGAGACATTGTCCGCAACCAGACGATATGTCAAGGCTTAAAAACCCAACCCCTGCAGACCCAAGTAGAACAGTCCCAACTGTAGAGAACATGAGCAAACATTTAACTTGCTTGTTTTTTGTTTGCTTTTTGTATCATTGTATTTTCTGTAAATTTAATTCTTCAATAATTTTTTTTATGTTGTCCAGTGCTTACAAGAACTCTTCTGGATTAAACCGGCGGTCTGACGTTTATCTGAAAGAACATGAACACATACGAAAGTAAGTTTAAAATTGGACTATTTTTTGTCTATCTAGAATACTGTGATTGATGCTTAAGCAAGGTGGAGTCACTTTCTTCATTCCTTTTGGACATTTTTTTTTTAACTTGTAGATAGACATTCATTATTCTAGATTTTATAACAGTTTTGACCAAAATGAATATACATCGAGGGTGTGACATATTTCTTAAGTAACACAGTTGGACGGCACATCAAAATGGATGGTCCTGGGGCCCATTTCACTTTGTGGTGGCTGTCTCTTTATAATCAGTGTTTTTGACATGTGATGCCTCTTCTGTCTGGGGTAGGTCGGGCACATGATGATGTCTCTTCCAGTGTCATAGCTAGAGCATGTGTATAATACGAGGGGAAGTCAGTAAGTAGGTTACAAACTGATATGGGGAAGCTGAAAATGGTAGTTGGTAGTTCCTAAAGGTGTCATTAGGCGACAGTATCATCCAGCTTTATGATTAACTTAGGTAGCAGACTGCTAGGTGTCGCATGCGCAGAACAGATAAAAATGGCGACTGTGCTCGTGCAGTGTACAAACGAAGAACAGCGTGCTGTTGTGCGGTTTTTTGGGGCAAAAGGACTTCCTGCAAAGGATAGTCATAAGGAAATGTTTCCTGTTTACAGTGTGGAGTGTTTGTCGCTTAGCCTACACCAAAATGCATGACCATTTGAATTTTCGGAAAGTGTGCTCACGGTGGGTGCCCAGACAACTGACTGAGGAACACAATGAACCGAATGGGACTGTCCTTGGAACATCTGTCTCGGTACGCAGATGGAGAAGACATGCTAAACAGGATTGTTACTGGGGATGAATCATGGGTGCATCACTACCAACCTGAATCACTAAAAGCTCACCTTGGCGGTAAACATTTAGCAGGTGATGCAGAGGTTGAACGTGAGGTTCGAATGTGGCTGAGACAGCAGAGCACGCACTTTTATGCTGCAGGTTTCGAAGCACTAATACAGCGATGGGATAAGTGTATCAATGTTGGTGGAGATTATGTTGAGAAATAAAGGGGAAATGTAAGTGCAATAATACATGGTGTTCAAGTTCGTATCTCATTTTTTTTTTTTTTTCATAACCATTTGTAACTTACTTCCCCTCGTATCTAACAAGAGGTTAAAAAAAATATCTTTTAGATTATCTGAGATAGACAGAATAAATATCTGAATGAATAAGCTGCCATCGTGATTTTTCAGTGTGATGATATAGGTTGGTGCCTTATAACTCTCAGAGAGGGGTCTCTGTGGAGATAAGGAAAGAACAGGGCTACTGATCACAAGTTTGTCTTAAAAGGTGACTAATTTGAGATTGTGCAAACGGCTGGCAACCTCATCTTGTGAAACATATTGCTACAGAAACAACGTCTGCAAGAGTTTGTGCTTTGGTGTAATCTTCCTTAAGGGGGACATCTGCGGTGATGGCTGTATAAGGAGCAAAAAAAAAAAGGATGATGATATAGACCGTGAAATTAGACTGCACCAGTGTTAACTCTTTCTGAAATATGATATAAATTGTTTAGTTATTTAGCATAACCTCTGTGCATAAATAAGTAATACATTTTCCCTTTATCTCTGTCCAGCTCAGAAAGACTTGTGGATGAACAAATAAAGTAAGGAGGTTGTTAAAATTTATAGTAATAATTATTTTATTTCTCAGCAATTTTCTCAAAATGACGTAAGATTTGTAAACATATCTATAAAAATATGTCTCTTTGCTCTTATTACTTAAAAACTAGATATTGATGATGGCTGTTTGGAAAGCTTTTCTTAGTTGCACATTAAGTGTTGTTTGATTGGTTAAGTTGTTAAAGCGCTTTAGAAGTTACCAGGTTCCAGGATCTAAACCTTGTGGTATCACACTCCAGTTTACCCGACTATAAATGGGTAAACCTGACTTTGCATGTGAGTTAGGAAAGGTGAAGGCAGCAAGGACGGGAACTGGTTACCCTTCCTCATATAACCTGGACCTAGTATAGTGGAGTCTCTAACACTTCACTTCCATTTGGCAGTATCTGCGATGGGGCTGCCTTTACTTTTATTTAGTTGCACATAACTAAACATGATTTTAACATGCTCTTGGGAGCCGCGCTGGTGTAGTGGTTACCAAACTGCGCTGGCGACCGGGTGACCCAGGATCAAACCCGGGCGAGGACATTTGAAGATTTTTTTGTCGACCGAGATTTGGACTGGATTAACTCAAGCCCTGGCGAGAACATTTGAAGAGTGTCGTCGACCAGGGACTGGCAGCTCCTGAGCTGACCTAGCTCTAATGGGTACCTCTGAAATCGGCAAGTATCTCCCTGAATGGCGAGGGACATCTGTCTCTGTACAAGAAAAAAATGGATACTCACGTAAAAATCAGTCTCAGGTTAGACATACTAACCTGAGATTTCGCCTCGAGTAATAGCGGGCGTACGCAAAAAAAAACAAAAAACATGCTCTTAAAAAATATGAATAATACAATGAACTTGGTAACTGCTCAGGAAGGTTTCTATGTCGCTTTCTGTGAATCTGATTGTTACTGTCTTTTCAGTTTTGCAATGTAAAATTTCTTTGGTGCTCTTTCCATTCTCAGCATGGCCATTGCCACAAAGGAGAACCTCCAGGGACAGGGAAAGCTGTTAACTTCCATTTCTCAGAAAGTGAACACCTTTGCCAGTATCCTTTTAAAATTGACAGATATCATTTCAGTATGGCTCATTCATCAAGCTGAATCTGAGAACTGAGCAGTAAATTTTAAATACTACAGTATTCAGCACTTTATTTAACAAGAATATTTCTGGGACTTACAAAAAAAAATTTATATTTGTTTTGATATCTTATGTATATTGAAGTTTCTGTTTTATTAGGTAATTATGAATGAATAGCTTCGCCAGCTTCAGGAAAAATCAAGAGAGCAGAAAAGACCTTTATATATTGCCTTTATAGACCTCACAAAGGCATTTGACCTGGTTAGTAGGGATGGACGCTTAAAAATCCTCCTGAAAATAGGCTGCCCTGCTATATTGCTGAAAATGATCAAGTAATTCCATGAGAACATGAAGGGAACAGTCCAAATGCTGGAAGCACATCACAGCCCTTTGACATACGCAGTGGCGTTAAACAAGGCTGTGTTCTGGCTTCAACCCTCTTTGGGATCTTCTTTGCCTTACTCTTGAAACATGCATTCAGAGGAATATGCCTTCACGCTAGATCAGATGGCTGTCTGTTTAATCTCACAAGGTTGAAGGCAAAAACAAAAATCAGAAGGGTCACTATAAGAGACTTGTTATTCGCTAATGACGTTGCAGTCATCACTCAAAGCCAACAGGAGCTTCAGAGCTTGATGAATCGCTTCACCCAAGCATGCAAGGACTTTGGCCTCACACTAAGTCTAAAGAAAACAAATGTGCTGAGTCAGGATATGGGTGCTGCATCAGTTATCACTATCCATAACTATGAATTGGCAGTGGTGCTCCACTTCACATACCTGGGGTCTACCATCAATGACAAACTCTCTCTGGACACAGAAATTGACAGCCGCATTGGCAAAGCTGCAGCTATCTTTGCCCGCCTCACATAGCGTGTTTGGGGAAACTCCAAACTCAAAATGAAGACCAAAGCTGTGGTATATAACGCCTGTGTCACCAGCACACTTCTATATGGTAGCGAAACATGGACAACTTAGGCTAAGCAAGAAAGAAGACTCAATACCTTCCATCTACAGTGTCTACACCACATCCTCAGCATTTCGTGGAAAGATAAAGTGACAAATGTTGAGGTGTTGTCACGTGCTGGCCTTCAAAGCATGTATACACTGCTTAGACAGCACAGACTACGCTGGCTTGGCCATGTCCGCCTCATGGAAGATGGTCGCATCCCGAAAGATATCTTCTAGGGACAACTGGCAGATGGCAAAAGAACTGTTTGGCGACCGCAGCTGAGATTCAAAGATGTGTGCAGAAAATAAGCAGCTGAGGGCTGTCACTTCAGGGGTGCATTCCCATAGTCAGTTATGACTGAAGGGGCTGTTATTGTTATAGCTCTCTATTGGCTAAGTGGCTAGAGTGCTTTTCTCTCGGTCACGCTACAGTCTGACCAGCTGTAAATGCGTACCTGACTCGTGCTCTTGAGTTGGGGAGACCTTTTATAAATGAATGAATGTACGTTGTCACACCTCAATGAGCAAAGCAGTGATCATCTGTGATGGTTTTTGTTTTACATGTTGAGGGTGTTAGCACAGCCTCACCTTAGTCATTTTATGACTTACAACATGCCTGGTGGTAACAGTGGTTCTATTCTTCACCTCTCATAGACTCTGAGGAAACATAGAGGATATTACAATGATTAAGGATTTATTGAAAGATCTCACGTTACTGTTACTGTACAGCAGTGTTTCTTAACCTGATAAATTACAGCAGTAATACATTTGTGTGCCTTACAGTCCCTTCAGCTTGCTAAACACTTGTATAAATTACCCTAGTTAAACACTTGTGTCTGTGGGACCCAGAATAATAACAGCTATTTTCAAAACAGCTAAAAAGAAAATTCATGTCAATGTCATCCAATGTTATGCACCAACTAATGACAAAGAAGAGTCTGTGAAAGAAGCATTTTATACTAAACTACAGGAAATTATGGGTAAAGTAAAAAGAAGAGACATCACAATTTTGATGGGTGACATGAATGCAAAGATAGGTACAGTCAATACCGGATTTGAAGAAGTCATGGGAAAACATGGGCTAGGAGTAATGAATGAAAATGGAGAACTATTCGCAAACTTCTGTGCTTCAAATCAACTGGCTATAGGAGGAAGTATGTTTCCACATAAGAGAATACACAAGGCAACATGGATATCACCAGACCATAGAACAGAAAATCAGATCGATCATATATGCATAAAGAAGAAGTTTAGATCATCATTGCAGGATGTAAAGGTATATAGAGGAGCAGATGTGGCATCAGATCACCATCTTCTGATAGCCAAAGTAAAAATGAAACTCAAGAGATATGCAACAATGCAAAATTATAGACAACAGTTTAATGTAGGACAGCTAAGAAATCAAGAAACAAGAGACAAATTTGCGGTCACAGTATCCAACAAATTCCAAGTGCTCCAACAGTTGGAAGATGTAGAGAATACAGAAGACTATTGGCAGCAGGTCAAAACTGTATGGAAGGAGACATGTGAAGAAATACTGGGGAAAAGGGAAAGACAACAAAAAGCTTGGATAACAACAGAAACCATCAATAAGATAAAAGATAGAAAAAACAAGAAAGCAGAGTTAAACACAAGCAAAACTAGAAGTTCCAAAGCCAAGGCTCAAGAAGTGTACACAGAAGCAAACAAAGAAGTAAAAAGAAGTATCAAAAGAGACAAGAGGAAGTATATTGAGGAGTTGGCAAGAGAGGCAGAAGATGCTGCAGCCAAAGGAAATATGAGAGAACTGTATAGCAGCACAAAGAAGCTAACAGGGAAATACAAGCAAACAAGTTGCCTTATAAAAGATAAGAATGGGAAACTGCTCAGCAATATACAAGAGCAAATGAAGAGGTGGACAGAATATTTTGGGGACCTTCTCAATAGACCAGCTCCACAAAACCCGCCGGACATCCAGCCAGCAGAAGAAGAGCTACAAATTAACGGTGAAAGACCAACGAAGGAAGAAATAAAGAAAGCCATAAAGCTTCTAAGAGATGGAAAAGCGTCTGGACCTGATGGCATTCCAGCAGAGGCCATCAAAGCAGATATCGACACGGCTACAGAGATGTTATATAAATTACTTGGTAAAGTCTGGGAAAAAGAAGAGATACCAGCAGAATGGAAGGAAGGATATCTGGTTAAGTTGCCTAAGAAGGGAAATCTACAAGAGTGCACAAATTATAGAGGAATAATGTTACTATCAGTGCCAGGAAAGGTATTGAACAGGATTATCCTTGAGAGATTAAAGGAGTCCATAGACAAGAAATTGAGAGATGAACAAGCAGGTTTTCGACAAAACAGATCATGTACAGACCAGATAGCCACTTTGAGAATAATAGTTGAACAAAGTCTGGAATGGAATTCACCACTATACATCGGATTTGTGGACTACGAAAAAGCATTTGACAGTGTGGACAGAGAATCACTTTGGAAATTGATGAGGCATTATGGAGTTTCCCTGAAGATCATTAATTTAATAAAGAAAACCTATGAAGACATGACGTGCAGAGTTCTTCATGAAGGACAGCTTACAGAACCATTTGGGATAAGAACAGGAGTGCGACAGGGATGCCTCTTGTCTCCATTTCTTTTCTTGCTGGCAATAGATTGGGTTATGAGATCATCGACAACACACAACAGAAATGGAATCCAGTGGACTCTGACTAAGCAGTTGGATGATCTGGATTTTGCTGATGATTTGGCTCTCCTGTCCCATAACCGTAATCAGATGCAGGACAAATTGAAAACACTCGATGAGAGGTCACAGCAATTGGGTCTGAAAATACACAGGGAAAAGACAAAAATAATGCGAATAAATGCAGGTAATGAAAACAGGGTTGAACTTGAAGAAACGCCAATACAAGATGTAGAATCATACACATATCTTGGCAGTAATATAGATAAAGTTGGAGGGACAGACAGCGATATCAAAATAAGAATACAAAAAGCAAGAGGAGCTTTCATTGCATTGGGAAATATATGGAGATCAAGAGAAATAGGATCCAACACGAAAATAAGAATCTTCAACTCAAATGTGAAGTCAGTCCTATTGTATGGCTCGGAGACATGGAGAACAACAAAGACAACAACCAAAAAGCTACAGACTTTCATAAATGGGTGCTTGCGTAGAATAGAGGGATTAAAATGGTATGACAAGGTTACCAATGTGGAACTGATGACAAGAACTGGACAAGTGCCAGTGGAACAAGAGATGAGAAGAAGGCGATGGATAGGACACACACTGAGGAAACCTGTTGATAGCATTACAAGGCAGTCCTTGTTCTGGAACCCCCAGGGCAAGAGAGGCAGAGGAAGACCAAGAAGTACATGGAGAAGAGAGTTGGAAACAGAGGTGAAAATGATGAGGAGAACATGGAAAGAACTTGAGATGATGGCACGTGACAGGAGGACTTGGCATGTGTTTGTTGAAGGCCTATGCTCCTTTGGGAGTGGAGGGTTATGAATGAATGAAACACTTGTGTGGCTCTAAGTCCTTTCAACTTGCTAAACACTTGTATAAATTACCACCGTAAAACACTTGTGTGGCTTAAGTCCTTTCAACTTGCTAAACACTTGTATAAATTACCACCGTAAAACACTTGTGTGGCTTACAGTCCTTTCAACTTGCTAAACACTTGTATAAATTACCACCGTAAAACACTTGTGTGCCTTAAGTCCATTCAACCCATCATCAGCATCATCATCTTTCCGTTTTGCTCCTTTTAGAGTAATGAGCTACCACTGCAGCCAGCCCCCTCGCTGGAAGCCTGCCCCAAGCCTTCATGTTCTCTTGTAGTGGTGGTTTCTATAGCAGTTATTTTTACATGATGACGCTTGCCAGCCTCATATTAGTCACCTTGTTCGACGTGACTGAGGGAGCAGATGTTCTGTTCTTTCTTTGCCTCGCCAGAGACCCTACTGGAACTACATTGAGTACCAATCAGCAGTTTGTGCACATTAAGGTCCTTTTAATTTGTTGAAAATGTTGTAATATGGTGATTGGAAAGTCACTTCCTAATTTTAAATTGTTATTTCTTCACTCCTATCCAGTAAATTGTTATGAAACTAACGTCAAAATAACGGCAATTAACTTCCAATTTATTATATGAAATGCTGTGCCACATTAACATTACAACTTAACATGAGATCCTGTTTGTTCAACATAAGATTTCATAGCGGGCAGAGATTTTTGCTGTCTCTTGTAACTTCAATGTATTTGTCATTTTATTTTTTTAAATTTTCTGAGAATAAGAAACAAATCTTATTAGTCAGAAGGCAGCTATTGCTTGTTAATTTCACTTCTGTTTCATGCATATCCATTGGATACAAGTGAGGATATACAGCTTTAAAAATAGAAAGTTACTTTTCAAGCACTCTGTACATTAGAATCTGTTTAACTTATTACACACATGTAGACTTTGCAGTCCATTACATTTAGTCTGTTCCGCTCGTTAAACACTGATTTATACTACAGTTCTTTCTACTTATTCAAAGCTTGTTTATGCTGAAGTCTGTGTAGCTTATTAAGCATGTGTGTAAATCAAAGTACATTCTGCTTAATGTACACTTGTGTAATTATAGCCTGTTCATGTGTAACACTTATGGTCTGTAAATATTGTGTTACGCATCTTATTCTGGCAGTAATTACAATAATAAGAATACAGAAAGTAATAACTTAGATTAATAATTAAATATACTTGAGCAAACTTGGTGATCTCAGGGAAATGAAAATTGTTTCACTTAAATTTTATGTTTCTTTAAGAATTACATCCGTGTTTTTCAGCTATCAACTTTTTAACCACTTTTGTGGTCTTGTACGTTTAGTTGTAAATATTATGTAATTTGTTTGATATTTTGTCCCCAGATGTAGACATTTAATTGAAATCTGTGCAGCAATATGAACATTAATGTTAAGGACCTTAACTCCAACTTTCAGATCGGTTTCCTGTGATCAACAGCCTTGTACAAAGGATAAATATCCGCAAAAGACGCGATTCCATTATCTTAGGACTTGTTATTGCTGTTTGCATCATTCTTTTATTGCTCTATGCCTTCCACTGACAGTATTTTGACATTTGTTACCATTGTCAACATGATCTTTGCCACCTGCCAATGTTGATTAACTTTGACAGCATGACCTTGGCCTGTCCTAGTTTCAGGTCCTATTTATCATTTGTGTGCAATGGCATTTGTACAGGTTACTTTTACTGTAAAATATGATAGCATGCACATGGGTACTAATGAGCTGTTTGGGGTCTATTCTATTCCATATAGAAAGGTGATTCATTTGTTTTCATGTACATTTATTCATGAGATAATGTACAGTAGCAGCAGGTTTATGTAATGCTTATTGTTCAGCATGAATGCCTGTCTGTCCAGACATACTTGTTGCATCCTTGGGGAAGTTTGTAACTATTGGGCTGTTTTAGAATTCCTTGCTGTAAGAGTTGAGCCGCAGGAGGCTTCATCTATTCTTTTGTTACTCTTTGTGGTGCAGGGAGTCACCGCCGCTGCTGGTTCCCTCGGAGGAAGGCTGTATCAAAGCATTCATGAGCTCTTGCAGCATGGTATCTGCAGCAATTTGTTTGACATGATGATGTTACCAGTCCCATGTACATAAAAGCATCGCTTACATGATATTGTTATCATTGCTGATTTGTGTCTGTCTTGGCTCCCAGTGAGCACTAACTTTATGTAATTTTAAGGTGTTTGTGGTACTAATATTTACCTCAGCAGTCTTTGGTCTCAATTGTGTGAGTGAATTGTTTAGCACATCAGTATCTCTGGTTAATGTGGTTGCTTTTATCTCTGGGCATTCCAAATATATATTGATTCTGGATGGGGCACGTGGGTGTTTGTGCTGGTCTCTGTTTTCTTCTGTCTCCTATTCCCCCCCCCATAAAGATTCTTTTGTGGCAGTGCCTTTCACCTAATAGAACATCATGCAGGGGTGGTGCCAGAGTTTAGTATGCATAGAGCTTTTTAGTGGTCCACAAAGACATTTTGAAATTTACTGTTTTAAGTTGTAGCTTTTGAAATCAGTGTTCCAGCCTCAGGAAGCTTCTATTACATTGGGCCTGGTTTTGCTATTTGCCGTCAGTCCAAGGCTGTTGAAGCAGTTAGTTCATTCAGTGTCCTAGCGGGGTAATGTGAACAGTTCAGGGTTCTGTGAATAAGTAAATGTGCGTGAACCAACACTACTGTGATATATTTTTGAATGAAATTTATCCTCATTCACAAGTGACTCACTGAGACCATGTTAAAAGACATTGAGGCTTCCCTCAATATGTAGTTCATCTGTGTTGGAAGAGGAATGTAAAGTAACCTGGTATAAGCTTAAGCAACTGCATTATAAGGTCTGGATTTGGAGCATCGTTTTCCTTTTAGCTGCTAATGGAGCATTGAGCCACCACTGAGATTGGTCACCTTCACCAAGCATCATTAGCATGCTCCTGCAGCAGTGGTTTCCATAGAAACATATTTTACATGATGAGGTTGCCAGCCCTCGTACATAACCTCGTATTAGTCACCTTGTACGACGTGCATGGGGTACAGTAGTCCTATTCTTTCTTTGTTTCATGAGGGGCCCCTCAGAAATAACACAAGGAGATTTTGAGCATGATGCTATAGAATCCACGATATTTTTTTTAACGTAAGGTGGGTGAGGATTGTACGTTAACATATGATTGATTTTTAGGACCAGTGACAGATGTTTACAAAATATTTTTTTTGAAGAGAATGGAGCAGTGTGTGTGAGTTAGATATGCCTGGATTTGATTTTGGAGCCTGTCACGTGTGAAAAATAAAATAAAGTGTGTGTGTATGTATGTACACACACACACACAAAGGGAGGAAAGAATGGGTTTAATGTGAATAAAATAGGATTATGTTTGTGTGTCGCCAAATAAATTAAAAACATTTGATGATTGTGATAATGCATTATGTGGGGAAAATAGCGTTTGCAGATCAATTTGTCTGTGGCTTTGCTTGTCACGCATATTATTAATCTCATATATAGGTCAAGTAACTCTTGTCTTGATTCTGCCACTACATATATTGTGACTTACTTGGCTGTATTTTGTTGGTGGGGTTAAAAAAAATTTCATTTCTATTTTCATGTTTTATTTGTTCTTTTACATTGCCATTGTTTATTTTTTGTTTTTACCACATTCAGACAAACTTCTATATAAATATATGCCTGTTGTATATAAAATATAAATGGTACAGTTGTAAGGAGGGTTATTTATTTATAATTTACTTTTACAAAATTAAGGATGCCTGAATGGGGATGTCAGCCTTATTTTAAATGTGGATCAATGTATTTTGGCATCCTGTGAACACTTTGTTTTCTGCCATGTTAACATGATTTTTATAAACTATTTTGTTGTTATTGCCTAGATTGTGTTATAATAATATCCATAATACATGCTTGAAAGGTGCAGAAAAAAAGCCATTAAATACACTGCAGTCCCAAGTTTACTAAATATATTTGATGATTAAAGTTGTAATAGGTAGAAGGTTGCCGCTCATGGCAAAGTTACTAGGTTCCAGGATCAAAACCTGGATCTTCTGGCTCCAGTCTTCTTCTTCTGTCTTTGGTCCTTGGCCGCTGACTGACCAAGCCATCAGTGATCATCACTCCTGGCAGCAACAAACTGTCTCCACTTTGCTCGGTCGGATGCCTGCCATCCTTTGTGTGGTGCCGCACCTCTGGTTCATGCTTTGCGTCTCTGACTTGACAGTTCTCCGCCGGGTAGCTGTTTGATGGGCCTCACTTTCCTTCTGAGTTCATAGCATGGCAGTTCTGGTGATGGTGTCAGGGCCACTTTTGAGGTTTTGGCCAACTCATTTCCATTGTCTACCTGCTGTGATGGTGCGTATGTTTTCTTGGTGGCTCAGAGTTAGCAATTCTTAGTTGGTGGTGGTGGTGTTCAGCCTTTCCTGTGGAAAGAGGAAAGTTTGGACATTTCCTTTTCTGTTACTCTCCAGCATTCTGCACCGTACATAAATTATGCAGCTCTCATATATTTTTAATTTAGTGTTTGTACTGTACTGTGAAGATTTCCAGACATTACTTAGATTGGCAATGGTTATTCTGACTTTATTCATGTGGTTACTGATGTCTTTGCTTGTTCCTGTATCTGGTATTACTATGCTTCCTAAGTATGTATATGTGTTTGTATTATTTAGCTCTTAGTTCCTCATTTTTATGGGCGCAAGATTTCTTATACTGAGTGTCATGACTACTGTCTTCTTGAGATTAATGTTTAGTCCCACCTGTTGGCTACGTTTATTCAGTCTGTCTTGGATGTGTTGATGCAAGTGTGCGAAAAGTGCAATGTTATCTGCGTATTCTAGATTCTCCAGTTTAGTGAATGCTGTCCATCTTATTTCTCAAGGGGCGTCCTCTGTAGTCTGGGTCATCACCCAGTCTATAACATTGAAAAGATGCCCCAGTCTACCCAGCTGTAAATGGGTGCCTGTCTCTGCTCTTGAAGGCAAATGCAGCGAGTGAGGGAACTGGTCACCCCATCTCATATAGCTGGACCTGGTGTAGTGAAGTTTCTAAAACTTCACTCCCCATAGTGTCTGCCATGAAACTACCTATTACCTTGTCTATTAAAAAAACACACACTCACAAAAACTTCACCTTTGTTGTAGATGATTGACACATACTTACAAACCACCAGGAAATCTATGAATATTTACATTATTATTCTGTAAGTACAATGCCTTGTGGCATAGGCGATCATGTTTCTCCACAACTTCCTGTCTCCAGTACTGTTTATCAATTCTGCTGTTGACTTCTTTCCATGCCATCATGTCAAACTGTCCAGTGTCTTTTTTTTTCTCTTTGTCACGATATACCCCAGCTTTCTTCTTCTCACAATCTGCCCAATGAAAGTGGATTACGTTTATTGAGTATCACATAGCTGATTGCCTATGAAAGTGCCCCCATGATCTTTTCATGGGTCCTTTAATGAAACACTCAATGGGAGCAGTTGATTACTTTTTTATATAGTAACAGCTCAGCCTTAAATTTAAATGTTGACAGTTATTAATTCATTATAACATATGATCAATTGTTGGATATTTTCTACAGGGTCCATTAAGTTTTCATTGGTGCAGCACTTAACTATGATGCATGAACATTACGGCCTTGTCCTATAATGCATGTTTATCAGCTGGTGTATGTCTCACACCTAGTTTTCTTTTTATTGTCACACAACCATCAGCTATTCCATGCTAGGCATCTATAGCTTTGGTCGGTGGCGTAACTACTACCTTGGTGGACCGTTATTGGGGGGGGGGGGGGGGGGGGGGGGGGGGGGGCCTCAGAAAGTAGTGGTGAGAAGGGACAACAGAAGTACCTGGCACAAATTTATTGAAAGTTTATACTTTTTTGGGGAGCTTAAGAGTGATGAAAAAGTAGTTAAATTTTTATACACATTTGCAGTATATTTATTATAGTTGTAGAGCCTGTTACATAAAGAGGGCCCCACTATGGGGGCTCCTTAAATTGTAGTTACGCCACTGCAATTATTTTATCATATGTTAAACCAATGAGCTGTGTATAAATCTTGATGACCAGTTTATTCAGGGGTAACCTCCAGACATGTTGGGTTGTTACTGGTGCATTTTCACAGTACACAAATATTTTGAGTGAAAATAAATGTGGTCTCTCATTTTTCTTTGTGTTCCTTGCTGAGCACAAAACCACCACTGAAGCTAGTCCCCTTGCAAGATCACATACTCTTGCAGCAGTGGTTTGTGACAAGTTGTTTAACACAATGAAGTTGCCAGCCACATATTATTCCACATGTGCAGCATGCCTGAAGGTGTAGTAGTGCTTGCTATTCTTTGTCTCTTCAGGAACTCTCAGAGCAATGTAATCTACCATGAAGGTCTTAAGTTCAAGCATAATGTTTCCAATACCAAGTCCTTGTAGTAATTTTCTGCTTTTGTCACAATATTATTTTCTTTGAATATGAAAATTTGTTGCTAGTTTTTGAAGCCACTAGGCCATCTATGGTAGTTTTACTTATTCAATACTTTAAAACTGCTGATACTTTAGTATATGACCAATGGAGCTTTTCTTAGAACAAAAACAGCAGACGTTTTTGTTTTATCGTGATGTGATATAGTGGTTCTATTCGTTATCATCTTATACCTTTTTCGTCGTCGTTCTAATTTTATTTCTCTCACATTTTTACTCTTTAATCATTTTTAATGTAATCTTTCCTAATCATGGCTTTTACCTAAGTGTAACTTTAATATTTCATCACACCTTGAGTTTTTCCCAACCTCACGCTTTGATAAAGTATTTTTTTTTTGGAACACACCTGGCTTGTTACACAATTTATTGTTTTACACAGGAGACAGACACATTGGCAATAGATAGAATTCGTTTGAGGGCTTAATCCCCTGTTTGGACACACTGTGTCAAGACATCTGGGCACAATGGCAGGCCAGCCGCTGGTGATCGTAAACAAAGAATGTTCAAGATGAAGCCATCTGGTATATGACGATAGTCAACTGTGATGGTGGCCAAGAAGCTATGTGAAAGAAGAGATTAAAGGAAGCCGTCTGCGGGTCATACAAGAATGTAAAAAAAAAAAGGGTGACAGTATGTCACAACAACAGACTTTGTGACAAGGGGTGGATAATTTCGGCATTGGGCAACCAATACCAAACAATGGTTTGTCTCATCGCTGGAATTCAGAAAGCAGGTGAGAATCTGTTACAACAGCACACCCATTTTTAGCGATTCGAGGCACTGGTCTTTGCAAGCCTCATTCGGATGCGACATGGCAATGTGGAAGGCGGATTACTGGATCAGAGTATGGAACCGTGGGACACAGCCCATGACTTATCACATATTGGCCATCAAGAAATATAACAAACGCATTCGACAAAAGTCAGTAAATTTTACAACACAACTGCGGAGCATAGTGGAAGAGTTTCCCATAGTTAAGGAGTTTGCAAAGGGAAAAGGAGGTTAGTAAATTTTAGAAAAATTATTACTACTTTTTCTTTTTCATTATGAGTGATTGTGTCTTCAGTCCTGCAGAAGCCTGAGTTTACACATTATGTGTTTGGCATCTAATCGGAAAGAAGCTAGCAAAACGTACGTCTGGATAGCAGAATTTAAAGGACGTCATACACTAAGGAAGATATCTGCGCCCACATTTGCATACGTAGGTGGCACAGCATTTTATTCATTTCTTTACCAAGTGCTTACAAGTTGATTTGCACACATATATATCAAGTTCAACTCACTCAAATGCTTTATCGCCTGAGTCAAGTTTAAGCAAATACAAGTTGATTCTCCAGTATACCAGTCTTCTTTTCATGAAGCACACGTTAGCAGATCATTTTGTGAAGAGCTCCAGTCTGGCCAGTGCCTTTTCATGATCAGACAGCTAATTCCTTGAGACAAATGTCAACAGTTTGTTGACCCTAGAGAGGCGTCCAAGTGTTGAGGGACATTACAACTTACAAGTTCTCGCTACAACGTGTGCCAGAGTTTCATCTATATTACTCATCTTGTAGGTAACCCATACGGGGTAACAGACATCTACATTGGACAGTTGGGGCATACCTGTGCATACTCATACAGTGGAGGAAATTTGAAAGACTGATGAACAGTGTAGAGTGGTCATCAGTGTGGTAACAATATATCATATTATTTCACTATTTACATAGTTTCACTCTCGTATTTAATTAACTACATTTTTACCTTTCATCTCTCTGTGAATTGTCTTTCACCATCATCCTTTTTACTTTCTACTAACCCTATATGTGTATATATTTAATTAATAAACTGTATGGCTACGTTGATCATTACTTAAGTTATTTAATGTATCACTCATGCTGTCTGTGTTAAGTATATACATATAAGTAAATCCTTCATCTAGGAGGTTGGGGGATTTTTATTATTATCGAGATCTGAGGGCAGAAATTAATATCGTAGGAAACCGAAGACTTTCCATAATTTATTAGAAAACATTATCTAGTGGAGAGCATTTGCAATCTCTTCTTCTTGTCCTTATCTCGAATAGGTCTCTTTCTTTCTTAACGAGCCAATTTCAACTGTGACCATTGGTGCCTCGCCTATAATACCTTATACGACACATGAGAAAGGCCTTCTTGGCCTTTCAGAATTTGCGATAAACATGTTTACTCTGACGTGCAGTTACTCACATTTTTTACCAATGAGTTTTTGAGCACTTGTGAGTGGAACTAATAAAGAAAGAAAAGTGACTTCATATATTCTTTTACTTCATTATTTTGAGCCATAAATGCTATGCTTCTGTAAATTCATCCTTGCTCTGTTCATCTCCATTTTTAAAAAAAATTCATTCTCTTAGCCTTTTCCCTGCAATACTTTTGTATACATATTTGTGTTATTTATCTTCATAATTTTGTACATCATAGGTATTTTTTGTTAACCTCCTTTTGTTACTTATATTCTATTCTTGCTTTATGGCCTTTAGGTGTCTAGAGGCAACCTACTGATAGCATTACAAGGCATTCCTTGTTCTAGAGTTCTCAGGGAGAGGGAAACTGGAGAAAAGAGAACAAATGGTTAAAGAAGCCATGGAAAGGCCTTAATGGATGGCCCAGGAGACAAAAGGGTTGGTATGAATTTGTTGAAATCTGTGTTCCTGAGGGAGGTGAAGGGTAATGAATACATCATCTTGGTTAGTTGCGTTCAAAGTCTCTTGATCCAGTCTCTGGCTGTAACTGTCAAAAATGTAAGTTAAGTGTCTGCTCTAGGGCATGTGATCACAAAACAAGTTAATATAAATGCCTTTGTCATGAAGCAGATGTGCAAAAAGAAAATGAATCAACTAATAAAACGGCATGGGATGTTGTATATTACTGAAGCCATTTATATTCACACAGAAGAAATCCAATGGAATAGTCCATTAAGCAACATATTCCTCCAGTTGTTCTTTCTCATGTTACTTTGACATTATTTTCTTCACGTTCTCTGTTCTTGTATGTCAGATGATGAGGCGCTCTAATACATGTCTTGTTTGTGACCATGTGTCCTAAAGCTGGTACTTATCCAATGTGTGCTTGATACAATGCTCCTAGTTTTTCACCTTTTAGACAGTTACCAACTTTTTTTAACACATGGCATGCATGATTATTTTTCTATAGCTGTATGTTTTTTCAATTACCCCTTTGTTTAACAGGCTGCATATACAACTATTACTTTATAGGTGGATCTTCACTGTGTTTACAGGACATAGCAAGTCAGGCTTTATAATTTTCTCTTAGTCCATTGTTGTTGTTAAATATATGAAATAATTATGTTATCTTGTGATCCAATTTTTCTTATTGCACCTTTCTTATTTCTTTGACATTTATTTTCTCTCTTGGTATATTTGTGTCTGCTTAAAAAAGTGTGTGTAAGGTAAAGAAAGGGCTGAAAGAATTTTAAAGTAATTTTGTGCAAGAACATTTAAAAAGTGGACTGAGGAGTGTAAGGGAGTGGGAATTGTAACTGAAAAATAAATTACATACAGAAAGTGAATTGTGTGGTTGCCTTCTTGTTAGCTAAAGTTACGTGCTGTTTTTATATCCATGCCACTATGCATGTAGACAATTATAATTTTGGTGAGTACTTATAGATTTGATCACAGAACAAGCAAAAGCTTTGTTATTTTCTTAATGCTTATGAAAATATTTACTGCAATAAAGTAAAATGAATACTTGTATATGCCTAGTCATGCAGATAATCTTCTTCTTCTTCGTACACATTCAGACGTCTACTTGATATTTTCCACACACAAAAAAAAAAAAGTAGATCAACTTGGGGCTATTTGTATCTCATAGTTTTTCCAGGAATGGCACTGTGACGACCATGTGTGCATTCTCTGTTGCTCATATGTTGGGCATCTTTGAAGCAGATGTTCAGCAGTCATTTTATCTATGCCACAATTACACTCAATCGTTAGTTCATATCTTTAGCTTGTTGAATAGATGGTATCCCAATCTGTGGTGGCCCATGCGGAGTCTGAAGATTTAATATCAACAGGCTTGCGTCTTTCATTTTAGGATGGTAGAAATGATTTCCTCTTGTATTGTATTCATGTTATATAACTGAAAATTGCTGTTGTCATTTATTCATGTAAGTTTGTTTTTTTAACTTTTGATTTCCTACCTGAAATATATTTTACAATATATTTAGTGCAATTATAATGTGAAATAGCTTTTACTTGAAAACTGACAACTAAGAGGCGGATTGCTAAGACTACCCCATGTTTTGACTACATATATTTTTTTACTTGAGTGTCCTCAGAATCTAATCACAGCGAAAGATACGGAGGAATATTTGAATTTGTATATCAAAATACAGATACAGAAGAAGGGCTGTCGCTGCATCAGGAAATCGAAGACGATCAAGTCTAATGGAACATAAGGCAGTTTTGACATTGGAATTAAAAATTCTTATTAGATAGCTCCGAAACATGAAGAAAAAATATAGACAAGAGACTGTTTTTTTTTCTTCATTAATGGGTAAATTAGAGAACATAAGGATTAAAATTGTGTAACAAGATCTATTGTACAAGAACCAGGCAAGCACCAGTGGAACACGAGGTGAGGAAACGACAGCAGTGAGCAGCGAAGAGATTGAAGAAATCAGATAATAATAAAAAAGGCAATCCTTGTTCTGGAATCCCCCAGCAGGAGTAGAAACATAGGGGATATATAAAAACACATGGAGAATAGAACTGGAGACAGACACGATAAAGGAGACTTGAAAAGAACTTTCACATATGGTTAAAGGCAGGATGGTTTGACGTGAAGGACTATGCTTCACAGGGAGCTGAAAAGCAAAGGAGAAGAAAGGGCTCCATATCATGGAACCCACAGAGAAAAGGAAACAAAGGCCAGGTAGATGTAAAGAAAACCTGTGCCCTGACAGAAAGATCACAGACAGTAACAGGCATTTATCCAAGCTGAAAAAAGCTCACGCAAGTCTGCGGGCAGACGCTGGAACTGGGTTGGCCATGCCTTCAGAAGGGACCCTGACACCATCACCAGAACTGCTACGCTATGGACGCCAGAAGGATGGTGAAAGAGAGGCAGACCAAAGATAACGTGGTGGAGAGCACTGGAGGCCGAGATGCAAAGCATGAACCAGAGTTGAGTACGGCACGAAGGATAGCCACGGACCGAGCAAACTGGGGGCCGTTTGTTGCTGCCCTATGAGACGCCACTAGGCGTGATGGCCACTGACTGCTTTGTCAGTCAGGGGCTAAGGACCCAAGAAGAAGTTAAAATTGCAGTAAAATGAATTCACCACCCATACAGCCGACTATTACATTATCATGCTCCTCCTATAACACACTGGCAAATATTCAGAGACTATTATAGTTTATTACACATAAATTTCAAATTAAAGCATGAAAAAGCAGAAACAATTCAAGTCATTTTGAAATATTTATTAGATACAATTTTGTTGAAATTCCTACTTATTCAACAAACACAATGACAAGAGCTAGGAATGCAACAATGAATGTTGTCATTCAAATGAAAACAACAATGGTTGATTATAACATAAAAGTCAAAGAAAGTTTTAAGAAATCATTAAAAAAAAAAAACCCAACATATAGACAAATCAGGTCTTCTTCAGGACACGGTACATTTCATTATCATTTACCTTCAGCTCCACATGAAGCATAGGCCTTCAATAAATACCTTCTAAGTTCTCCTGTCCTGTGCCATCTGCTCGAGGTCATTACATTTCTTTATCCTTTTTATTTCTGTCTCCAGTTCGCTACATATTTGTTGGTCTCTCTCTTACACAGGAGATTCCAGAAAAAGAACTACCTTGTAAAACCATCAACAGGTTTCCTCACTGTGTGTGACCTATCCATCCTAGTGACTTCTCATCTCCTATTCCACTGGCACCCTTCTAGTTCATGTCAATAGTTCCACACTGGTGATCCTAGCATACTACTGCAATCTTTTTATTCCACTCAAGCACACATTTATGAAAGTCTGACAGATGTAAAGGTAGTCCCATATCAGATACTGATGTAGGGGAGTGAAGTGTTAGAGACTTTACAATACTAGGTCCAGCATCGAGAAGTATGGTGACCAGGTCCCTTCCTCGCTGCCTTTTCCTTCCCTAACTCAAAGAGCCAGGTATCCATTTACAGCTGGGTAAACTGGAGTGTGTCACTACCGTGGCTCAAACCTGGAATCTTTGCCATGAGAGACCAGCACTCTAACCACTCTGTCAATTGGACAGGCATATAAACATGAAAATAGTGTCATCAGTTGTGCACCTATGTTTACAAATTTATGACTTGACTGACATCATTATTTTTCTTACATTAATTTTGTTATTCATTTTTTGTTTTGTGTCTGCTTTTCTGAAACACTGGTTGTCTTTTTGCTTTTCCTTCTATTTTATTTTTTTAAAACATGTTAAGCAGCACTGACAACTCTTACCACTTTGCTTCTCATTTGTACTAATAGTACATCAACAAATTCATCCTCCATTCAGCAAGCTATACATCACATAAGCAAATTCATTACATAAATACATTCAAGAATCATCATGAGGCCTCTTTCTTCCTTTTCTTGTTTGTTTCTGTTCTTCATCTGCAATCTCCTTTTCGATTTCTGCACAAGCTCTTTCAATTTCATAGTTTTTACTGACAAGTCCGACCCAGCTAGTTTCCAAGTCTCTCAACTTTTCCCCTGATTGAGTCTGTTCTGTCTTGCGTTGCCAGTTTATCTCCTGAATTTTCTTGCGCAACTCCTGATAAAGATAAAAGGATGCATATTAAAATTTAGATGCTTTAAATTGGACTTACATATTCAGTATTAATTATTACGGTGTCAGCATTTGGTGTTGTTTTGTATCATTTTCAAACCCGTTCAAATGTTTATGGAGACAATTAACGATTGCAAGTAAATGAAAATGTGTTGTTCAGACAATGACAGACTTACAAGGTTCCTAATTAGAGGTTTGGAGCTGGCTTTTGTGGGTTGTAGTCACTGCCCATGACTCACACCCATATGTCAAGACTGGTACACACGTGGGCCGTATACAACCAACCATCTTCCAGTTTACATTCACTAACAGAACACTAAATGAGTGAAACACTGCAAAACAGACTGTTATGATAACATTTAGAAAATAATATGTGTTGCAGCGTGTGGATCCCGGCAGTCTCTGAGGAGACTGCACCACCCTCAGGCACGCCGTACAAGGGGACTAATAGGAGACAGGCAACCTCATCATGTAAGACAAATTGCCACAGAAACCACTGCTGCAAAAGCATGTGACTGCTTGGTGCATGCTACTTGCTGCAGTGGTGAGGTCCCAAGCTCCATAAGTAGCACAAAGGCAAAATGAATGATGATTATCTGTGTTATGAAGAAATATTTTTAAAACAAAATACATTGATACCTAACAAGTCTAGGCAGCTTTATAATCAATGAAAACTAACTATTTCCAAAGAAATGAGCAATTAAATACATATCTTTTAAAATAAAATGAAACTGAAGGACCAGGCATAGAAGCAAATGCAACTAAATGAATTAAATAACACCTCATACATTAAAAAAAGAAATCTAAGGAAACATAAGATTAATTACTTCTTGTCCTGTTATGATATTAAGTTTCTAAATGTTTGTACCAACAAATGCCTCTGAGTCTTACACGAATCACTGGTGATCATTAGTTCTTCTTGTTATGCTATTATACGTGTTCAGTCTATCGTTTTTTTTTTTCAGTCTATCGGTTTTTTCTTGGATGTTTTTCTGAACAAGTATAGCCAGCAGGTTGGTCTGAACATCAACCTGAAGAAGACAGAGATCATGACACTCAATGTGGGCAATCCTGAGCCAATAACAACAAGGAACCAGAAGTTAGAACAGACAGACACATTTACGTACCTAGGATGCATAGTAACACCAGACGGCGGAACAAGCAAGGACATTAACAACAGAATGAATAAGGCGAGAACAGCCTTTGCTAGTCTCAACAACATTTGGAAGTCTTCCCAGTACAGCACAAACACCAAATTAATACTGTATGAGAGCTGTGTACTTTCTGTGCTTCTCTATGGTGCGGAATGCTGGAGAGTAACAGAGAAGGAAATGTCAAAACTGTCCTCCTTCCACACAATCTGCCTAAGGAAAATTCTCCAAATCTTTTGGCTGAATACCATCAGCAACAAAGAACTACTTATTCGGAGTAACCAGGAGGACATGCACACCATCGTAGCTGGCAGATGTTGGAGTTCGGTTGGCCACGTCCTCAGAATGGACCCTGATACCATCACAAGAACAGCTATGCTATGGACCCCCGAAGGAAAGCGAAAGAGACGACCAAACACAACCTGGCGGAGAACTGTGGAAGCCGAGATGCAAAGAATGAACCAGAGTTGGGGATGGCCGCCGACCGAACAAAGTGGAATCAATTTATTGCTGCCCTACAAGACCCCACGAGGCGTGATTGGCCACTGACTGCTTTGACGGTCGGCGGCTATGGATCTAAGAAGAAGTTATGCTATTACTGTTTTATGTCTTCAGTTTTCATTATTAGCCTGATCTATTATGTTTATTTTTTGTTTATTTCTTTCACTTTCTCTTTAAAAAAAAAAAATGTATGATTTGCAAATGCAGCCCAATGTCTGAGCAACCATTTGTGTGACTTTACTTCTGCTTGTTTTATTACAATTTTAAACATTTCTTTACCTGCAAGTGTTTCTGAGCCTGATCAATCATATTTGTGAGCACAGTGTTGTATGATCGCCAGGCAGATGCCCCGAATTCAGACATTAATTCAAGGTTAAGGATTCGCAAAGACTGATGTTCTAACTGTGCCTGTGAGTTGTCCACACATTCTTGCCAGGCAGTCACATCTGTCATTTTCCCAGCTGGAGGTGTTGGAAGCTCATATCTTTTCATACTCATCATGTCCATTGGGAGTCGTGCCTGCAAAAAAAAAAAAAAAGTTGTGAAAATTCTGACAAATGTGGAGAAACTGAAGCAAATGGTTGGACAGGATTTTAAGGCAGAATGAAAAGGCCCTGGAGACTAGTAAAAGGTCTTAATAAAACCAATACGGAAGACGAAAGATAACATGGAGCATATAGTACGTGACCTAATTCTTTTATCCAAAATTCTTGGAGACAGCTGTGTTTCGGAAACAAGATTTTTTTCAGTTTCCAGATGTCGCCCAAATAGCCCAGTCACCCAAAATGTGTTTAAAAAGTCGCCCAAAGAAACTTCCGATTTTCAGAACATTTAGGTTTCTGGGTGTTCCAATAAAAAGATACGGACATGTATTCCTCTCTTCTCCCCCCCATGTCAAGTTAGTTCAGCACAAAGTAAGACCAATAAGTAACACTGTGATGAGAGGAAGACACTGGCAACGGAATGGGCAAATGTTTAGAAAATCTGGAATACCCAGGATAAAAGAGATATAATGAGACTAAAAAAAAACACATGGAAAAGAGAACTGGAGACAGAAATAAAAGGGATACAGAAGACATGGAAAGATCTTGACTGGATGGCACAGGACAGGAGGACTTGGCACACATCTTTTCCAAGGCCTTTTTCAGGACATGGCAGGTAATGATGATGATGAAGAACATCAGTGAAAGCAACACACAGACTGGTTGCAGAAAAGGAACAGGATGCCCTGATGCTTTGTTCACCATAAATACAGATATGAGAAAGGACCAGTGAATACGATGAAACATGTAATATACAGTGAATCCTCGCTATTCACGGGGGTTAGGTTCCTTGAAAACCCCACAAATATGGAATCCACAAATATAGAACCATTGATCCTATGGGGAAAAGGGGGGTTATGTTCCTGCGGGACCCTGTTCACCATACACTTGCTACCGATCACCATAAACTCAGCATTTATTATACTGTTCATATTACAAATGTATTTTATACACTGTTTTCTTTGTAATAGTACAGTACGTACAATCTTTTGGTTTACCAATACTCACTCACTCATCCATTCACACTGTCACTACTCATTCACACATCCACACGCAAACACACTAACAAAATCACTGTAAAACATAAATTGAAAATATTTACACAGAACATTTAAAATTAAGACATAAAGAAAATTTAATATAGACATCCCAGTAAGAAGTTTATCTAACACACATACTTTATCACTGAGGCTTGTCTCAGCCTTCTTGCGCTTAGGCACATTCGTCAACACACTGACACTATGCTTGGATGCCACTATTAATTCCAAAAATAATCATAAACTGCAAAAACGTGGATGAAAAGATGTTCGATAATGACATGTGTCATTGCGCAGTAGGCATCTCAAAATTCTGTACCTACTGCGCATGGAATACCCGTGAGATGCCCGTGGTTGGCAAAAAATGGGTTGCACTTTATCTCGCGCGAATCCGGAACATGTGAATGGCGAGGACTGACTAGTTTTTTTCAGATTGGGAGAAAGCCCTTGACAGAATAGACAGGAACAATGGCACATTTCAGAAGAATATGGAATACAACAGTGGTTCACAAGGGGGTACAAGAAGCTTTGGGGAAATATTAGGTAAATATATTAACCAAATGAAATATCACAACAGCAGTAGTGTTAGTGCAAACAAAAAAGTTGTGGTTTGAAGACAGAATGGCAAGCCATGTGTCTCAATAAAATCAGAAAATAAACTGGAGGTTGAACATGATATAAGGGTATCTCTTTAAATTAATTAATCAATCTATTTGGCCCTGTGTAGTTCTCGGGGGGTCTCTGAAGAAAAGGACTTCTGCTCCCTCAGGCAAGGTGACTAATATGAGGTTGTGTATGGGGCTGGCAACCTCATCATATTGTTGTTGTTGTACTAGGGCTGCTGAGCTTCTCGCTCTTTAGCAGCTAATACCAAATTGAAGACTCCTTGGTATTATCTACACTGTAGATCTGAGCTTTTCCTGTGGCTTTTCTGCCATTCCAAAACATGTTGAGTTGAAGTCATGAGCTCCAGTTTCTCCAGCGTGGCTTGCATTTAAAGGATCGTCACATCTGGTCTCAAGCTATGAGTAAGAAGTGCGTGGCAAACTGTGCATTCCCCGCCATCCAAGGGGGCTCTCCAACTATGCAGAGCTAAAATACTGTACTCTGGTTCTGGGCTCTCCCAAGGAATTTTCACGTCCTGCACAGAGCCACTTCTCAGCTTTCCCTGCCTATCACTGGGTCCATAGTGAGATCCTTCTGGATGCAATCAACCAAGTCAAAGCCAAAGAATTACGCCTGGGGCTCAAGTGACTTCAAGCTTAGTGTGCAAGGCTGGGTTCTCAACAAGTTTCACCACAGGGGGAATCCCGAGAAGTGTGTGGATGATTTCAAGAGTCAATGACGATGTAATTAGCCTCACAGACATAGGTTCACTTCCATGTACGTATACTGTAGCACTGTGCATAGCTGGTGGTCATATAATAATGGCTCCAGATATGCCTCCATGCATAACCTCATCATATAAAACTGCTATATAAACCACTGCTGCAAGAGCATACGACTGCTTGGTGCCGGCTTCATGCAACGGAAAGACAGCCTACAGTAATCTGACAGGTTTGCAACCTCGTAGCGTTCTATGATTTGCTAGCAAAACCATGCATTTACAGTCTGTGTTTACTCACTTTTAGTCCTACCTCTTTTTCTGTGAACACGAGCTAACGCAAGGTTTACAAACTTTCATGACCTGCCAGTCAAAACAGGTAGCGAATCAGGTTTGTTTACCTAGTCTTATCACGCGAGCTTATCTGTCAATCATACAATACCTGACAGACCACACGTGAATAACACCGAACCCTTTGAAGTTTGTACTCAGGGAAGTCAGGAAAACCCCTGGGCTCTTTGATCTCAGATGCGGGCATTCGTACAGAGAAAATCTTCGAGAACCCCATTACCCGTATAAGTCTTTTGATGACGGTTGAAACCTCGCCAGAAGGCCGACCGTAAAGCTTTATCTGGGGAACTCATGTTTCTGATTCTCTGTTATACACAATAGAGTGAAAAGTAACATCATCTATAGATCAGAGAAACATGATGATATATAAACTGTGTTTTCTTAAACCTGCTATCGTCACTCAGAATTTTTGGATAGTCTAAGCACATAGTTCTAGAACCATTGTGGAAAATGTGTTAATAGCATTCGTGGGGATCTTTCATTCCGATATTCTGGTAATAGAAATTAGTGTTATGTGGTTATCAGTGTTAGCGTACCATTATAATTCACTTAGATTTTCTAGCTTATATATACAGCTATATAGAATAGTAGCAATTTTTCCATGAAATGTTTTTTTATTCCTAGCAGACATGATCAAGGGCATCCAGCGGTCTTTTGTTCATTTAATAATAATAATAATAATAATAAATTCTTTAAGCACCAAACACGGCGCATAAGGCAGAAACCAGTGCTTTCCAGGTTGTTCGTTGTGACGCCACTCCTCTTAGCTCTTGCACATTATTTAGGCCCAACGTTCTTCCTTCTCTTATTATTGTTCTTCTGAGTGTTTCTTTTGGTCTTATTTTTTTCCTCTTACCCTCAGGAACCCAAGTGAGCGCCTGTAGTGGTATTCTGTTGTTCATTTACTGAGTGGTTAATGTTGTCTTTTCTTGGCTTGTGCGTCACCAATTTCAATTTTGAGCAAGGACTGGCTAAAGATACATGAGAAACATTTTAACTTGTAAATTAACTGGACTTACAAAACCCAGCAATATTTTTTTCAATTTTATCAGCCCACTGGGGTATACACAATAACACTTATACTCCCGACTTCTGACAATCGTATCAAAGCGGATTTATCCATAAAGTTACGCTGTTTCAGAATCGGCACTCTAACTTAGAACCAGCCGATAGGACTACCATCATTTATCAGTTGTAAAATTTTAGCAACCAGATGCTTCCCAATACTGGAAGTATATTCCTCATTTTTTAACTGTGAACCTCAAGTGCACGTTTTGCTACACTAACTATTCGCTGTGACATTTTGTTCATCCAGTGAAAATTAAAACACCAGATTCGGCGTTCACGTCGCTAGTCTTGACTTGTTAGAGGATGGACTGGGGCCAATTTGGGAAATAAAACCTGGCAATTTTATATTCAGGATAATTGTATTTCCAAGGGATATCACCAAGAGTAGGTAAGCGTGATTGAGTGGCCACTGTATGACAGAGAGAGTGAATATTTTTCTTTGTTACAGGAACTTTACCAACACTGGATTTTGCTTAATTTGTTTACTTTACTGAGTAGAATAGTAGGAACTTGTTTCTTTACTGTCTCTTCTGTAACATAGTGTTAACCTTTGACCTTTGAGTTATTAACTTTTTGGGTTCCTTTCTCAATAGGGGGAGGGCACATTTATTCTGCTATTTCATTTATTTATTTTTTTTTTTCGTACGCCCGCTAATACTCGAGGCGAAATCTCAGGTTATTATTTATGTCTAACCTGACATTGATTTTACGTGAGTATCCCTTTATTTCTTGTACAGAGACAGGTGTCCCTCGCCATTCAGGCAAATACTCGCCGATTTCGGAGGTACCCATTGCAGCTGAGTCGGCTCAGGAGCCGCCAGTACCTGGTCGACGACACTCCTTCAAATGTCCTCGCCAGGTCTCGAGTTAATCCAGTCCAAATCCCGGTCGACGAAAAATCCTCAAATGCCGTCTCCCGGGTTTGATCCTGTATCACCCGGTCGCCAGAGCGGTGTTGTAACCACTACGCTAGCGCGGCTCCCGCTATTTCATATGTATGTAAATCTGATTTTATTTTGATCTTTCTTTAGATGTTTGATGTTGTCAAGTTTAAATGATAATAAACAACAAAAGAAACTTAACTTTGTGTGTTGGTCAGACCCATACCCAATTAACCATAGTTTTTCACATTTGTGTGTTTTGTTGTCACATAGCTGTGTGTGCCAATTTTCAAAAAGGGTGACAATCGACAGTGTGGAAACCATTGAGGCATATCCCTTCTCAGTGTCCCTGGTAAAATCTACTCTAGAATCCTAGAGCAGAGACTCCGACACCTAGCTGAGCCACAATTGGATGAGGTCCAGTGCGGATTCCGAGCAAACCGAAGTACTCAAGACCTAATCTTCACACTCAGACAGCTGAGTGAAAAGGCCCTTGAGTATAAGAGTGAGATCCATCTTTGTTTCATAGATCTGGAAAAGGCGTTTGACAGGGTCCCCTGGAGCAAACTTTGGGACTGTTTGGCAAGGAAGAATATTCCAGCACCTCTGATTCATGCTATACAGAGTTTCTACAAGTCTTGCAGAAATTATGTGAGGACAGCAAACCATAAGTCAGAAGAGTTCAGGACCACCACTGGTGTAAGACAAGGTGATATCCTATCACCTTACCTCTTCATACTCCTTATGGACGATGTCATCAAGGCATGTAAGGAGAGAACAAGAAAGTATTCAGTGGGGTACTGGAAGATGAGACAGGTCTATATTTCTGAGCTGGCATTTGCTGATGATGGTTGCCCTGATTGCTAAATCAGAGGCACATCTCCAATCCAACCTGCAAGTCTGGAAGGAAGAGCTGGAGAAGAGAGGGATGGTCATAAGCAGCTCTAAAACAAAATCCATGGTGATATCACGAGAAGAAAGAAGACATCAGATTAAGCTAGGAGAACAGGTCCTGGAGCAGGTCGACCACTTTAAATACCTCGGAGCTATTATAGATCGAAATGGAGGGATCAAAGAAGAGTTGGCCACTCGAAAGGGAGAACAACATTAGACAATCTTTGAAGGACCGAGGACTAGAATGGAACCAGGCCAGGAGGAAGACAGCCGATAGGATAGTCTGGCGCTCTCTCTTCCAAACCTCTACACCTCATGGTAGAAGGGGAACGACTAAGTAAGTAATAGCTGTGTGTGTGTGTGTAGTTAAACTCATATTTATATGTATGAGGAGGGCAACGTTGTCTTGTACTAAATTATAGTCGTATAGATAGGCTGGAATAGAGAAACTTATTCCAGAGACATATCTTCTCCTTAAGCTATTCACCCGTGAAATCTATTTCTCACACCTTTTTCTCACGTTCTTATCACCATCCACTCTACTCAGACGGGACCAAAAATAACTCACAAACCTATTGGTACGACAAACAGGACCTTCTTCCGTGGTGGCTCCATGCTCCGTAAAGAGCACAACAGAAAATGATGAATTAATCTGTTTATTTATTTATTGTCTTATGTGCTAATGCGCGGTAAACTCTAGAATGTATTTCCTCTTCCATTGAATAGGGCAGTACGGGAAGGTTTATTAAAAGCCAAGATGGTACAAGAACTGAAAATGATTGGGAACAGCATTTTCCTAATAACCTTACATACCTAATGGAGCCGCAGTAGTGCAATGGTTAGTGCACTGGCTTCCTAGCTCGGTGGTCCATGGTTCGATCCCCAGTTGAGGTGGGATTTTTTAGACAGCAAACGGCTCCGGAGTCGACCCAGCCTCATGAATGGGGTACCAGAACAACTCTAGGAAGGTTAAGGCGGCCGGCATGGTGCTGACCACATCACCACTAGTGTGCTGATGGTCAAGAAAATATGGGCCTAACACCATATTCCCAATATGCCTCAATGGGCGTGTAACGGGATCCTTTACCTTTTTACCTAACATATCTAAGAGCAAACAAATCAAGAATTTGATAGGGTACGAAAATTAATCCAGCACTGATAATTACTGGAAAAAAAATTCCCCACTTATATCAAATTATATATTTATTCACTGAAGGGATCTTGTGGAATGCCTTACGGCGCCTCACAGACCCGTAGCATTCCAAAGAACTCTGGTTGGGAGTCAATGGACAACACTAAGTCATCTGACATGATGAAACATAAGGTTTGGTTTGGCGGATTATCTTCATTGCACATAGACTACTCCATCAGTGCTCCGATCTCCTCCCTTAGATCACACAAGGAGGATCTCAACACAGTGCACGAACTCCGTAGCACCGGCGAGAATCCCAGTGTGTGTATACAGGAATCACACATTCTATAAATATGTTTGTGGTGGGTAGGTTTCTAATTTTTAAAAACATAAGGAAATTATCAAAATGTTTGAAAATATAAACACTGATGATAAAGGCCTGAGAATAATAAAGAACATGCACTGCAAACTAACATCAGCTACAAGAAGTGGTCACCAAACAGAAAAATATCTGCAGATGAAACAGTGTTTGGCAGGGATGTGTTCTCTTAGTGTGGTGAAAATATAATCAGATCCATAGATGATACACCAGGAATAGCAGTTGGTGGTCATAATATAAACTTACTTAGTTGTTCCTCTTCTACCCTGGGTGTAAAGGTTTGCAAGAGAGAACACCATACTGTTTTGTCGACGGTCTTCCTCCTGGCCTGGTTCCAATCTAGTCCTCGGTCCTTCAGGGATTGTTTAATGCTGTCCTCCCAGCGAACTCTATATAGTCCTGGATTCCTGGCTCGTTTTTTTTATTTTAATGATGAAAAATGTACTTTCAACCTCTGATGGGTTATAATTAGGATATATAGTGTTTTCAATCGCAAATGGTAGCTGAGCTTCTTCCATTCTGCATATATGGCCAAATCATCGTAGTTGGGACTGTTCTACTGGGGCTGGGTTTTGAGGCCGTGTCGTATCGTCTGGTTGCGGACGAAAATTACGTCGACTAAAATACCTGGGCACGTTAATAACTGGAAGATGCATCTCAGAGGTGATGAGCAGAATAGCTCAAACAAAAGCAGTGTTCTGTAAAATGAAAAGTATGTTATGCAACAAACCTTTGTCATTTAAAATAAGTAGCCTAGGGACTAACAGTTAGGGCCTACCTGAACTCTTTCCATTTCATTTTTAATTATTTCCGTCTCGAAAGCGTGGTAATTAGGATTCGGAAGGTAATCAAGATAATTTTTAGTTGGCCGATATCGCCTCGTTTCTTCTTCCACAAGTGCTATCGCAGCTTCTTTAACACCCGGATCATCATAGCCTTGGTCAAAATAAGGCAACGCATCAACAACAACTTCGCCAGCCATGATTAGGCCTACTCTGGACCAAATGTGATTTGGTGTAGCTTAAAAACTTGGAAGCAAAGATGTGAATGTGATGTATGCTAATTACATTAATCGACAAATACAGTGTTGTCCACATAAAGCGAATTTAAAAAAAAATGCTTGTGATATACGAGACACTTATTTCTGAATATAGTCCTAAACAATGGCTTAGCTTAAATTATTAAACAAAATAAATGTATATCAAGCTGACAACAATGAAGGCTTAGAACCTTCGTTATCGATTTCATTATGTGCCGATGCTGTTTCCTGTTTGTTGAATGCAGTGTTCCAACAATAGTGTTCTAACAATGGTGTTCCACATTGTATACTTTCTTTTTATTTGCAATACCCTCCGTACTGTGGTTAATTAATAGCAGCTAAGTGAGTAAGCGAAAATATTTTGTGAGAGACTGAGAATATTCTGTGCATCTTGAGTTTGTTGATATCCTTATTTTATATGAATGAATGAGGCAATCTACTGCTTCTTAATTAATTTGATGAAGAATTACCATGTTGTCGCTCGGTGAAGTGTTTCTGTATATGCCTACAAGTTTGTTGAGGAATAGTGTGTGATGGTTCATCAGATGGTTAATAGCTAAGTGTAATATAAATTCATGTAAAAGTAGAATATTTAATCGGAAATTTGTTTGTCATAACCACGATTATTATATTTGATAACTCACGCACTGAAACCCAGACACACGTAGCAGACGTAATTCATAAATAGGCCTAGGCCTACAAAGCGTGTAGGTATTGACAGTTCTTGTAGTTAAAATAAATACTATGGTTGGTTTTCCATTTTAACAAATAAATTTGTTACTACATAGGCCTATTGATATTTGTGTTCCACATTCTTAGAGCTCAGATAGTGGTGTTAACATGAATGACTTACTTACTTAGTCATTCCCCTTCTACCGTGAGGTGTAGAGGTTTGGAAGAGAGAGCGCCAGACTATTCTATCAGCTGTCTTCTTCCTGGCCTGGTTCCATTCTCAAAGATTGTCTAATGTTGTACTTCTTGTGTTCCATGTTCCATAAGTCGTCGTTCCAGTTCGTCGCCTTTAGAATCAGTCCGGTTTTCTCTCTTATATTGCTTGTAATCATAGTTTAAGACAAACAGGTGATTGGCCTGTTGTGCCTTTGCATGGTGGAGGGGCTGCCTCCTTACGGCCTCCATGCAGGCCGCCCTCCTCCTTTTTCATCCTGGCTTGGGACCGGCATAGGCAGAGTTGTTAACATGAATGACACGAAGAGTAGTCAGTTAAAATATGTGCATCAACTGTAACAGTGGAGCGGGATCTTTGATGCCATCCAAATACATCGCCCACGTAGATAGGGATTGAAATGAAGAATAGACGGCCATGTTCTTTGATGTCATCCTAATAAGTCGCCAACGTAGGATATTTAAACTGAACCTTTACCCTTGTTTACTGCGTCTCTGAACTCTTTTTTTTAAAGGCCACATTTGAACAGATGGCCCACTGTTTATCAATTTAACCAGGTTAGATTCGGATTCCTAACCCGTATCCCCTTATTACTACATCTCAGAATTCCTTTTAAGGCAGTATCGAACACACTGCCTACTGTTCTTCATTTCAACCTCCAGGTTATAACATGCAAATATATAACTTTCAGGCATTCTTATTATATGCAAAGTCCCTTGGCTTTACTCTATAATAGCCAGAATTTTCTTTTGGTTTTTTTTCCCCCAATACCATTGCATTGTTTCAGTGTTCTCAAGGTCATTTACTTATTTCTTTTCAGGGATCTGGAGTGGAAATGTAATTATAATGGCTGGTTAAGTGGACCTTAGATTGCCAAATCATGCAATGGATAATTTTAAATAATACAGGATTTGTGACTGGTGTGAGGGTAACCTGTTAATCTAGGTCCAGATGTAGAGCATAGTCATGTCAGAAAAGAGGGAAACACCTCATTCCATGAGCAGCAGAGAGGGAGAAAATGAACTCCCGAGGGCAGAGATTAATGCTGATGAAGAAGATGTGTATGCTCAGTTGGCTCAGAAAGAACGAGATTTGATTCTTGCTGCAGAGCTGGGCAAGGCCTTGTTGGACTCCAATCAAGAGCTTCAGTCACGCTATGACCAAATGGTGGAGGAGTATACACACAAAGTTGAGGTGGGTAACTCATCAATCTGAAACTGTCCATTTCACCATCAATCTGAAACTGTCCATTTTACCATCAATCTGAAACTGTCCATTTCACCATCAATTTGAAACTGTCCATTTCACCCTAGAACAGGGTTTCTTAACCAGTGGTCCATATGGACCCCTTGGGGGTCCGTGCTTATAACCTAAAATTTAAAATGTAACATTTTTAATTATGCTTTTAATGTACGTTTTTTCCAAAAGCAGGCGTCTATAGCCTTCATCAGACAATCAAAGGGGTCCATCTCTCAAAAAAGGGTTAAGAAACCCTGCCCTAGAGCTTTTTATTTTTTTCAAAAATGTTTGGTTCATCTGTTTGTTGACTGAAGCTTTGGTAAACCTTTGAAGTATTCAGAGATGAATGGAGTAAAAATGTATTTGCTGTGAGGCTACAAGTTAGACAAAGAAAAAACTAATTTCAGAAAATTGAATTGTATATGTCCCTGTGAAACGGCCCTCCAGTGGCTCATACCACTAAAGTCTGGAAACTGATTTCTTACGCAGTCACTAAAATGTAATGTTTTCATAGTTTGGACTGCAAATTTGACTTCTGCCAGTGCATTTTTTTGCAATATACATAACCCAGAAACATAGCACCTATGATTTTCAATAATTACAAGACCATTTTTTTCTTAACACTAAGAAATCCTACATAATAAATATAAATAAACCACATAAATTTGAATTCATTAGTTATATAAGTTGTATTTATTTACTCTTTTAACACTTTGATTGCTTATATGATAACTAAAGTTACCATGAAATTTATATTTTCTACCTGTTAGATTTGTCATAAATGCTTATTTCTCTCTCTCTCTCTCTCTTTTTTTTTTTTTTTTTTCTCTTGTAGTTTTCTTTGCAAGTGTTGAAGTAATCTTGTTCACAAATGACTTTTAAACCTGAAAAAAAGATAGTTTAAAAAAAATTAAAATTAATGTTTTCAATTTAATACCCTTTAGCTCCCCAAGGAGCATAGGCCTTCAACAAACACATGCCAAGTCTTCCTGTCCTGTGCCATCTGCTCAAGTTTTTACCATGTTTTCCTCATCATTTTCACCTCTGTTTCCAGTTCTTTTCTCCATGTGTTTTTTGGTCTACCTCTGCCTCTCTTTTCCCTGTGGATTCCAGAACAAGGACTGCCTTGTAATGCTATCAACAGGTTTCCTCAATGTGTGTCCTATCCATCGCCAGCGTCTTCTCAACTCTTGTTCCACTGGCACTTGTCTGGTTCTTGTCATCAATTCCACATTTGTGACTTTGTCATACCATTTCAGTCCTTCTATTCTACGCAAGCACCCGTTTATAAAAGTCTAGCTTTTTGGTTGTTGTTTTTGTTGTTCTCCATGTCTCAGAGCCATACAATAGGACTGACTTCACATTTGAGTTGAAGATTCTTATTTTCGTGTTGGACTTGATTTCTCTTGTTCTCCATATGTGTCCCAATGCAATGAAAGCTTCTCTTGCTTTTTTGTATTCTTATTTTGATATCACTGTCTATCCCTCCAACTTTGTCTATATTACCTCCAAGATATGTGTACGATTCTACATCTTTTAGTGGTGTTTCTTCAACCTTGTTATCATTTCTTGCATTTATTCTCATAATCTTTGTCTTTTCCCTGTGTATTTTCAGGCCCACTTGTTGTGACCTCTCATTGAGAATTTTCATTTTCTCTTGCATCTGATTATGGTTATGGGACAGAAGAGCCAAGTCATCTGCAAAATCCAGATCATCAAGCTCTTTAGTCAGATTCCACTGGATTACATTTCTGTTGTGTGATGTTGATGTTTTCATAACCCAATCTATTGCTAGTAAGAAAAGAACTGGAGACAAGAGGCATCTCTGTCTCACTCCCGTTCTAATCCTAAACGGTTCTGTAAGTTGTCCTTCATGAAGAACTCTGCATGTCATGTCTTCATAGGTCTTCTTTATTAAGTTAATGATCTTCAAGGGAACTCCATAATGGCTCATCAATTTCCAAAGCGATTCTCTATTTACACTGTCTTTCATAGTCCACGAATCCGATGTATAGCGGTGAATTCCATTCCAGACTTTGTTCAACTATTATTCTCAATGTGGCTATCTGGTCTGTACAGGATCTATTTTGTCGAAAACCTGCTTGTTCATCTCTCAGTTGCTTGTCTATGGACTCTTTTAACTCTTACTATACGTGAGCTAAAACCGCGTTTTTACACGCTAGTTTAGCTATCGTTACCATCGCGTGCCACTTGAACTGGCGAGCCGTAAAATTGGTACTAAACCCGCGCCACTTCACGGGGCTTGCCGGATAGTAAGAGTTAATCTCTCCAGGATGATTCTGTTTAATACTTTTGCTGGCACTGATAGTAACATTATTCCTCTATAATTTGTGCACTCTTGTAAATTTCCCTTCTTAGGCAACTTGACCAGATAACCTTCCTTCCATTCTGCTGGTATTTCCTCTCTCTCTCAGACTTTGCCAAGTAGTTTGTATAATATCTCTGTAGAGGTATCAATATCTGTTTTGATGGCCTCTGCTGGAATGCAATCTGGACCAGCTGCTTTTCCATCTTTCAGAAGCTTTATGGCTTTCTTTATTTCTTCTTTACTTGGTCGTTCACAGCTGATTTGTAGCTCCTCTTCTGCTGGCTGGGTGTCTGGGGGATTAGTTGGAGATGGTCTAATGAGAAGTTCCTCAAAATGTTCTGTCCATCTCTTCATTTGTTCTTGTATATTACTAAGCAATTTTCCATTCTTATCTTTTATGAGGCCATTTGCTTGCTTATATTTCCGTTAGCTTCTTTGTGTTGTTGTACATATCCCTCATATTTCCTTTGGCTGCAGCTACCTCTGCTTCCCTTGCCAACTCTTCAATATACTTACTCTTGTTTCTTTTGATGTTTCTTCTTACTTCTTTGTTTGCTTCTATGTACACTTCATGAGCCATGAAGCTTTAAAGCTTCTGGTTTTGCTTCTGTTTAAATCTGCTTTCTTGTTTTTCCTGTCTTCTATCTTACTAATGGTTTCTGTTGTTATCCATGCTTTGTGCTGATGTTCTCTTTTTCTCAGTACTTCTTCACATGTTTCGTTCCATATATTTTTTACTTGTTGCCAGTGGTCTTCCGTATCTGTTTCATCTTCCAGCTGTTGGAGTACTTGGTATTTGTTGGATACTGTGACTGAAAATTTTTCTGTTATTTCCTGATTTCTTAGATATCCCACATTATACTGTTGTCTATAGCTATATGCTGTTCTATATTTCTTGAGTTTTAATTTTGTTTTAGCCAACAGAAGATGGTGGTCTGATACAACATCTGCTCCTCTACATACTTTCACGTCATGCAATGATGACCTAAACTTCTTGCTTATGCATATCTGATTCTCAATTCTGTGGTCTGGTGATATCCATGTTGCTTTATGTATTCTTTTATGTGGAAATATGCTTCCTCCTATAGCTAGTTGATTTAAAGCACAGAAGTTTGCTTCTTCTTCTTCTTCTTGCGATCGCATCTTTGATGATTACACCGTCAGACGAGTTCTCATGATGAATTCGACTGTTGTTTGAAGTTCCTCTTTAACTCCATATAGCTTTGAGTTTAGTGTTGAGTCATTGGGCCAGTATATCTTTCTTAACTGGTCATACAGAGGACAGTCCTGTAGAACATGCTCAGCAGTTTGTTCGTTTAATCCACATGTGCACAGTGGTGAAGCAGACAATCGTAGCTTGTGCATGTGTTTATTCAGTTTGTTATGCCCTGTCCTGAGTCGAAAAATAGTTGTCTGTCCCTGCCGGTCGAGAGTGTGATAGTCGTCTTTGGGTTGGTTCTGTTCTCTTCTGATAGTCTGGATAGCTCTCTTTTTCTCAAAGTATGTGACTTCATTATCTTCTTGTTCACATTCTCCTCCCTTTTTTGCAAGTTTATCTGCCTTTTCATTTCCGGGTACACCACAATGAGATGGTACCCACTGAAGTATGGTTCTCTTTTTGGCAGCTACCTTGTTTAGTTCATTTCTCAGATGCGGGAGTTTACCACCCTTGAGAGCTTGCAGGACAGACAGTGCATCTGTGAGGATGACTACCTGGTGGCAGTCAGAGTTGGTGTTATAAATCATATTTGCAGCTTGCTCTAGAGCTTGAACCTCAGCTGTATAGTTGGAACAGAATTTACCAGTGGGAATGTGCCTAGTCTCATAGTGGTTGTCAGGATATGAGATAAAGATACCGGCACCTCCATTCCTAACAGCATTAGTTGCTGATCCATCTGTATAGGCATGTATCCATGATTGATCGGGATAGCTTTCTTGGATCATACTCAATGTAGCAGTTCGTTTTTGCAGATCATTATACTCACATCCACTTGTGAGACCACTGACTGTTGTATTAATTTGGAGGGCACTGCTGGCCTGCTCCCATGGTACAGGGTATAGGGTGGGCTTCAGTGGTGTTGTCTTCATGGATAGGTCTTCTTGATGCTGTCTTATAAGTCTTTTCCCCCGATGCACAAAGCTGCTACGCTTTAGACGTCCCAATGCCAGATCATCTAGTCTTGCCTTCATTGGGTGCATTGGCATACTGTTGTACTTTTCCATCTGGATCATGGTTTTTGTGTCTCTTCTATGGGACAATGTCTGTAATCCAGCAACCTTCTGCATCTCTGTTATTGGTGTAGTTTTCATGGCTCCTGTAATGAGCCTGAGAGCTTGATTTTGCACCTTGTCCAAAGACTGCAGATGTGAGTTAGCAGCTGATGACCATGCTGCTGAGCTAAACTCTAAGTGTGGTCTTATTACTCCATTATAAATCTTCTTTAGATTTCGTTCATTTGCTCCCCAGTTGGTACCTGCTAATTTTCTGAGTATGCCTAGTCGTCTTCGGGCCTTTCCTTCTGCATTTTCAATATGCTTATTCCATGTAAGCCTTTGGTCAAATGTCACCCCAAGATAGGTGGGGTAGCTTTCTTCCTTGATCACGGTTGTCCCTAGGTGTATGTTAGCTGATTTGTCCTTGGGGGCGAGGGAGAACAGTGTTGTGGAGGTTTTGTCTGTGTTTATTGTGATAAGCCATTTCTCTGCCCATGACACTAGCATGTCTGCTGCCCGCTGCATTCTATAATTTGCTGTGGTGACATTTTCATCAGCGCACCAGAGTACTAGGTCATCTGCATATAAGGCAGCTTTAACTCCTGCAGGGAGATCTTTCACCAGGTCATTGATGTAAACAAGGAAGAGTGTTGGGGAAATTACTCCTCCTTGAGGTACCCCCTGATGGAGCAACACTTTTCTGCTCTGCAGACCGTCAAGAGTGACTCTAGTTCTCCTGTTATGCAAGTATGACTGGATCCATTTCATCATGTTGCCTTGGATTCCACTTCTCCTAAGTTTTGCAATGAGGCCATCTTTCCACACCTTGTCAAAGGCCTGCTTGAAGTCGACCCAGATCGTTAGGACCTTTTTCTTCTCCTGGAAGGCATCTTCTATTGCTTGAGACAAGTAAGTAACTTGGTCTTCTATACTGTAGCATTCTCTAAATCCAGCTTGTTCCGGCACCAGGATCTGCTCAGACTCTAAATACCATTTCAATCTGTGGTTGACTATTCGCTCCATAGTCTTCCCAACACAGCTTGTGAGACTGATTGGCCGGTAACTTGCAGCCTCGGTCTTACATTTCCCTTTCTTTAGTATGGGTATTGTGATGGCTTCTCTCCATACTTGGGGTACCGTTCCTTTCAACCAGCTGTGGTTGAATATCTCAAGCAGTTTTGTCTTTGCTGCTGAGCTCAGATTTACTAGCATTTCGTTGCTGATTTTGTCTGGGCCGGGTGACTTTTGAAACTTAAGCTTGGAAATAGCCTTCTGTAGTTCTCCTAGTGTGATGGGTTCCCTCATTGGGGCAGGAGTATCTGTCTGTCCCATGGTTGCCAGTATTTCTTTTCTTATCTCTCTCTGATGGTCTATGTTAATGGGTAAGTTGCTTTCTGAACTGTATCTTCTAGCAAACAAGTCTGCAGCTTGTTTTCCTCTGAAAAGTTTGCCACCTTCATCCAATGTGATAGTCTGCCTTGGTGAGGAATGCTCTTCATTTAGAGACTTGACTAATCTCCAAAGTTTCCTGCCGTCTTTCTCAAGGTTCAGCGATGCCGTTTTAGTTCTCCAGCTTTTCCGCTTTTCTTCTAGCTTTGTTCTCTGAAACTCTGCTACAGCCTTTTTCCATTTGTTGTGAGTTTCAAGTGAAGGCTGAGACTCTGCGTCCTTTCTAGCCTTGTCCATAGCTTCCTGACGTTCTTGAATGTTAGCCCATTTGCCTGTGCTACATGCATCAAGTTAATCAAGTTACGGTCGTGTTCTTGTTCTGACCTGCCGCAGACTACAATGTCATCCGCAATAGCCACTGTACCAGAACATTGCTCAACAATGTTGTCAATCTTCTGTTGAAAGATTGTCTTGTGATACATTCAAACCAAATGGGAGTCTCTTGAAACAATATCTGCCGAATGGTGTTCGAAAAGTTGTAAGGAGTTGACTTTCCTCTGCTATCTCAACACTCCAGTATCCGTGTACAGCATCTAGTTTAGAAAAATATTTGGCATTGTGGAATCTGTGAGTTATCTCTTCCACTGTATGCATTTTGTGTGGACAGCGCTTTAGACTGTTGTTTAAGTGTTTTGGGTCAAGGCAAACCCGAAGAGAACCATCCTGCTTCAGAACGGTTGTGATACTACTACACCAATCAGAATGCTCTTCAACCTTTCTAATAACATCATTCTGCACCATCTTTTCTAGTTCTGTGGCAAGTTTCTGTTTAACATGTATAGGATACTTTCTAGGTGGGTCTATCTTTGGCTCAGCGTTGTCTTTTAAAAAGAATCTTGCCTTTCCTGGAAGTTTACCTATTCTGTCGAACTGTTCTGGGAATCGCTGTTTAAGGTCATCTACTCCAGTGACGTGTAGAGTAAGATGTTCTTTTTTTGTCAGCTTTAATGTTGTTAATAGTTACCACACTCAGCTTTTCGCACATTGGTAAACCCAAAATTGCAGGTCCTTCAACATCTACCAAGTAAAATGTTGACGATGTCCATTCAGAGTCTCTGTATAAACATTCAAGTGTTACTGCTCCGAAACAGTCTATACTTGTTCCATTGTAAGCTCTTAGCTTTGTCCTGCCACTCCTACTTTTTACATCCCTTGTGGGAAATCCTTGCTTATCCACCTTGTCAGGCATGATCTGTCTGAATATTCTTAAGGGTAGAGTGTTACCTTGGGCACCTGTGTCTATCTTGAACCGAATATATCTTTCTTTGTGCCTTTTAATTCCTGGTATTCGGAATTGTACCTTGCAGAAAGCCTGCGTTCTCTTTGGTTCATTACTGAAAGTTAGTATCTTCACAGTATCAAATGTGGAAGGATCACTTTCTTCACTGGAGTCAAGGTCCTCAGTCATCATAAAGTGTGTTTGTTTTGATGACTCTCTGCTGTGAAAGTTGTGTTGAGCACTGTCTTGTTTCCTCTTGAAACATAATTTTATCCAGTGGCCCCTCTTTCTGCAGTAATGACATGTAGAGTCTTTAGCTGGACAGTGGTTTTGTATGTGGTTTAGGCCACAACATTTACACATAGCACCTCTGCTTGTGTTGTGTTTTTTCTTGTTGCTTCGAACCGGTTGCTTTGTTTTGTTTGGGTTTATAGCTTTTTACTGCATCCACCTGGGCTGTTACTGTACCTTGCTGAATTTGTTTAATGATTAGTGCTTGTGCCTCGTGTTTCCTGCATTCATCCAGAAGTTGTTGTAAAGTTAGTGTATCACTCTGGCTCAGTATCCATTTCTGGAACTCTGGCATTGGTGTGCTGAGAAGGATCTGTTCGATAATTCGCTCTTTTTCTTGTTCTTTGTTAAATTTGCATACACTTGTTTTCTCCTTGATGCGAGTGAAAAAATCATCTAGACTTTCACCAGGTTTCTGTCGCAGGTGGTGAAGTTCTAATCTTGCCGCTCTAAAGTTCGTGTGCTTTATTATCAGACGTTTTTCAAATTCGTCCAATATGGCTGCGGGGTCTGTCGCCGACTCCACAGGCATGGCGGTAGCAAAACTGTTGTAAATTTTCAAACCTTCATCGTCCAATACTTCTAGGATATATGGAGTTAGGGTTTGTCCTTCCAGACCAGTGGTCTTGGAATATAGATCTATGCGTTGGCGCCATAACAAGAAAGCTTCACTCTTATCACCTTGACCGGCGAATCTCATTTGCGGTGCGTTGCGATATTGTTTCACCGCCATGGCTGACCACGATGACGAAAATTAGCCGAATACTGTACTCACGTGTTATCGTGTAGCTGTTTTGCGTCAGTCCGGTATCGACCGCTGCCACCATGTAATGTTATGATGTATGTATATAAGCATTACCTCGTCATCTACACAAGCACACACATGTTTCAGAAAGCACTCAGTAAAAGCATGTTCAGTTCGTAGCCATGTTTATTTACAGAATATCGTACATGTCAAGATTCGCATTATATTACAATGTGTGGTTCGTACTTTAATGTATTCATATTACAATGGGACAGAAGAGCCAAGTCATCAGCAAAATCCAGATCATCCAACTGCTTAGTCAGAGTCCACTGGATTCCATTTCTGTTGTGAAAACAGACGATAAACCCACATTAAAGATAAGCGTAAATGGGAAAATCCTGGAACAAGTCAAGAGCTACGTATATCTTGGTCATATAATAACAGAAGATGGCAAATATGAAACAGAAATCAAGAAGAGAATAGGAATGGCCAAAGCTACATTTAACAACATGAAACATATACTGACATCTAAACAGTTATCTCACAAATTAAAACTGAGAATCATAAAGTGTTATATATATTCTGCATTTCTGTATGGTGCAGAAACAGGAACGATGAATAAGAATTTGGAAGAAAGAATTGAGGCTCTTGAAATGTGGATATATAGAAGAACGGGGCATATCTCATGGAAAGAGAAGAAAACAAATAAGGAGGTCCTAGAAAATCTAGGTATGAAAAGAGAACTAATGAGGGAGATCAAAGTTCGACAGCTAAAATACTTTGGCCACATAAAAAGGCATAACACCTTGCAGAAGACCATAATAGAAGGAAGAGGTGAAAGCAAACGTGCAAGGGGAAGACAGCGCTATAAGTGGGAAGATAACATCAAGAGATGGACAGGAAAGAGTCTATCAGAGTGCACCACCAAGACAAGAAACAGAAGACGTTAGAGATCCTTCGTTGTGGAGATGGCAGCTGATGATGATGATGATAATTCATATCTTTTGTCTCTTGTTACTAACAAAGGGTAAACTTCAAAATGTAATGTGTTTTGAGTGTATCATTTCAGTTTTAAAACTGACTCGGTACCCGTTTGTTGTTGTTGTTGACATATTGGTAAAATGTCTGCTTTGAAATACTTTATTGTAATTCTTGTAAAAATGATTGTACATCAGTCACATGTCATTGAAATACTTTAATGTAATACTTGTAAAAATGATTGTACATCAGTCACATGTCATTCATTTTTTCACACTACCACTTCTGGAGGAAGAAGGAAAGGATATATTTTTAGTGTCAATATTTTTAAAGACATTATTGTTTACAAAATTTATAACAAATCTCTCTTCAAGATGTTACTGTTTTTTTATATATTTTTGTATACATTTTGCTTCAGTAAAATTACATTACAAGTGTTGAAAGGTAAAGGATCCTGTTACACGCCCATTGAGGTATATTGGGAATACGGTGTTAGGCCCATATTTTCTTGACCATCGGCACACTGAGTGTGATGTGGTCAGCATCATGCCGGCCGCCTTAACCTTCCCAGAGTTGCTCTGGTACCCAGTTGGGGCTGGGTCGACCCAGGAGCTGTTTGCGACCTAAAAAAATCCCACCTCATCTGGGGATCGAACCATAGACCACTGAGCTCGGAAGCCAGTACAAGTGTTGAAGTACATCATAATTGTTATGGCTTTTTACTTGTGACGTATTCTTCACTCCTCAAGGAGCTTAGGCCTTCAACAAACTTGTGCCAAGTCTTTAAGTCCAGTGCCATCAGCTCAAGGTCTTTCCATGTCTGCTGATGACATAGGAATGTGTTTTTCCCCATAAATTGAATTACAATTTTGACAGTTTAAAAAAATAACAGTCCAGGAAGTTAGACATTTTTAATAAATTATTTATTTTGAATTTCTTAATGTTATTTGCATCATGAGATAAATTTCTGAAATATAATTTTATAAGACTTTGAAAAACAGTTTCTACTCACATGTTCATTATACTAAAAAAAAAATTCCCTGATGCCTGGGATAGACTGCTAGCTTTATGAGAGAAATAGATGTGGTTATGTGACAACGAACAACATAGAGGGAGAAGAAACCCAGCAATTAAAAGTCAATATTTAATGCTTAATATTAGAACTGAGGTCGTTGATGGAGCATAACAAATGAAGGTTGTGTAGATTTCCATGGACGGAAACTATGACACTCCTGCGCCGTCATGATCGGAACATCAGAAGCCACTTCATGAAACTAGCAATAAATTATTTTTTCAGAACTCAAAAACACAAATTGCATGATTTGTTTTTGGGGCCTAGCTGTTTTTTTTTTTTTTTTTTTTTTTTAAATTCAATGACTTTTACTAATTTCCATGACATACTGGAACTCCTTTGTTATAGAGAAATGTTGACACTCAAAGGACATTTGTCAGTGGAACCCATTATTGTGATCTCATCTCATCTCAACCCGTAACCCGTCATGGGTCGTAGGGGTGCCATGGTGGAAGCATCAGCAGACAGGGTCCTCCACTGCTCTCTATCCTCAGCAATGCGTACAAGTGTGGAAAAACCGTGTCCTGCCCATTCTTTGATGTTATCAGCCCAGGATTTTCTTTGTCTTCCTCTTCTCTGTTTACCTTCGACTGTTCCCTGGAGGATCGTTTTCGAAAGGGAGTCATGACGAGTTACGTGCCCAAACCAGGCAAGCTTTCGACGTTTCGCTACTGACAAAAGTGGTTCTTGGTGGCCTGCATAGGTGTTTATCTTCTCTCTAACATAGACATTTGTTTTGTGCTCTTTATAGCAAAGGCGCAAAATTCTTCTATAACATGTATGCTCGAAAGCCTGAATCCTTCGCTCCGTATCTGCAGTGAGTGTCCAGCTCTCACACCCATATAAGAGAATAGATAATAGGCCCCTACAAGAGATTTGTATAATTTGATCTTCACAGGAAAACTGATGTTACTTTTTTATTGTGATCTAAGGGCTTCAAACATCACTGTTCATCTCCCCAAGGAGCAAAGGCCTTCAACAAACTTATGCTAATTTCTCTTTGTCTGTGCCATCAGCTCAAATTCTTTCCATGTCTGCTTCATCCCTTTCATTTGTCTCCATGTGTCCTTCTGTCTGCCTCAAACTCATCCCCGGGACCTCAAGACGCAGCAATAGAGACCGCAGTCAGCGACTCATAGCTTGACTGCCTGCGTCAGGACCAGCGAACCAGAGCTGGTCAAGACCGCACTCCACCTCCACGTGGTGGTCCTGGAAACAGTCTGCAGCTGTGCAGGCTGGCTGAGCGAGTGTGGATCGAAATGGGAAGGCAAACCCGGTCCTAAAAAATGCCGTGCAGAAGACGGATGTGTCGACCGAAAGGTGCAGATTTCACAGCTACGTTGTAAACAGACACAACGCAACCACCGTTCTTTTCAGGGCGAACGAAGAAGAAGAAGAAGAAGAAACTCATCCCCAGGGGATTAATAAAAAAAAACAAGGACTGCCTTTGTGATGCTATCGACATGTGTCTTATCCATCACCAGCGTCACCTTCTTATGTTTTGTTCCACTGGCACTTGTCTGATTAAACTTGTTTTGGTGCTCATATAGTCACAGGATAAAGGTAAGGTAAAGGATCTCTTTACATGACCATTGAGGCATATTTGGAATATGGAATTTTTATTGACCATACAGCACACTAAGGGTGCTGTGGTCAGCATCACGCCGGCCACCTTTAACTTTCCCAGAGTTGCTCTGGTACCAATTCATGAGGCTGGGTCAACTTCGGAGCCCTTTGCGATCTAAAAAAATCCCACCTCAACTGGGGATTGAATCATGAACCGCTGAGCTCGGAAACCAGTGTACTAACCACTGCACTACATGTAGCCACAAGCAGCAACAAAATGAACATGGTTTTATTTCATGAATCAGCTTGTAGCCAAGTGAAACAATTTGCCCTTCACCCAAAAAAAATAAAAGGGGGGAAGGGCAGCTATTTCCTGCTCGTTGCTCTTTAATGCGGACATTATCATAATCACAACATGCATGAGAAATCTTGCGTTCAGTCCACATCTATCTGGTTTATTTCATGTTAAATTTCTTATGTGCGTGTATGTGTGACCGTCCCAGTGTTTCCTATTTACTAGTAGAACTGGGCACGGCACAATATAGGGTTATGTGACAGCGTGGGGTTATCCTGTCTTGTTTATGACTAGACCGTGAGTTTGTTTAACTGGCCTATTCGCCAGAGGTATTGCTTAGCTCACTTATATGGGTACCAGGTTCGATTTATATTTTTAAGTCCTCCCAAATGCTGATGTTGTGTTGAGTCTTTTAGGTAGGATAAGAGTGGAACATACTCTTTGAAATGGTCAAACGTGTAAAAATCATCAACAGCTTGTACTTCTCAAAAATTCATTTATTATTTTGAAAATTGCAACATTTCAATTCAAATTCCAACAAAAATGCAATACATCACATGTACAGGCATGCATGCCGGCGGCATTGAATTTCATATCAGTCAATGCAGCATTTTGTATGCAAAGTTCATGGTTTTGCTTTTCATTTTCTCCTTCTTCCCTGATTCTATCTCGAGGGTTGGTGCTTCTTATGCTACAAGGGTTTTTCTTTTGCTTTATTTATATCTCCACATATTCTCTGGGCTGTAGGGAGATGTATCATGTTTCTTCTTTTCTTTTATCAATCTTCGAACATGCACTTGTTCACAAATGTAGCCAAATACCTTGGCAATCAAAAGCATGAAAATTGGTTCATACTTACAACTTTGTCTGAAATAACATGATCATAAAAACACAATGATCGTCCTAGAATTTACAGTTTTATAACAACTTTTTGTTGATTCCTCAACCAAGAAATATTGAGCTGAAAGGGACACATCTTTCTACATCGCTCTTCTGATCAGGACTAAAATCATGGCGTCTTCTTTTTTTGGGGAAAGGCCTCTCGCTGGGGAAAAGGACCTCTGAGCTCTATCATTGGGCACAAAAATCACGTGACCAATTTTTGACATATCGAACGCTACTCTTAGCCTCAATAAAATATTAGCTTTTATAATCTGTTTCTGGTGGTTTTATGCGAATCTGTATTTTACTTGGCTTTTGGTTAAAATAATAGCCTGTTTCTGCCTGAATAGCAGTATACGCTGCCACATATAGATCCCGGGACCCTGCAAATGTATCTCGCAGGGAGACATTTGAGTACTGTCAATATCCAAAAACTAATCCTCAAACATTTGTGAGTCCAAAAAATAAAAATAAAAATTTTCAAAGTCCAAAAAAAAATTTCAAAAATTTTCAGTCCAAAAAAAATTTCAAAATATTTCACCTAAGTCTTAAATTTGGGCTCCTGTATATATATATGTGACCACCATCCCTTTACTAAACCTTATTAATGGACAATTATTTCAAAAAATTTCCTATCATCTCAGGGTATATGCCCAAACATTTTATTGGCAACCCTGGATCACAAAAATTTTTCTTCATCAATGTAAGCTATAGAGTTGCCACTTCAAAAATTACACGAGTGGGAACCCTGAACAAATTTCCAATGATAGTTTCTATAAAACAATCTTTCTACGTGTATAATAATACAATATACAACATTTTATCTAAGTTAGTAAGGGGAAGAATGTTATCTCATATCTTTTCCGTTATGGGCTCTGATCTCAGGGTATTTCAAATTTTCCATGTTATCAATTTCTCTTGGTGCTCCAACTAAGGACGGAAGAAGAAGGAGAATGTACAATATTTTTCTTCCAGATTCCCAGGTTATCCTTGGTGGTGATCCGACCCATCAAGTTATGCATAGGTGCTCATGTATCATATAATCCCTCAATTATCTGCCTAGTACTATGCATTTAAGACATTTCAAACATTTCATTTATACAGATTGTCTTTGAACCTTAACGCAGTGATCATTATACTACCATACCAACAACATGTTGTCATAAATGTACAAAGTGGGAAAAATTCTCAAAGTGAACCTTGTATTATTTGTTTGTTCTTTATGTTGGGACAACTTTCCCGGTACGACCAAACAATATGTGTCCATGTGATCAAAGTATCCTTATATAAAGTATGCAATTTTCCAAAGTGATCATCATTATCTCCAGGTCCGTATTATAAGGATGGTCCATGTTCATTAAAAAAAACTGTCAAGTCATCCGACTAGTTACTGATGTCCTTTTTTCTTTTCTTTTCTTTCTCTCACCTTCGTGATCAATCAGGTGTGAACCTATCACCCATTATATATGTTGAAGCCATATTTACTACAACGGTGTCAAAAATTATAAAACCAGACAACTCTAATTCATCAATTAATATATCAATATGTTACAAGAATCGACCAATTTAACAAAAACAATTTGCATAACAGCAGGGTGTTTACTATCTGGGTTCTTATTTTATTTTACATATTTTTTTTTCAATTGTAGGTTAAATTCTCCTAGTAATGTCTAAGTTCTTTTCCAGTGTCTATCCTGTAGAAAATGCTCCATATTTTCTAAGCTCTTTCTATATATCTGTGTATCTATCTCTGTAGAACATGTTCCATATTTCCTAAGGTATCCTTGTTATCTTTAAGTGTCCATCATTTCTCCGTCATAATATTTTAATGATGATCTAATCCATAATGCTTCGCAATTATTCTTGTGTTGTTCCTGATTCATGATTACTCTATGTCCATGACCTATTTATTTCATACTATATGTGGAACCATTCAATAATACCATATCAAAACTTCTGATAACTATAATTCAACATTTATATGTTATCACAACTGAACAAAAGAAAATTATTTTGTACGTATTTACAAAGGTCGACACGAAATCTGCCTTCGAGGTCGAAGGTTTGTCAGATTTCTTTTTTTGTGTCTGTAACATCTGCTTTATGACAGATGAGCAGTCTATAATTCTTAACCTTAAAAATTTTCGGTCATTCACTACACAATGTGGGAAATTTTTGGCGGGGGTATCGTATGTCAACTATCATATGTCATTAATCATATGTCAAACTGTGAATGATCATCATATTTTGTTCGTCCTATGTTCCTTCAACATAGTATCTCTGCTGGGGTAATATCCTTCTTGATCTATATATTTTCTCCTTTTTGTTTTCATAATATATCTATCGTGTGTGTCCGGAACACAAATTTTCCTTGGGAAGTGCATTCTTTTAAGTTCATGTATTCTTCAGGGGTGAACAAAGTTTAGTGTGTCAAAATGTGTCAGTCATTCTTGACTATTGGTCACATCATGTCATTCGGTAAGACAGAAATCTTAAGGTACCATATACATCTCATATACATTATACATAACATTTGGTTCTTCATCATAGAACAATACTCATACAATATAGGCATGTGCCAATAATTCAGGGGGGGGGGGGTATTATCTCCTGTACGGAGGTATCTCCGCTCTATATTCTTCTGGGTGCAGCAATATTCTTCTATTATTTTCCATTATTTTTTCATTAGCATTTTTTTTTGGTGTGCCCTGAACACCTGTAGTTCCTGTATGACTATCTAGTCATTCTTCCATAATTTTTTCTCATATTCCCTTGTCGTGTGTGTCCGTACACTTATGTTTCTAGTATTCAGACAACGTCTTCATCTGACATCTTCTAGTTATTTAATCTGTCTGAGATTAACCATCATATTTCTGATGTGGTGATTTGTTTCTCTCTTTTCTTTTATGTCAGCTGCTAATATCAGGGTAGTCAATGTTAAACGGCATGGGCCTATTATATCATGTCATTTATCATATGCGAAACAATGTGTAACAAACTGTCAATCTGTGTCATCAAAATGTGTGAGGGTGGCATATAAATATATATAACATCCTGTAAAATATTCAAAATGTGTTTCCTTCAACATTCTTTTCTTTTATGTCTTTTCTCTCAGTTTTCTTTTTTCTGTTTGTCAATTTCATTTCTTTTCTGTCTGTTTTCTCTTTTCTGTTTTCAATTTCCTTCCTTTTTACTTTTCTTTTCTGTGCATTCTCTTTTTTCATCTTTTCTGTTTTGCAATTCTTTTCTGTTTTCTCTTTTTTGTCAATATATCAAAATTACAAGAGAATGATAATAACCAGTTCTCTAAACATTAGAGATACTACCAATGCTTCTAATATCTGGGGTGTAGTAAATCCTAAACAATAGGGCTGCAAGCAATAGTAAAGTTCAGAAAAGGAATAAGCATAGTAGTAGCAGCTGTTGTCTATAAGTAGTAAGGAGAGGGTACTGTAGTTTCTTGATAGATAGAGGAAAATACAAGATCTCCCGATTACAACATTATTGTAATTCAAAGGGATGGAGATGATTGGGATAGAAAAGTTCACAAGTCTAGAATGTCTTCTCAAAATAGTGGAAAGGAAAACAGTAAGTGAAGGGGGTGTGAGAGGTGGAGTGAGGGAAATCTTCTAATAGTGGGTCAAGGGTTGGATATACAATTTCTTTTGGAAAATGTCTAAAATTTTAACAGTACTAATTTACATCAGAATCTTTAAAAAAATTTAACAAAATGGTTTAAGTCCAAAAAAAATTTTGGTGTACACTGGAAAGTAAATAAACCTGTGGAGAAAAATAGCATAACATGCAATAATAATTTTCATTTATAAACTTGTAATAAGACTTCACATGCTGTTAACAATCAGAATAGGTTCAGGGAAAAGATATGAGTATAGCAGAATGTGCATCAAGGGGAAAAGGATACATAAATGAAGGTGATAGATGGGCTACTAGTGCAATGTGGAAATTGCCTGCGTGAATATGCACAAAGATGCATGTGAAAAAGAATAACTAGTCTCTGTAATGGTGAGGAAAAGTAAGGACGAAGAAATGGAAAAATGCTTAAGTCACAAGGTATGGATCATGTTACATGACAAAATGTGTGTGCAATTTCGTGACATGATTCTGGGTTGTGCAATTAAACAACTGAAACATCAAAATTGTCTGTGACTAATAGGTGTGTCTGCAACTAGTAACACCTTATCTTGTGTGTCATCTTTATTTTTACAATCAATAATATGCTTAAATATAATCATCTGGTGTCATTCCTGGAAGGTAATCTGATCATCAGTAGTAGTATGGCTGGGGAAAAACTTTCCTGGTTAGGCTTTGACATCTCACACTGGAACAGGGCATCTAGAACTGTCAATTTTAACATAGTCTGAAAATAGAGTATATGGGAAGGTTAAACATTGTCACTGAGATTAATAGTCACATATGCGTTGACCGTGCTCAGATTTGCGAGCGTATGAAACACCTGGGTGTGTTTTTAGAAAAATCTTGTCCAATTCCTGTACTGCAATCTTTTTTCGTTCCTTCAACATTTTCAGCATTTCAATCTCTTCGCTGGTTAGGGGAGCATCATACTGTGTCGTGGTGGATGCAATACTGGATATGGCGTTGTTGACAGTGGGCACAGTATTTAACACGTTGTTGACAGGGTTGACAGTGGGTACAGTATGTAACACATTGTTGACAGGTTGGTAGTAAGCTGAAGAAACTGGTACTGACTGTAATGTAGCTGGAAAAAACTGGTAAAGACTGTAATGTAACTGGAGGTGGCATGACTGGCGGGTGTGGCGGTTCTACAGACGTGGCAACAGAAGGCGATTCCTCAGGCTCAGGTCTTGGAAAATACTGGCATTCGACAATGGTGTGGACTTCTGAGGAGGAGGGGGGGGCGCTGTCCATAGATTCAACGCTACTGGCTTCAACACTACTGGCTGGGTCTGGTGAATCTATGTCTGTTTCTCTGTGGGAGGTATCTGTAGCATGATAGTGGTTCACTGTGGCTCCATGGATGGATCTACCATTAGATAAAACTGATGGTGTTATCTGGCGATGAGTAGCATTCTTAATTCGTGCTGTATAAGCTTTGGTGACTATGTTTTTCTTGGCATCTTGTTCAAACTTATTTATCACCAACTTGCGAATTTCTTTTCGTCTTGCAGACAAACAAACAGGAACCCTGTTCTCTAGTAATTTCTGCACTTGTCGTGTTATGAGTGTGTTGAAGTCAACTTCTTTCAGGATTGCTTTTATCTCTGCCCTCAGCTCCTCTATGCTTGGGCCAGTGACTGGGATGGATTTCAGGGGTGTTGACTGTTCTACTGTTGTTAGTGGGTCGCAAACTTGACTTGGTGTGTCAGTGTCTGTCTGTGTGGCAACGCAGATCATTTTGGTTTCATTCATAAATGCGTCTTGATGCTGTTTGATTTGGGTTGGTCTATTATGAATGGGGTTACATGGCGTCGTGTTTACTTTCCCAGAACCGACCTGTTGACATTCGAAAAATGGTCTTCTCCATGGATGTAGTGGCTTTACAAAAGCACGAAAACCTTCATCTGTGGTGACGATGCATTCCTTGTCAGATGCATGGAGATTCTTTATCTCGCAGATCCTATGACTTTTGACATTGGTGAATAGGCTTCAGACTGCAATGCGGCAATCCCTTCTATTTAAACTCGTCCAGTGGTTCTTAGCACGTCTGTTAAAATGATACAGCGTACTGTCTGTGTCCTCGTTATAATGTGTTGGTAGACATGGGTATCGTAAGTTTCTTAATTTGTCGACAGAGTAACTTTTCGCATCCGCGTGTTTTGTTACTGCATTCATCCTGACATATGAGGCTTCCCCATGAATGTTATGACGTAAGATGAGAGATTCTCGTTTGGGATTTCCTCCCGTTAACAAACGACTTTTCCACTTGTCAGAGTTGGGGGGGGGGGGGGCGGGGGTTGGAAAAACTTGAGGAGGGGAACTGATGGGTAAAACTGTGACATAGTGACCGCTCATGCTGCATAGGGTAACTTCCCGTCAGCAAATATTTTCTGGACATGTTAGTCTGTAATTGGTTGCGCTTGGGCATACTGGGGTTGTGGTGGCTGGTGCTGTTCCACGTTTAGTTGTTGAAAAGTCTCCATTACTTGATCCATTTATAGTGGTATAATCTTTGCAGATTTTTTTATTGCTCTTAACAAGAGGACTGGTCACACGGCATCATATAGTGTTATGTGACCGTCCCAGTGTTTCCTATTTACTTGTAGAACTGGGCACGGCACAATATAGGGTTATGTGACAGCGTGGGGTTATCCTGTCTTGTTTATGACTAGACCGTGAGTTTGTTTAACTGGCCTATTCGCCAGAGGTATTGCTTAGCTCACTTATATATTGGGTACCAGGTTAGATTTATATTTTTAAGTCCTCCCAAATGCTGATGTTGTGTTGAGTGTTAAGAGTCTTTTAGGTAGGATAAGAGTGGAACATACTCTTTGAAATGGTCAAACGTGTGAAAATCATCAACAGCTTGTACTTCTCAAAAATTCATTTATTATTTTGAAAATTGCAACATTTCAATTCAAATTCCAACAAAAATGCAATACATCACATGTACAGGCATGCATGCCGGCGGCATTGAATTTCATATCAGTCAATGCGGCATTTTGTATGCAAAGTTCATGGTTTTGCTTTTCATTTTCTCCTTCTTCCCTGATTCTATCTCGAGGGTTGGTGCTTCTTATGCTACAAGGGTTTTTCTTTTGCTTTATTTATATCTCCACATATTCTCTGGGCTGTAGGGAGATGTATCATGTTTCTTCTTTTCTTTTATCAATCTTCGAACATGCACTTGTTCACAAATGTAGCCAAATACCTTGGCAATCAAAAGCATGAAAATTGGTTCATACTTACAACTTTGTCTGAAATAACATGATCATAAAAACACAATGATCGTCCTAGAATTTACAGTTTTATAACAACTTTTTGTTGATTCCTCAACCAAGAAATATTGAGCTGAAAGGGACACATCTTTCTACATCGCTCTTCTGATCAGGACTAAAATCATGGCGTCTTCTTTTTTTGGGGAAAGGCCTCTCGCTGGGGAAAAGGACCTCTGAGCTCTATCATTGGGCACAAAAATCACGTGACCAATTTTTGACATATCGAACGCTACTCTTAGCCTCAATAAAATATTAGCTTTTATAATCTGTTTTTGGTGGTTTTATGCGAATCTGTATTTTACTTGGCTTTTGGTTAAAATAATAGCCTGTTTCTGCCTGAATAGCAGTATACGCTGCCACATATGTATATATATTAGGGGTGAGATTGATTTAAAAAAAATCTTAATTGATTAATCAAATTTCTTTAATCGACGATTATCAATTTCAAACAAATTGCTAAATTATTTTTAAAAATCATAAATAATTTTTTTTTTTAAAGTACTTTATTTATTTTACTTGTTATAAGGCAACATCGTCCTGCAAATATAATGAAAATACTGACTAGTTACAACAAAACAATTTATTATTATTGACCATACTTGCCTAATTTCATATCACAAACTTCTAACATAGCAAATGCTCTTGCATTAACACAAAAAACATAAATATTTCTAAAAAATGAAATAATTGATTAACATTTATTTTGTCAATTAACCGATTTAACGTTTTGTTTAAACAGATTAATTGATGAATTAATCATTAAAGATTATATATATTTTGTGTGTGCTCTATTTAGTATCCTTGGGGTCTCTTATGAGACTAAGATAGAATAGGGCTACTTCTCCCTGAGATATGTCGTATGATGTGACTAATATGAGGTTGTGCATGAGGCTGGTAACCTTATCATCTAAAACAGATTGCTTCAGAAACTACCGCTGCAAGAGTGTGTACCAGCTGCAGTGGTGGCTCTGTGCTCCATAGGGAGTGAAAAGGAAAGAAATGATAATTATTTTGTTGTTGATAAGTGTTATGATTAAAATTCATAACGATTGTGTCGGTATAATTAGGTAGCTCGACAGGGCTCCTTGTTTGTTTATTTTATATGGAGTCATTTATTAATACAGGAAGTGACGTCATGCCGATATGGTTTTTTGGGCAGACGTGAAACTAAAACTGCAGAAGTGAGAAGATTGTCTGCAGGTCTTCTACCACTGTGTGTCATGGCGAGTGAACGCATGTGTTTGAGCTCTTGAATATATTGTACATTCCTATGTTATTACATCACTAATACATCAAGATCTTCTGTGAGGTGTACTTAGTTATCTACATTTACAAGGAGTATATCTGCTCAGTGTCGAGTGTGAATAAATATTGGAAAATGTTACAAATGAAAAGGACAGCGTTCCAGACATGAAAGGACTGCATAAAGTTATATTGACGACTGCATATAATATGCCATTTGTATATTGAACTGAAATGTATTCAATTTGGAGCAGCGTGAAGTGTTAATAAAAATGTATACTGTCCACTTTGTCCATTGTGGCTCAAATAAGGGTGTTTGATGTTGGCTTGTTGCGGTGTCTGATATGTTTGCTACCCTAGAAGTGAACTTGGCCCACAGGAACCATCCTGTCACAAAATATTAACATTATCAAGATAAAAGACACGTAACAATAAGACAGTATTGCCAAGGCTTAATTTTGTTAACATAAAAGTAAAAGTAATTTTTAAAATACATTATCAATCATAAGATTGTAGTGTAATCAGTCAAATATGTAATTATGTAATCATTTTGTATGTCCAGAATTTTGTTTCTAATTAAGTAATCTTCAGTTTGAGCTTCCAATCACAGGCTAATACCTGTAGCATTTACAAGAAGTAGAAATCATGAAAATCTCAAATGTTACATCAGCACATGATGCAGCAAAGAAACTATTGTCTAATCATAAAAGAACTGTTCAGCAATTGAAATCCTTCAACACAACAGAGTCTGCAGTGTGAAATCAATGTTCAGGCTAATTTTGCCAGTCATAACCTTTTAACTTCCTCTTTTTCTGTGTTCATTTTGTTAGTCATGCTAAATCTGCAGACCTGTTGTCAGGACGAAGTCTACAGTCTTTTCCAGGTCCATGCAACAGCCTGATAGCTTCTGCCTCAGCTCCGCAACCTCTGGCTAGGTTTGACCTCACAGGTCACTGTAGACTGAGAAATTTTGAAGAATGTTCAGGGGCGTTTGGATTCCAGTCTTTAACCTCAAGTCATTTCAAGAGATGACATTTTTATACAACAGAGACTTCACTCGTCTATGGTAGTAATCTGCAATGAGGCTAGCGTCACCTTTTATACACCAAAACACAGCTTTAGTGGCACGTAACCTGCTAAGTACAGGGGGCACTTGGATAGTCAATAGCAGGTACAAACAGTACATGAAAATGAGAAGGAAGAGCAACATTATGAAAGAAATAACACTCAGAAACTCCTTTTTTTTCTCATACAGCTGTGTTTATTAAGGACGTGGCATAAACATGTAAAGCACAAAAGCCGACATCCACTGATAATTTACAGAACATGAGGAAAGGGGGATGGTGGTCAGAGGGGTACAGGAGTTAATATAATATACTCAGATTAACTGTCAGGCAAGCGGGTGCAGGAACAACAATCATTTTTAAAATAACCACACAAAAAAATTATATGAGCAAAATCACTTGAAGTTGATAATACCAAAACTTTAAGATTGAGATCATAAGGTGAATACTGGTATCAACAGCAAAAAAAAAAATGACATGACTACATCTATGCATCATCATCACATCATAACTTTAACCACTATAAAGTACTGTCAAGCAACTACCACGGCAGTAAACAACTTAAGTCACAACTTGGGAACATAAAGAAGTTTTTACATACTGTTTATTGTTTTAGTGGTAAATACAAGACTTTTCTTGTCATTTTCTCATGTTGCACGTCTTGGTATAACTTTTTTTAAAAATACATTGTTGTCATGACTTTTTTTTAGTGTTAAAAAAAACACCATATGGTAAACCACTTGCCAACCATGAATTTACCAAAAGCACATGTATTTCTTCATACCCACTGGTCTATGGTACTACATATACAGTTGACATTCAAAAATCCGGCCATCGATAATCCGGTTCCTTCAGATTTCCGGCATGGATTTCGGAGCGCATTTTTTAATTTACCGCGTTGGCGCGACACTGTTTTCTGGAGCCGTGTATGTTTTGATGCAGCATTTGGGTCTTGCTTGCACGTGTTAACAGGAATTCCTGCTCATTCCTTCTCATTTTATCATTTATTTGCTGCTGTATAGCCCCCATTATGGATTCAGCAAATAAAAGAAGTGGTGTAAAACGTAAACATTGAGCGTTGTCGATCGCAGATCATTTAGTTTTTAATTTTCTTTCTTTAAAGGACTGTACAGGTAGTCATTTTCTGTTAAATATATACATCATATATAACCAGAAAAAATCCGGCATTTTCAACAATCCGGCACTCCTCAGGTCCGGAGGTTGCCGGATTTTTGAATGTCAACTGTATATGTAATATTGCAGTCCCAGAGAATGAATTTAGCATAATCTTGTGTGAGAAATCACAAGTTTAATTTTCTCCAAAGACAGAGGCAGCAAAAGGAGCCACAAAAACTGAATAGAATGATTTGGCATAACCATTATATACAGAGATCTCAAATGACCTCAAAAGAAAACTGCAGGCAGGTATTCATCTTATATTGTCATAATCGTCATGAACATGCTCACTGAAATTTCAGTCTTAAAATTGTCTACAACTCATTATTCTATAATTTCCTTTTATTCTTTCTGGTAATAAGGTATGGCATTCTCCACTGTTTAGTAATTTGCTGCTTCAGTCACTTTACTCTGTAAAGGGTAGAATCATCGCTGAACATAGCAGCTGAAAGACTAACTTCAAGAGCACCCATAGGAGGTGCACTGGATATGGATAAGGGAGAAATACTGAGGGCAATAAATGATCGCCTATTAGAGACTGACACTGCAATCGATGAATCATTATCTAAGATTGCTAGAAATTGGCATCAAACGTAAGACAAGCAGGGATGGATGTATGACAGAATGCATCTGGCATGTATACAACCAGCGCAACAGGAACAATTAGCATTCATACCCTTTGACATTTGCTGAGGGAGACTGAGCTCCTATGGGTTTGCCTGGAGTGCAATGACGTTTATTCTGATCAACAATAACAATAACTCTCCTAATTAAATGTTAATTTACTAAGGGTGAAGAATAGCCTTTTCCCAGGAAACCCATACGCCATTTGACCTTAAATTTTGAAATTTACCAGCTACAAAGGGCTGTCCCTTATAGTTCTGCGGGGGTCTTCAATGAGACAAAGAAAGAACAGAACTACTCCTCCCTCAGGCATGTCGTACAAGGCAACTAATACAAGGCTGGCAACCTTATCATGTTAAACTAATAGCTAAGGAAACCACCACAGCTAGAACATGTGAATGCTCAGTACAGTCTTCTTATATGGGGACTAGCTGCAGTGGTGGCTCTATGCTCTATCAGGAGCGAAAAGGAAAATAACGATGATGATAATAACAGGTTTATTCAGAATTGTAGCCCTCGCAGTTAGTTGGCTAGGGTTAGTTTCTCACGTTTTCAGTCACTGCAACAACAAAACAGACTTATATGCTACAGGGCATACTGTAACTATATAAAGTTAAGTGATTATGGCTTGTTTCTGTCAAAGTGCTAGAATTTCAATAATTATCATCATCATCCATTCCTTATTGTTTTCAATGGAACTTAAAGCTGCAACTTCTGCTTGCCACCAATTTCTGCTCTGTGTCATTTTCAGTTGTCTCTGCCCCCAGTACTGAACACATTAGCAATACCAGACAAGGAAGCACAAAGTTATAGCAAGAATCTTAGCCACTACCCCAGCAGCCGCATCAATTTTTTTCATTGTGAGCGCATTGTTAAGTGCAATTTAGCAGATTTTGTAACAATAACAAAATACAAAAAAATAATTCACTGCATCAAAAAAAAAAAAAAAAGATTTTTACAAAAATATTCTTTTGTCTTCTGGCTTACCTCACTTACAAGTAAAATTACAATCAATAAAATATACAGAAAATCAGTCTTTCTGTTTTTTTTTATAAACTTGACTCTTGCAAAACAGCATGAAAAAACAAGGTAAAGGATCCCGTTACACGTCCAATGAGGCATATTGGGAATACGGTGTTAGGCCGATATTTTCTTGACCATCGGCACACTAGGGGTGATGTGGTCAGCATCACACCGGCCACCATAACCTTCCCAGAGTTGCTCTGGTATTCAATTCATGAGGCTTGGTGGACCCCGGAGCCGTTTGCAGTCGAAAAAATTCCTAGTATGGACTAGAGTAACAATGACAAAAGAGTATTCATATTTTAAGCTACTACAAAAATCAGCAGCAGCAAACTGTCGCACACACAAAATGTCACTGCTCAACTGCAACACCAAAAGCTGACAGATTTGATGGGTTAAAAAAAAAAAATTATTATAACATGTTTACATGCAACATGAAGTTAAAAACAAAAGGTTCTTCAACCTTTTTTGAGTGTTTCATTTACAAAAGAACACAAATGGAATTTCTGAGACCCATAAGTCACAGGAAAATATTCTAAACCACCTTGTCCTTTAATATAACACAACAAAAGATTCATTAATGCCAAAAATACTGCTCATTCATGAACAGTTAATAAACGCACCAGTTTATAAAAAAACACAATTAACACGTTTACCTACACAGAACAGGTGATCCAAACTCAGTATTCCCTAATCTGCTGAAAACAGGGCAAATCACATGACTGTTATGAAAATATATTCAGAACACACTACAAAGATTTCAGCAAACAGAATCAATGCCATAAATGCAGACATTATAAATCCTGCTGCCCAATCCAGTCTGGCATATTTTAGCAAGAACAGCTCAGCATAAGCCAACCGCCCCCCCCCCCCCCCCCCCCCAGTTTCAAAATATTAACTATATATATATATATATATATATATATATATATATATATATATATATATATATATATATATATATATATATATATATATATATAAAAGAATATGCACCTTTTTTAATGTGAAATTCTAAAATGAATGTTTGATTTTTACTTTTATCGAGAGATACACTGATTATTTTGCATGCATTCAGAAGAATCCTGAATAGTGAATGTCCACAAATCATCATCTAGCAAAATTGGTGCACCTCTGCATGTCTGCATGTCAATAACGCAACCTGTGCTAGTATTCTTTGTTTATCAAGTGTCATGCAATGTTTCTCCATTTACTAAGGTTACCAGTGTTTTGAATTAGCCTTGTCGTAGCTTATCAAGGTATTTCTGCTTTCATCTTTGTTCTAGCAATGCCCAGAACTGACAGTGTAATAATCCTCACATGCTGAATAAGTAGGTGGGCAGATGGTGACTGCACTTTTAGATTCTTTTGAAGGGGCATGTAAAGTACGTAGTACAATCTCTCATAGCCACATAGACTGAAGGACAAAATATCAAAAGCTGTGCTCACAAAAACCAAGAAATTATTGAAACTGCATAAGCTCACAATGACAATGTATATCCACAAGAACAAAAATGCTTTTATAACACATCCATAATAACAAATGTACTCTATAACACATCCATAGTAATAACAGTACTCTTTTTCCTAACATGCACAATAATAAATGCATTTTGACAGCTGTAATACATCCAACGATAATGTATTATGATTACCATTACAAACTATTTTCAATGTATGTCTTATTGCAGTAGAAAGAAAAAAATGACATTAATTGAAATACTGACATACGTTTATGGAAACCCTGTCAAGATAAAACAAGAGGTCCTGGTAGATCTATTTTAATTACATTTCTCAAAAAAAGCTTTATTGCAGACGCTGCAAAACAAAACACTTCATCTGAAAGTACAGAACTTTACCAATTAATAAGCTGTTTTTTTGTGTGTGTATCACGAGCATCACTTACTGTATGGCATACAGACCATTTACTGTACCCACAAGTCCTGGTGGTCAGTTCACCATGATCATGCTGCAACTGGAGCATTTATTGTGAACGTAAAAGTGTCACAAGAGTCTATTTACTGCGTCTCTGAAGAGACAAAGACACAATAAGACTACTGCACCCTCAGTACAAGGTGACTAATATGAGGTTGTGTGCATGGGGGGCTGGCAACCTCATCATGTCAAACAAATTGTCACACAAACCATCACGGCAAGAGCATGTGACTGCTTGGTGCAGGCTTCCTGCAAGGGGAACAGCTGTAGTGGCGGCTCCATGCTCCATAAGGAATGCAAAGAACAACAATGATAACTGTCTTGAAGGTCATTATTCTAATGAAGGATAAAGCTATTGCCTGCAGAATAAATGCAAGGAAGATGTGAACACTTTTTGGCAGAAAGGAACAAATATATAAAACATAATTATATTATTTTAAACAACATACTGGATGACAAAATAATATCTTCAATGAAACAATGTCAAAGGGGAAAAAAGTAATATTTGTCATCTTTTATACCGGTACGTGGAAAGCAACAACAAGTTTGGTCCTCGGATAATGTCACCAACAGTATGGCTCTGTGAATTCACACTAGACCTTTACAATAACCCCATAGGTTTAGAACAAAGCCTAAAAATTGAAAAAAGTCTATAGCAAAGGTCTAGAGCAGTGCTTCTGAAGCTTTTAGAGATCATACAACTCTCTACACAGCATCTTAAGAAGCCTCGCACCCCATTATCTTCAAGCTCGCAAAATATGTCAGAAATGAGAAAAAGGGATACAAGTCTGATGTGAGAAAATGTGGTTAACAAAAAGTGATTAAGGTTCAGTATTTAATTCACGCTGTCTCTGTTCTACAGGTTAATTCAAAAGTCTCCACACACAGGGAATAATGTTCCTTTTGGTCGCCGTTGTCCCATGGAGTGGCCTCCGAGGTCCCCAGACCTCAGCCCACTCGATTTTTACTTGTGGGGGCACTTGAAGGCCATGGTGTACCAGGAAAAGATACCAAACATGAATCACATAAAGGAACGCATTCGAAATGCAATTACGTGCATAACACCAGATGTGTTAACGCTAGTTCACCACGAGTGGGAGAGATGCATCCGTATGTTTCTTGAAAGGAATGGCAACCATGTAGAGCATGTTTTGTGAATAAAGTGATAGTCTGTTAAAAAAGAGTGACAATTTTTCCCTATGTTTGGAGACTTTTGAATCACATGTTTTGTGAATAAAGTGATAGTCTGTAAAAAAAAAAAAGGACCATTTTTCCCTATGTTTGGAGACTTTTGAATCACGTTTTGTGAATAAAGTGAGTCTGTTAAAAAAAAGGGATTATTTTTCCCTATGTTTGGAGACTTTTGAATCACATGTTTTGTGAATAAAGTGATAGTCTGTTTAAAAAAGTTACCATTTTCCCTATGTATGGAGACTTTTGAAACACCCTATATTTTATACAAATACATTTGAGATCTGCGTGTTATATTATGTTTATGATGATTCGCCTTCTATTTATAGTTTCATGTTCTCCACTTAATTCTCACTTTCTTTCCCTCCTGTCTCTTGTTTGTCTGTCCCTGACGAAGGCCTTGTGGCCACAACGTAGGTTTTTCTAGTCCTTTCTCTTTGTAAGACGTATTACTATTTGTGTGTTTTTGTAAAAAAAAATTGTCATTCTACCTTTAATATCCAGCAAGTTTCGCACACAGGGGAGGTGGGTCTCGCACCCCAGGGAGACGCAAGCACCCTTGGCCTTCTTAAGAAGCACTGGTCTAGAGTACATCGCAGCAACCACAAAGATTCAGTACTAGTTTTAACAAAATAAACAGGAATGTTAAAACTTGAAAGAATTGAGGATGGAATGATGACATAAGGCATATGTAAAATGACAGTATTGAGGGGTCCCAGATATGTTATCAAATGTAAAGTAACAATGTGAAGCAAAGATAAAATAACAAGGAATGTTTCTCTATAACAACACACATCAACATAATTGTTATAGGAGACTGGGGGCCGTGTACACATCTTCCATAGAAAATATTATTAGTATTTCAATTAACCTTTAATATTCCTTTATATTTTTAAGCATTTTAACTGTATCCACTGCAAAGAACTTTTTTTGGTTTTTTAACAGAATGAATTTAACTCCACCACAGCAATGAAAGAAATCGCACAAACTCATTTCATGAGTATGCTACATTTTAAAGTATAATTGTTTTGGTGATCTGAGCTTTAGGTTTTTAAGTTAAAGGTCAAAACAGGCTGAATCAAATATTTAAAATTTCCATCAAAACCAGATCTAATACTGAATACCTCAAGCCAAAATTTTAAAATCAAAGTGGGTGATCTACACTTCAAGGGAATGGACGCACATATAAAATGCTGATCAGTGGTATGAGTTACGTGAAAAAGGCATACAATGTATCAGTTCATGCTACAGAACCACAAACTTCTATGATAATCAGAAACCTTGATCACACTAGCTGTAACAGTGAGATACAGGTACTGAATTAAACACGGTCTCTGTAAGCTCTTATGATACAAGAAATACTGCATGGAATGCACACATTTCCAGTTCTCAGGCCGTGGAAAAACTAACCATTATAACAATTGTAAGACAGAAGACTGCCAGACATTTGGTCTCAAGAGACACGAAAGAATCATTTCCTGTTTAAACTTCAACATTTACAACACAAAATGTGTGTTTATTGGAAAATGAGACCATACTTTTTTTTAAAGCAACAAACAGTTGCCCTGACTGGTAGATTATCAGGAGCAGAACGAATAGTAAGCTTTACCACAAATCTGAATCCTGTGATCCCAAATGGTGAGAGGCAAGTTCATGCATAGAATCAGTGGGTGCTCTTGATATTCCCCTCCTCTTGCTAAGTCTGTTATAGAAATACTGATGATCTGCCTTGCCTTTAAAGCAGGACTAGGATTGATTTTAAAAAATCTTAATCGATTAATCAAATTTCTTTAATAGGAAGTTAATTATTAATTTCAAACAATTTGATAAATTATAAAAAATCATAAATAAAATTTTTTTTTTTAAATCACTAAGGATTATGCTATAAGGCAACATCGTTCTGAAAATATAATGAAAATACTGAAAAGTTAAAACCAACCAATTTATAGGTATTGACCATTCTTGCCAAATTCCATATCACAAACCTCCAACATTTCCAATGCTCTTCCATTTAAGCAAAAAACATAAACAGTCAGAAATGAAATAAATGATTAAAATTTACATTATCAATTAATCAATTAAAATGTTTTAAACCTGATTAATCAATTAATTAATCATTAAAGATTCCAGCCCTGCTTTAAAGCTAATGTTTGTAAATAAATCATTTGTTCCTCTACTTTGCAGCTCTTGAGTTTGCACTTCATTATTTTTTCCAGAATTTGCAACAAGGTGATAAGTATATATTTGACATTTTTCTGAAACTAATTTTCAGTGTGCCGAACGCACAAATAAAAGCTTGACCGTTTAAATAAAAATGAACTGCTCTTTATGGGAAGAAAATATTGCACATGAAATATGGGGAAAAAATAATGCACATTAACAATTATGTAGCACTGAACATTACCCAAAATTATGATAATGTCTGCACTTATGAATGCATAAAAGCATTGGTGAAATAAAGGTTTATAACACTGAGCAATTTATGTCATTTCTATACTTTGGTATGATGGAATGACCACAAAAACAAACTGAGACAGTTTTCTCTAAAGCTACAATACTGGTAGGCTTAATTAAAAGAATACTGTTTATGAGAAAGCAATGAAGAAAAATCACCGCTGGCTTAAAAACAATAAATAATAATAATAAACCAAGCTCCAGATTGGCACTTATTGCTACAGTTCTTATGGACAAACTTTGTGATATTACAAACCAAAATCGAGGACTTATTTTGACCTGCTGTTCCTAAACTCATCTGTCCATAGTCTGAGATTTGAAATCACATGAATTAGTTTTGTGAACCAGATGGCGCTGGTGCCTTCATCTCAGTAAAAGGTAAAAGATCCCGTTACACGCCTATTGAGGAATATTGGGAATGCAGTGTTAGGCCCGTATTTTCTTGACCATCGGCACACTAGGGGTGATGTGGTCAGCATCACGCCGGCCGCCTTAACCTTCTCAGAAGTGGTTCTGGTACCCAATTCATGAGGCTGGGTCGACCACGGAGTCGTTTGCGGTCTAAAAAAATCCCACCTCAACTGGGGATCGAACCATGGACCACCGAGCTAGGAAGCCAGTGCACTAACCACTGCACTACCATGGCTCTTCATCTCAGTAAAACTGAATAAACTTTTATTGTGAATAAAGTTTAGCTATCGTTAAAAAAAGAATATGCATAAGCATGGCATTACTGGCCTTTAAATAGTTGTGAAATCATGGACATTGCTCGATGATAAATGCTGCACAATCTATATTTCAATTTACATGGAAATTTTCTCTTAAAATATCCATGACTGTTATTATACTTACACTGATAAATAGTCTTGTACATTGTTTGCCTTATTTATTAGACTCCCTGTAAGTTTCGTTTTCATTCCTATTAAATAGCTTTTTTTCTGCTATCAAACATTTAGTCTTTTATTATAAGACTGAATAATCCATGAAGAAAAAAAAGTACATTGCAACCCAATTTTAGGTCATGACTAAGTTCAGGTGCCCCTGCTTTATCCAAACAGAACATAGATTTTAAATTTCCTATTAGCTCCCACCAGTTTCAGAAATCATTCAGCAACATTTCATTTGACTAGAGAAAACACATTACTGACAAAACCTAAATTGTTTGTTTTAAGAACTAACAAGCGTTTACATTAAAACATTTCCAAATAAATGCAGAGTGTCCATCAGAAGAAACACGAGGAGATTGAACATAAAAATAAACACGACATAATCAAGAAAATGGCAGAGAAAACAACAATAAACAGGATTACTTCAAGTGAAACTTCTTTGAATAAAATGTGTTGAACGAATGCGGTAGACACAGCACACAACAAAAGAAGCCTAAATTATAAATACAATAATTATAGTTCATATACCCAAGCAATACTGAACTCAAGAGGATGTGTTATATGAATATAACACTGAAAGCAACTTTTGCTTTCAGAAAAGAAACTTGTGAGTTTTTTAACATAAAGTTCAAAAACTCACAAGTATCTTCTTAAAGTAAAAATTGCTTTCATATATATATATATATATATATATATATATATATATATATATATATATTTTTTTTAAATCAAACCTTCAAGGTGTAGTTCTCAGAGGTCTCTGACGAGACGAATAAAGAAAAGAACTGCTATTACCACAGGCACGTCCTTAGTGCTGACTAATCTGAGGCTGTGCATGACAACCTCATCATGTAAAACAAATTACAATTTAAACCACCGCGGCAAAAGCACATGAATGTTTTGTTACAGGCTTCCTGCAAGGGGACCAGTTGAAGTGATTGTCCATTTCAAAAAGGGAAAACAAGAAGAAGAAATCTTCAAGATATAGCCCCCTTCTTCACCATTGTCTTTTTCAGATTCACAATTAACCAGAAGTGCTATTGAACAATAAAAAATTCTGACCGTGTACAGTAAAATTATTTATCAGATGATGTTAGAGTCTACAGGTAACTGAGGTGTTTCATAACGAGTATGCAGATACATTGTAGTTCGTTCCCTAGGGTCACTAATGAGACAAAGAAGGATTAGGACTATTGCTCCCTGAGGCATGTCAAACAAGACGACTAATATGAGGCTAGCAACCTCATCATGTACAACAAACTGCTATAGAAACCACTTCTGCAAGAGCATGTGAATTCTTGGAGCAGGCTTCTGCAAGGGGAGGAGCTGCAGTGGTAGCTCTACGCTCCATAAGGAGTGAAAAGATATACGAGTGAATGACATCACATAAATCTTAAATAAACTTTCATGCTTCAGATTAAGCTGTCTTTGCAGGGTGCTTAAGTAAAATAAAATACACACACACACACAAAATGTACATAAACCAGTATGAACATGAAAAAAAGAAAATTCTTAGCTCTTTGACTCCTGATCAACGCTCACAGCGTTGCTAATTGCAACGCGCCATGCCCGCGCAAGTCAGAGCATTGTTTTTAGTTTATCATGAATAAACCCCGAAAATCATCCGTTTAATGCAGTTTATATTTTTAAACTCGTAGAATGACTTCCGCTACTTTTTAAACAACTAATTTTAGTGTAGTTAAGCAGCACGTGTGCTTGTTTTGATGTTATTATCACAATTTGTGTGACGATTCGCATGTTTGCATTTTTCGTTGTTATTGCTACAGAAATATGTCACGCTTTATATTTACATTTTCTAAGTCTCCTAAGCGAATAATTGTGTCAAACTACTTAGAAACATTGCTGACATTGATGATGATTGTTTGGTAGTCACAGTTTGTTGTCAAAAAATGGAATCGGTTCAGAAAAGCTAGACACATTAGATTTAGTTGATGAGTGGGCGTAGTCCTATTCTGGTCGATCGAAAAGCAACAAAACTAGACCTACTGTAACATCTAATCACTAGTCCTAGGTAGAAGATGAAGCTAGGGATACTATTAAAACATTAAACAAATGTAAAAAGCTTTTATATGATGTTATTCTTCTTTATTTGTTTGAAAATAACTTATGCAAGATTGCATAATTTATTTTATTCTTATAAGGGACCACAGTAAAAACTGGTGTGAATAACACTAAATGTACTAACTGTGGCCATAATCAATATTTTTTTTACTTTGTAAATGGATTACCTTGATGGTTGAAGACTAACAAGAAAATTTTATTATCTACAACAGTAGTTTGTCTTTGGTAAGATCGTAATCTACAGTTAACTTTTTAGTGTTTTTCAATTTTACATGCAAAATGTTTTAAGTATACCGAACACACTTTTGTTAATACTGCCAAAGACATTTTATATTACAATTCTCTATCTATTTCCTACAGTTTGGTATATAATAAGTACATGTTCACAGAAAAGATTAACATAAAATTTACACCAAAAGACAGTACACTTCACCGTTTAGAATTCTTCAAAAAAATAATTACGGCACAGGGTGGAAAATAATTATGGAGTCAAAGAGTTAATGTAAACTGCTTGCTTGTTTCTCACAGACACAACTAACAAAATGTCATATGCCACATGTGTTATAATTAGTAACTATTACTAAAGATATGATTGTCTGAAGTGTAGCAAAAGGCATTTTCTTGCATGTAACTGGATACAATAATCCATGAAAATCAGCTTAACAGTAACATTCTTTTCCTAGTTTGAACGTTAACAAAACTCTACACATGCACCTGATAATGACTAAATTTATTCTGGGTTTATCGATGTAAAGAAACAAAAACATCATGATGCGTAAGACTGTCCTCAAAATATATGTGACTTAGACCACTTGTACTTAAGGTGGCCAGCCATACCATTAATCCTGTTATGTTATAATTTGTATATTGCATTATGCTATTTTATGCTACAATTTGTACACTGTATCATTTCAATTTAAACAAAGAGTAAAATTAGTTAACAGGTGTAACAAAATTAACCTACACATTTAAGCGTTAACTGTTAACATATCCTATTGGTTTTATAGGATACAGTGATTTCTGACTTGGACCATATCGACTTACGGCTAGGTCAATGGGACAGACCCCTCTTCCTAATGTCGAGGACAGTCGGTACATATATTTGCAGAAAAAAACAGAATTACAGATAAAAACAACTGTCTTTGTGTTGAAGACGGAATCAAAATTAATCCAGCAAGTTAACAACTTAATTCCAGCTACATTTATGCTTCACCTAACCTGTAAACAAATTAATGTTTCATGCCATGGATCAGAATACATCCAGACTATGGCACTTTGTCTTTCAAGTATAATTCAAGGCAGTCTCACTTTCCCCAGAAAAATCAACAGGTCAAGAATGTCAAAATTAATGCACACACAATTTCTGGAAATACAAGTGTAAAAATATGACTAAGGTACTCTCACATCACACATTATCTTACAAGTTATCCACTTTAAAAATCTGCCAACTACAATCTGTTTCTTTCATTTTCATCCTAGCTGGTCTTTCTGTTGTTTGACTTTATGAGATGAAGCTGAAATACAATGTGACAAAGAGACAGTGAACAATAATGAAAGATGTTACTGGACAGTTTAACACTGGCATGGAAAACAGTCAAATCAGAAGTGATACACAGTAATAATCATCCCTGAAAAAAGGTGTGTGTGTGTGTGTGTGGGGGGGGGGGTGTGTGTAAGAAACGGGTGGGAAACAGACCACTGAGACCTATCAGCATGTCATAAAAGCCAGCTGGGTATGGGGCTGGTTGGCCCATCCTCTTGAACGATGGTCGCTAACAACAATTTTTTTAATTGAAGTGGATCATGAGCTGGTCATTAAAAAAAAAAAAAAAAAAATCCAGGATGAAAGAGGACACTCCAGTGAGGAGGATAATGGTTGGGTACTAAGAGAGCCAAAAAGATCCTTGACTGGTGACTTACCTTTTATGAAGAAGTTACATAATTTTACAATCAATGCTTGTGCAGAACATCAAAAATAATATAACAGGAACACAATGTGGAACTAAATAAATACCACAAGAACAAGAGGTGTGAAAATTACACTGGCAGTGGATAGGACAAACAATGAGGAAACCAGTTAATAGCATCACAAGGCAATGCTAATTATGAAATCCCCAGGGCAAAAGAAAAAAGGAGGAGTACCAAAAACAAACGAAGAAAGAGTACTGGAGACAGATAAGAATAATGAAGGAGACAAAGAACGAACTACTAAAGATTGCACATGATAGTAGAAGATATGAAATGATCAAAGGCATGTGCTCCACACACAGCAATGAAAGGCAAAGAAGAAGAAGACAATTAACAGAAAGTTGTGAAAAGCCATGATAACCTATGCCGGTTAGTAAGGCATCTGAAGAAATCCAAGAAGTGGCTCTTCCAGGAATATTTTTATGCTGTTCATTTGTTTTCTTCTTGGGCGTTCCGTTGGTATAAATTGAATCAGAGATTACCATTACCTTCATACTGATAACATTACTTATAGACAAAGAAGAACCAATGCAATTTAATAAGTCTTTTACTGAGTTACTGGAAAGAAACAAGATGCAATGATTATATATAACATCTAGCTGTCTTAGAAAGCAACACACCATCTTCCTGAAGATAGTTAAGAATGCCTGGAACTGATCTCACAATCTTAATTTAACATGCTGGTCTCATGTTTAACACTGTTACATCCAGAACCAATATTTCTTCATAACTGTCAAAGTTCATAATTGACATTTCTACAAATAATTGTATTTTGTTATGTGCAGTAGTGCTAAATCAGTAATGTTATATACAGAACTACCATTTTTATTACATAGAGAAGTGGCGTTTTTATTTCACCCAGAACTAGTATTTTTACAATGTTAAATCCAGAACAGGTATTTTTACAATGTTAAATCCAGAACAGGTATTTTTACAATGTTAAATCCTGAACAGGTATTTTTACAATGTTAAATCCAGAACTGGTATTTTTACAATGTTTAATCCAGAACTGGTATTTTTACAATGTTAAATCCAGAACTGGCATTTTACAATGTTAAATCCAGAACTGGTATTTTTACAATGTTAAATCCAGAAAAGATATTTTTACAATGTTAAATCCAGAACTGGTATTTTTACAATGTTAAATCCAGAACTGGTATTTTTACAATGTTTAATCCAGACCTGACATTTTTACAATGTTAAATAAAGAACTGGTATTTTTACAATGTTCAATCCAGACCTGACATTTTTACAAAGTTAAATCCAGAACTGGTATTTTACAACATTAAATATAGAACTGATATTTTTACAGTGTTAAATCAAGAATTAGAATTTATCTATTGTCCAAAAAAAAACAAAAAACCAAATATTTCTACATAAGCACATTAAAAGTTAGTGTACAGAACAACAATAAACATGACGTTTCAAGTTAAACCCATAAACAAAATAAGTTAAACAAATACCAGAAGCAGTGCATAATGAAAGAAGCAGACATTATAATTACAATTATTATAGTACATATGCCTGCTCAATACTGAATTCAAAATGATTTGTTACGTAAATAAAGAGCTGACCGCAACTCTTACTTTCTGAAGATACTTGTGAGTTTCTGAACTTCTCTTTCGAAAGCCAAAATTGTCAGGTTAACTAAAAGGGATATTAGAAAACCTTCAAGGAGTTTTTCGACACCATTCTTCCAAACTTGTGTAAACCATTTGCTTTACCAGAACGATACAATTTCTTACCCCATGTGAGGCAACGATTCACCAGATAATGCTACAGCTTACATGAACTTGGGGTATTTTATATGTGGTATACATCAACACTATTATTCTGAATAAAGTCTTTAGAACTTACATTTTCTGGATTAAAGAATACATGAAAGAAACTTAAACAAATGGCACATCTAGAACTTGTGTTACTACATTTTTATATTCTAAACCAGCATTTCCACAATGTTATATCCAAATAACATCTCTATCCTGTTAACATCAAGAAATAATGTAACAAATCCTGAAGTCATGTCCTCACAGTCTGGTCATGGTGAACATTTCTACACAACTTGCCATGTCCAGAAATGATAATTTTACAGCACTTCCAGATAAGACATAATCTAACTAACTACTGATGTTTCCAGCTGATGATGTTACACTGCTATTTCCAGAAATGATATTTCTCAAATACTGCTACACAGACCTGGCATTCTGACATTGTTACATACAAGGCTGACATTTCTCAAATACTGCTACACAGACCTGGCATTCTGACATTGTTACATACAAGGCTGACATTTCTCAAACACTACTACAAAGACCTGGCATTTTGACATTGTTACATACGGCTGACATTTCTCAAATACTACTACACAGACCTGGCATTTTGACACTGTTACACACAAGGCCGACATTTCTCAAATACCACTACACAGACCTGGCATTTTGACACTGTTACATACAAGGCTGACATTTCTCAAATACCTCTAAACAGACCTGGCATTTTGACATTATTACATACAAGGCTGACATTTCTCAAATATCTCTATACAGACCTGGCATTTTGACATTATTACATACATGGCTGACATTTCTAAAACACCTCTACACAGACCTGGCATTTTGACATTATTACATACAAGGCTCTGATCACCCGTTTGCCAGTCACTTCGATTACGGAAACAACAGCAGATGGATTGATTTGCCGTTGCCCTAAAGACGCCAATAGGCGTGATGGGAAACAATGGCAAAGAAAACCTATCTGCTGTTGCCCTAAGACGCCACTAGGCGTAATGGCCACTGACTGCTTTGACGGTCGGTGGCTAAGGACGGAAGAAGAAGAAGAAGAAGACATACAAGGCTGACATTTCTCAAATATCTCTACACAGACCTGGCATTTTGACATTATTACATACAAGGCTGACATTTCTAAAACACCTCTACACAGACCTGGCATTTTGACATTATTACATACAAGGCTGACATTTCTCAAATATCTCTACACAGACCTGGCATTTTGACATTATTACATTCAAGGCTGACATTTCTAAAACACCTCTACACAGACCTGGCATTTTGACATTGTTACATACAAGGCTGACATTCCTTCCTTTTTTCTTTTCTTTTTTTTAACCGTTTATGGAGCAAGGGGCCATTCATGTAGCAACCCCCACTATAGTATTGAGGTGTTCTTGAAAAGGAGGCTTCTGTATCAACATATTTTACTGATGGGGTTGCCAGCCCAAAGCACAGCCACTTAGGACATGCCTGGTGGGAGTAGTGGTTATGTTCCTTCTTCACTGCAGCAGAGACTCACCATAATCACATGAAGTGCTGGCATTTCTATGTTACCATTTATGTCTACATCTGATACTATTACTTGTTGTTACTCAGTACTGGTATGTCTACTGCATTATATACAGAACTAATATTTTTTTTCACAATGTTATATTCACAACTATAATTTTTACACTATTGCACCAAGAATTGGCAATTCAACACTGTTATGCTCTGATCTGATTTTCTAGAGAGTTCTTTTAACTCCATAACTGACATTTCCTCCCTGTTACATCATAACTTTTAACCCTCTATTCCCAGAACTTTATCAGCATCAGAAAATCTTCAGTGGAATGCTAATACAGTATTGGCATTTTTTTTTCAGTAAACCAAACTCAGGTAAATAATTTCATTTAAAAGTGGTATCACCAATCATGATGATGACAAACATAAGAAAAATGTCTAAAACCTACGCCATGAAGTGTGGCATCTCTGCAAAAGTATAATTTTTAATGCACATGGTCAGAAAATTACGTTTTCAAGCCAATGATGATGAGGATTTACTCTTCCTCATATGTTTCCAGGTCTTATCTCTAGCATCTGCTTCTGTTTCTGTGAGCGAGCATTGGTTTCCAACCTCTAGATGAAGATTCTGCTGTTGGAGCGGTTGTCTTGTGTTACCTTGATACTCTAGGCATTCTGTTGTACATCCACTGTCGGTGGTGCCTGCTTCATCTTTGACTGTAGTTGAAATATCAGAGCTCTGAAGCTGTTCTCCCTGGAAAGTAACAGATGACAGTCTGACACACTTAAATGCAGATAATACAACATGTAATAATGTAAACATGAGCATATTTTAAATTCTGTTTTGGTGTTACCATCTGCAATGATGGCAGTAAGCTATTAGCTTACTTACTTACTTAGTCGTTCATCTTCTACCGTGAGGTGTAGAGGTTTGGAAGAGAGAGCGCCAGACTATCCTATCGGCTGTCTTCCTCCTGGCCTGGTTCCATTCTAGTCCTTCAAAGATTGTCTAATGTTGTCCTCCCAGTGGACTCAGGGTCGTCCTGGAGATCTGGATCCCTGGCTCTTAGTTTCTCATACTTGTCACAGTAGACATCTTCTCCTATTCTGCAGACATGGCTAAACCATCTTAGTTGGGAGTGTTCTACTTGGGTCTGCACGGGTTGGGCGTTTTTAGGCCTTGACGTATTGTCTGGTTGCAGACCACGCCTCTTCTTGTTACTTCAATCACCTTCCTCAGATGCCTCATTCCTGAGGTCTGGATCTGGCTTTTGTGGGTTGTAGTCACTGCCCATGACTCACATCTATACGTCAAGACTGGAACACAGGTGGAGTAGTATCCAGTCATCTTCATCTTCTTACCGACTTCTCTTTTGCTGAGAAATCCTCGATTTATGGCCTGAAAAAGTCTCCTAGCTGCTGCTCTTCAGGTAGCCAACTCTTCTTTGATGCCTCCCTTCCAGACTATGATTTAGCACGAAAGACAATTAGGGTAAAGGGGGGCCAACAAGATTTTAAGAAGAGATAATTGGAGAGGGATATTAAAGCATAGAATAATAGAAGTAGACTGTAAAAGGAAAAGGTAGTCCCATAGCATATACTGTGGTAGGGGAGTGAAGTGTTATAGACTTGGCTATACTAGGTGTCAGCTTTATGAGGTGGGATGACCAATTCCCTTCCATGTTGGTTTTGCCCTCCATAACTCAAAAGCAGAATAGGGAGCCCCATTTACAGCTGGGTAGAATGAAGCATGGTGTTACCTGATTTCAAACCTGATAACCTTGCCCCAACAAACAAATACTTTACAGAACACTGATGAAGAAGAACAAGGAAAAAAAAAAAAAAGGTGACATGTGAATTACCTTCTCAGTAGTCATTTTGTCCACACATGCTCTCATCTCAACCACCAGAGATAACAACATGTCTGTGTTAGCCTCCCAAATATCTTCATGTGGCCCATGCGGTGCCTTGCTTACTGTTGAAGAGTCTTCACCCTGAACTCTGATCACTAGTTCACTTAACTGTCTACAAGCTTCAGACAACTGTGCCTGCTGAGTAATGATGTACACACTGTATTTTTTATTACAAGCATATAAACATTTAGATAATACTGATGGTTAGTAGATTACAATTTATTAAATAGCCATCTCCCTTTTTGCTCAATAGGCAGCATTAGGGCACCACTGTAGCCGGTCGCCTTACAGGAAGCCTGCACCAAACACTCACATGCTCTTGCAGAAGTGGTTTCTGTGGCAACTTATTTTACATCATGATGAGGTTGCCCTTGTATGACAGATCAGAGGGCGCAGTAGCCCTATTTTTGTTGTTGACTCATTAGAGACCCCTGGGAGCTACAAGGGGCGTAACTCCAATTGCTATAACATTAACTGCTACAAGATGAAGTCAGTAAGAAGGTCACAAACTAATACGGGATAGCTGAAAATTGTAGTTGGTAGTTTCTAAAGGTGTCATTAGGTGGCAGCAACATCCAGCTTGATGATTACTTTAGGTAGCAGACACTAGGTGTCGCATGCGCACGCGCAGCTCAGATACAAATGGCGACCGTGCTCGTGGAGTGTATGACCAAAGAACAGCATGCTGTTGTGTGTTTTTTTTGGGGCAAAAAGACTTCCTGCAAAGGATATTCATAAGGAAATGTTTCCTGTTTACGGTCAGAAGTGTTTGTCGTGTAAAGCGGTACATAACTGGGTCGATAAATTTTCTCAAGGACGCTCAAAAATTGCTGATGAAGACCTGGTTGTCCTCTTCAGACTGCGACAGAAGCATCTGTGCGGCAGGTGGGGGAGATGATTCGAGCTGACAGGCGAGTAACGATAGACAGAGTAGCAACTGCAATAGGGTGTTCTCATGGTTTAGCCTACAGGATAATGCATGATCATTTAAATTTCCAGAAAGTGTGCTCATGGTGGGTGCCCAGACAACTGACTGAGAAACACAAAATAAACCGAATGGGCCTGTCCTTGTAACATCTCTCTCGGTACGCAGATGAAGGAGAAGACATGCTTAACAGGATTGTTACCGGAGACAAATCATGGGTGCATCACTACCAACTCAAATCAAAGCGTGCTTCAATGCAATGGAAACATCCTTCTTCACCTTCTGCCAAGAAGTTCAAGGTTACGCCATCAGCAGAGAAGGTTATGCTTACAGTGTTTTGGGATTCTGAAGGAGTGCTGTTAACCCATTTCCAGAAGAAAGGTGAGAAAGTGAATGCTGCATCGTACTGTGAAATTCTGTTGATGCTTCGGGATGCAATTCGAAGAAAACGTCCAGGCCTACTGACTAGAGGAGTACTGCTCCATCACGACAATGCCAGACTACATATGGCTCGATTAACCCAGGAGAAAATTGAACAACTAGGGTGGCAACTTCTTGAACATCCGCCTTACAGCCCGACTTAGCCTCGAGCAATTTCCACCTGTTTGGTCCACTAAAAACACACCCTGGCGGCAAACGTTTTGCGGATGACGAAGAGGTTGAACGTGAGGTGCGAATGTGTCTGAGACAGCAGACCAAAGACTTCAATGCTGCAGGTTTTGAGGCACTGATAAAGCGATGGGATAAGTGTATCAATGTTGGTGTAGATTATGTAGAGAAATAAGGGGAAATGTAAGTGCAATGATAAATGGTTTTCAAGTTCGTATCTCATTTAGTTTTTTCTAAATTGCCATTTGTGACCTATTTACTGACTTGCCCTCGTACAAACTTCTACTTAGTGTTAGAGCCCATCTATTTTCAGGTCAACTTTCCACATGCTGTAACATTAACTACTACTATTTCTACTTAGAATTACAGCTCCTCTATTTTCAGGTCAACTTTCTACATGCTGTAATATTAACTACTTCTATTTAGTGTTACAGCCCCTCTATTTTCAGGTCAGCTTTTCACATGCTGTAACATCAAACTTACCTGCTTATTATAGCCTTTCATTCCCAGCTCCTTAGCGCAAGAAATCTCATCATCATACAAAGTGCCACAGTCTTGATCAGCCATGCTCTTCTCTGAGATATATCCATGGTAATGGTAGCTTAAACCTGCCAAAATGAAAGCCACTGACTTGATTATTTTCCTTCTTTCATTTAAGCTTTCTATACCAAAATTGACTCTTCCCCAAATGGTAAAAAAAAAAAAAATTACACACATTTCAATATTATATTTAGGCGGATGAGCCACAACTGTTGAAGCAGATGCAAAGCACAAACTCTTTGCCTTTGGCATAGCCTCATTTTAGGTGACATGCCTGAGAAAGCAGCAATCCTATTACTTCTCCTCAAAGACCCCTGGGAACTATAAGGATGCAAAGAAGAACGTCTGGTGTTATTCCTTGCCTGGCCTCAAGTTCATATTCAATTAGCAAATAATTCAGCTTCATTTCTTCACTAGCCATTTGTATTCTGCGCAGCATTACCAATGCACAGCTGCATGACTAACAATGATAGCAGATGACATCTGGTGAAGTAACTGCACCAGCTAACAACTGGAAACTACTGATTTCAAACAGACAATCACTCATTTATTTTTTGCCCGTTAAGGAGCTTGGAGCTACCACTAGAGCTAGGACCTTACAAGAAGCCTGCAACATAGCCCATGTGCTCTTCTAGCAGTGGTTTCTGTTGCAATCTTTTCACATGATGAGATTGGGACCCCCCATGCACAACCTCATATTAGTCATCTCTTACGGCATGCCTGAGGAAGCAATAATCCTATTCTTTCTTTGTCTCTTCAGATACCCCTGGGAACTACATAAGGCAATCAGACACTGTACTTATAAAAATACATATATATGCTCATCTCTTGAATATATTTAAGAATGTTCTACAGTTTAAAGGCAGCAAGGAAAAAAAAAAAAGAATGGGAGAAGATCGGCTACCACGGCAAGCATGGGAAACTAAGAGCCAGGGATCCAGACCTCCAGGATGACCCAAAGTCCGCTGGGAGGACAACATTAGACAATTTTTGAAGGACGGAGGACTAGAATGGAACCAAGCCAGGAGGAAGACAGCCGATAGAATAGTATGGCGCTCTCTCTTACAAACCTCTAAACCTCACGGTAGAAGAGGAACGACTAAGTAAGCAAGAAAAACAAATCATTTCTATACAAACCATGATTACTGTCTGATATTGAAAGGGTAGTCCCAGCCATGTTGCCAATTAAAAAATCATCGTCATCACATTCAAAATCATCTTCTTCCAACATCTCAGATGTCACTGGAGTCATGTAGTACCAATCTGACACATAGCTCTGAAAGTTATATCATGAAAAAATAATTGTCACTGAAAAACAAATACACAATATGACATTTTATCCGCAATCATGAATTCTGAAAAACATTGAAACATTCTGAGACAAATAAATATAAAATTAGCACTAATTATTTCCTGGGTTACTACTTTGTTTCTATGGCGAACGCAACCTAATTTGTGTGTGTGGTGCCATTAGAGCATGTATTGTAAATGGTCTTATTATAAGTCTGTCCTGTAATTCAATTTTTACAATACAATATTATTATAAGGCGTTAACTTGGAAGTTGCAACAAAGGTTCAATTCCCAATGCTAATGGGGAAAAAGACAAAAAAAAAACAGGAGGCTGACAGGAGTCATGATCCAAGCATGCCCTCTTCACCACCACCACACCCACACCCCAATTCTTGGGGGTGGATGGGGGGGGGGGGGGGGGGGGGGGGGGGGAGGAGAAAGAAGAAAGAGACCACTTCTGATGATCAGATTGCTTTCTGTTGCAATACTTTTATAGAGTTTCATATCATTACTGAATATTACAGTATCTCAATAAGGTTTCTAATAAGATCTCTTGATACAAAATCTGTCATGAGAAAGCACAAGTCAGCTAGTCTTTGTATGAGTATAAAAGACAAACTAGAATTACTATAGCAAATAGATCTAGGCTAAACACTTAATATTGTTGTGAACATATTCAAACTATTATTGTAAAATCAATGAACAAAATGTTAGTGTAGATGGCAAATACTGCTCTACACATAACGATTTGGCAGAATGGAATAGGAGTATCATATAACAGCAACAAATAACATCAATCAATCAATCAATACCCTTTAGCTCCCCAAGGAGCATAGGCCTTCAACAAACACATGCCAAGTCTTCCTGTCCTGTGCCATCCGCTCAAGTTCTTTCCACATTTTCCTCATCATTTTCACCTCTGTATCCAGTTCTCTTCTCCATGTGTTTTTTGGTCTACCTCTGCCTCTTTCCCTGTGGATTCCAGAACAAGGACTGCCTTGTAATGCTATCAACAGGTTTCCTCAATGTGTGTCCTATCCATCGCCAGCGTCTTCTTCTCAGCTCTTGTTCCACTGGCAATTGTCTGGTTCTTGTCATCAATTCCACATTTGTGACTTTGTCATACCATTTCAGTCCTTCTATTCTATGCAAGCACCCGTTTATAAAAGTCTGTAGCCTTTTGGTGGTTGTTTCTGTTGCTCTCCATGTCTCAGAGCCATACAATAGGACTGACTTGACATTTGAGTTGAACATTCTTATTTTCGTGTTGGACTTGTTTTCTCTTGTTTTCCATATGTTTCCCAATGCAATGAAAGCTCCTCTTGCTTTTTGTATTTCTTTTTTTAAATCACTGTTCATCCCTCCAACTTTGTCTATATTACTGCTAAGATATGTGTACAATTCTACATCATTTAGTGGTGTTTCTTCAAGTTCAACCTTGTTATCATTTCTTGCATTTATTTTCATAATCTTTGTCTTTTCCCTGTGTATTTTCAGTGCCACTTATTGCGACCTTTCATCGAGAAATTTCATTTTCTCTTGCATCTGATTATGGTTATAGGACAGAAGAGCCAAGTCATCTGCAAAATCCAGATCATCAAGCTGTTTAGTAAGATTCCACTGGATTCCATTTCTGTTGTGAGATGTTGATGTTTTCATAACCCAATCTATTGCCTCTCAGTTGCTGTCTATGGACTCTTTTAATCTCTCAAAGATGACTCTGTTTAATACTTTTCCTGGCACTGATAGTAACATTATTCCTCTATAATTTGTGCACTCTTGTAAATTTCCCTTCTTAGGCAACTTGACCAGATAACTTTCCTTCCATTCTGATGGTATTTCCTCTCTCCCAGACTTTGCCAAGTAGTTTGTATAATATCTCTGTAGAGGTATCAATATCTGTTTTGATGGCCTCTGCTGGAATACAATCTGGACCAGCTGCTTTTCCATCTTTCAGAAGCTATATGGCTTTCTTTATTTCTTCTCTACTTGGTCATTCACAGCTGATTTTTAGCTCCTCTTCTGCTGGCTGGATGTCTGGGGGATTAGTTAGAGCTGGTCTATTGAGAAGTTCCTCAAAATGTTCTGTCCATCTCTTCATTTGTTCTTGTATATTACTAAGCAATTTTCCATTCTTATCTTTTATGAGGCCATTTGCTTGCTCATATTTCCCTGTTAGCTTCTGTGTTGTTGTACAGGTCTCTCATATTTCCTTTGGCTGCAGCTTCCTCTGCTTCCCTTGCCAACTCTGCAATATACTTCCTCTTGTCGCTTTTGATATTTCTTCTTACTTCTTTGTTTGCTTCTATGTACACTTCATGAGCCTTGGCTTTGGAGCTTCTGGTTTTGCTTCTGTTTAAATCTGCTTTCTTGTTTTTCCTGTCTTCTATCTTGCTAATGGTTTCTGTTGTTATCCATGCTTTGTGCTGATGTTCTCTTTTTCTCAGTACTTCTTCACATCTCATTCCATATATACTGAGCGACTTTAATTACGCATCACTATATAAATCACTCACCAAGATGTCTGAGAATAAAATAATGGTAACATGTTTGATATCACTGGAAACAGTATCCATTGACCGACCGATTCCCGCAATCCGCGTAGCAGTGTATGCTGTGTTAAAAAAACTACAGTCACAAATGTAAGGTAGGGGTCAAATTGAAAAGTCACAAATGTCGTTGTTGTCATTGTAACGCGCTCAGTAGCGCGTTTGGCCACCGTTGGCATCAAGGCAAGCCTGGCAGCGTCTCAGCATGGAGTTACCCAGTGTGCGTAGAAAATCCCGGGGGAGTGGATCCCATACTTCGGTTATATCGCGTCGCAAATGATCCAGGGTCTGCGGTCATCTGTGCCGGTAGAGTTGGCATCCAATCTCGTCCCAGACGTGTTCAATGGGTGCCATATCTGGGGACAATGAAGGCCATGGTATGACAGCGATGTTATTGGCCTGAAGGAACGCTGTGGTGGCCCTAGCTGTATGTGGTCGTGCGTTATCATGCTGGTACAGCTGGAGCTCGGGATAATACTGGAAGAGGATTGGGCCGACTCGAGGACGTCTGGCGTTGAGTCCTGCCGCCTACAGTCGACGTCGCACGGTGTGCTCTGATATGGTTCCACGTCTCCCAACAACATCTCTTGCTGTTACAGCTGCCGCCAAAAACCGATTCCGCAAATGAAGCTGCCGTATATACGCGTCCTGTTGAGGTGTCGTAACTCTGGGTTGACCTTGACGGGGTCAATCTGCAATGGATCCAGTGGCCATTAAATGTTGTTGCAGTCGGACGATGGTGGACTGGTTGCAATTCAAGTGTCTGGATGCTTCTCTGGTGGACATCCCGCCTGTTATCATTCCTATCGCTCTTTCTCTCTCTGCAGCGCTCAGTCTAGGCATGGTTTGACGACGTGTTTGTGGTTGTGGACTAAAATATTGACTGTTTTCCAGTCCGTAGTGCTCTAGGCTGAGCTCTGGGTGAAAAGAAATTAATGTTTTCCGTGCAGAATTTTTACTAGGCACCTAAATCATGTTTTACGTATTTCACGTGCTACTCTTGTCTCCAGCTTTGCTGGCGCAAAATGACTATGCTGGCCTCTGGGCGGTGACCTTGTGAACCTGTGTTCTAATTTCGGTAACAATTGCATGACCATAAGGTACTTTACCAGGCACTCGTATAGTGATGCGTAATTAAAGTCGCTCAGTATATTTTTTACTTGTTGCCAGTGGTCTTCTGTATCTGCTTCATCTTCCAGCTGTTAGAGTACTTGGTATTTGTTGGATACTGTGATTGAAAATTTGTCTCTTATTTCCTGATTTCTTAGTTATCCCCCATTTGGTAACAGAATGTCTAATGTCAAGTCAGTCCCACTGAGAGTCAGTATGACTCTGAAACGTGGAGAAAAAGAAAAGCAACAACTAAGAAAGTTACTAGAAAGTACCAGTGGAACAAGAGATGACAAGAAGAAGCTGGCAATGGACTGAACACACATTGAGGAAACCTAATGATATGATAATTTATTTAAGCAGTCCTTGTTCTGGAATTTCCAGGGCAAGAGAAATAGAGGAAAACCAAAAAACCCATGGAGAAGAGAACAGAAGAGAGAGAAATAAAAATAATGAGGAAGACATAGAAAGACTGATGGATGTGACAGGAGGACTCGGCATGTGTTTGCTGAAGGATTATGCTCCGTGGGGAGCAAAATGGTATTGATTGACTGAATATAACAGTACAGCATGAATCAACTTATGTTGCAATAAATGTTTCAAAACGATTTTATGACAGCTTCAAGGCCTCAGCCACAAACTTAATCTTCCAGCATCAGCATTTCTATATCATGCCAACTTCATTAGCAGTTTCTGACAATATCTCCTTGAACATTACCTTGCGACTGATGCAAATTAACTAACCTAATGGCTTTAATTTTGAATGCAGAACGTGTGTTCATTTTGTTGTTCTATTTTAAAATGTGTTGCAGAAGATTTTCTACAAAAATTTCCAAATTATGAGAAAACTCCTTATCCAGAAAAACAACCAATCTAATGCATACTGGATAACGGGCCACAATGAGTACATTATTTTAAAGAAGAAATGCACAGAGTAAACTCATGTCGCAGCAGCGTCACAAGTCTAGCATATAAAGCATTTGAGCTTTAATTTTCTATGGGAAAAATTACAGATGCTTCTAAGCACAGTAAGAATGCATAACTCTTGAGGACATGAGGATACTGAAACTCTGTCAGTAAATTAACGTGGAAGACGACCTTTAGGAGAGTGATTTGTATTTATCCTTGCTAGCTGATGCCCTGACCTGTCACAATGATGATTTAATTTTATACAGCCTCTGCAATCTTCAGTGGGGAGTACTTTACAGTATAACTATAACTAATACAGTTGACATTCAAAAATCCGGCCATCGATAATCCGGTTCCTTCAGATTTCCGGCATGGATTTCGGAGCGCATTTTTTAATTTACCGCGATGGCGTGCCACTGTTTTCTGGAGCCGTTTATGTTTTGATGCAGCTGTTGGATCTTGCTTGCACGTGTTAACAGGCATTCCTGCTCATTCCTTCTCATTTTATCATTAAAATTCTGTAGAACTGTTTTATTTAGTTGATGAACATTAAAATTTCATTTGCTTTTCATTTAGTTTTTAATTTTCTTTCTTTAAAGGACTGTACAGGTAGTCATTTTCTGTTAAATATATACAGCACATATAACCATAAAAAATCTGGCATTTTCAACAATCCGGCACTCCTCAGGTGCGGAGGTTGCCGGATTTTTGAATGTCAACTGTACTGGTCTGGAGGAGGGGTGAATGCTGGTATGGATATATTCACGATCTCATTCTTGCCAGGATTGTGTATGCATCTGAAGCTTCGGTCTTTAATTTTTTTTTTTTCCTGAGCAGACTTGTTTTAGAGAAGTATTGTAATAACTTTGTAAGTAATATATTTTTAAACTTTGAAGTTGTTTTGTGTGAAAATTTTTTTTAAAAATAATTATATACCCAGCAACTCTGTGCACATCATGAATGTAAACAGTTAATTGTGATTATTTCTTTTATCCTTCTCACAAATATTAAAAGCCTGTATAATGTTAAATCAGCTCTACTTTTTTTTTCCCTTTTTGATCCTTATGGAGTATGGAGCCACCATTGCAGAGTTCACTACATCACAATGAGACATACGGAACACAAGCCAAAAACAATAGATATTCTAATACAACTGAAGTGGGGTTGAGCCGCACATCAAACGAACCAACCAAAAGAAAGTATTGCATTTACAGTCCTTTCTGTAATCTCGCTGGAATAATGAATACTGTGCCCAGCAGTCCCGAGTCTAAAAGCTAGTAAATGACTTTATTTAAAATGTATATTTGAAATGAAAGAACTATATGGATGTCAAAAGGCAATCCTTGTTTTGGTTGAAAAAGGATAAAATGCAAAGTGCATGGCACTTGGGATTCTACGAAACGGATGAGAGATCATAAGAACAGAAGTCAAAAGCACCCAGCATGCAGTTGGAAGATGAATCAGATCTGTAGAATTGGGTCTATCAAACTGTGAAGGGAGTTAGACAAGAGATTTCCTGCTGTCTGGGGCAGAATTCGTGAGCATAGGGTGAGAGTTCAGAATATAAAGATTTGTCATTGTTCTCACCACCACTGTAGGATGTATCCTCAAAGTGAGATGGAACTTTACTAAACAGTGCATCATCCTGAGAACTAGTAACAGAAGCATTATGAGGTAAGCAGCATTTTTGAAAAGACTCAGATTCATGAAGTCTGTAAGGATTGTGGGTTTCAAACTGTGAAGGGGTTAGACAAGAGATTTGATTAAGATTGCTATCCATGGTGGCATTAGCAGAACCTCCATGAAGATCACATACACCATGATGGCGTGACTCTGAATACAGACTCTGCTTAGGCCCATTGCCATCATCATCATCACTACCGCTACCAATGTTGTGATGATGGCGTTTTCTTGATCCTTCTGTCATGCAGCATATACTGCAATCACCCGTGTTTCTGCTGTGACGGCACATGGAAGAAAACTCAGCAAAGGAAGGACTACTGTTTGACCCCCTACTATTACCTAGTGCCAGCTCAGCAAAATGAGATCTTTCATCCCTTTTAGCCAAACCTCCAGCCTCATCTTCATTACACTCATCAAACTCTTTGCTGGCATGTGTAACTGGATCCTGTCCTTCTGCCTGTTGATTATGTTTCTGCTGCTGATTAACCTGTGGATGAAAATGAGTCTGCTTCTGTTTTTCCTGATTAAGCTCAAAGAATAAATTATGGGAATTTTGTCTGTTGCCACTGACACTGCTATTATGCTTGGTGCTACTGCTGTTTCTATTGCTGAAGAATGATGTTCTGAGTTGATGCTGTTGATGGTACTGTGCAGACTGCCGCTGCTGCAGTTGCTGAAGAAGGTCGGCATTCGATTCCTGTAATTCTTCAATATCACTGGCCTGGCGCTGAATCTGCAAACAAGAAGCACAACAAACCAGAATCATTTTTTTTGGCTGCGAAGTAAAAGTTAATAAGCTATCATGGTTTTAAATTTCCACATTTTTGGCTGCAGAAATAGGAAAAACATTCCTAAATAACCAGTGTGTTTGTTCCTTTCTGATTGGAGGAAAAAAGGCTGGAGAATAATTTTGCTAAGGGAAAAATGCAAAGCCATTGAACACTTGTTAAATCTTCAAAGCCTTTAATTAATTACGGGTTGGGGGGGGGGGGGGGGGGGGGGGGGGGGGGGGGGGGAGGCGCCCCCAGAAAGCCTACTTAAGTAAACTATTTCTCAAAGGGGGAAAAAATATTGTCAGACTAGATAACTTCTCAGACACCGTATAACATCTCACAGAAACATGGTAACTTTTCATAGCACACAATTTAAAAAAAAATAAAAATTCTGCAGCTTTAAAAGGTAACAAAATTTCAAAACTGTATGCTTGTCAGCAGGTTGGAAAATGAAGAACCCAACACATCCCATTAAACTATCATAGACTTAAATTTTTTCTTTAATGTCTCGATCCAACATTATGGTGACTATTGCTGCATTTTGTAAGTTGTATAATTTTGTATACAAATTATTTGTCAGATGATATAAATATATAAAACTTATTAACAATTTCCATCAAAACAACAAATCAATTCCAGTCATCTTTCACTGTTTTTAACCTCAAATGTGTTGTCAGCATTTGTACTTCTTGTTTAAATTAATTCTCTCTGCTGGTATAAGCAATTCAGTCATTTGTTTTATGGTTGGGAGTCTACAGTGACCCAAAAAGCCTATAGATAGTGTTTTGGCAAGGATTTATGTTTAGGAAATACTGTTCTGGATATACAGTTAAAAATTAAAAAAACATAATTAAGAAAGGACCATGAGAATTCTATGAATTCTAGAACTTGAGATGTAAGCAAGTTTTAGCATTAATGAGACATATGAATTCAGGCTGTTACTGATGTACCTTTAATTCTTGCTCAGAATGCTTTTCCTCCAGAATCTGCAGGTTTTCTTGTGTTGCCTCAAGTGTGCTGATCAGGACGTCCTTTTCTTCCTGAAGCTCCATAATTTTTTTATTTGTTTCTCGTAGTTTTTCACTCAAGTATTCAACCTGATGAACAAACAAAAATATCTTTGAAGATTGCCAAAGTAAGAAACAACAGAATGACAGACATGATATTCAAAACAAACCTAGCGAGCATAAATACAGATTTCTGAAAATAAATAAATGATTGCAGTTAAGCTGCACATGACACTTTAAAAAAAAACAATTTTAAAAGGTGAAAGTCAGCTGACAGTAAACGATAAAAAAAGGTCCCACATAAAATAGTAACCACAAGTAATGACAAAATATTTATACAAAGATCTTCATACATAAAATTCTAAGAAATGAAGGCTGCAAGACAAACGAGGTAATTCTACACTGAATAAATTAGTCACTTTTCTGTTTTGCTCTCATACAGCCACATCTATATCCCTCTTGTAAAACTCTTTAGTATTTTATTGTAACCATATAATTAAAGTTTCTCTTTCACAGGAGCCACGCTAGCGCACAGGCTTCCTAGCTCATTGGTCCATGGTTCAATCCCCAGTTGAGGTGGGATTTTTTAGACTGCAAACGGCTCTGGGGTCGACCAAGCCTCATGAATGGGTACCAGAGCAACTTCTGGGAAGGTTAAGGTGGCCGGCTTGATGTTGACCCCATCACCCCTAGTGTGCCGATGGTCAAGAAAATATGGGCCTAACAAATATGGGCGTGTAATGGGATCCTCCCCCTCTTTCATGGGGAGCTGAAGAAGGAAATGCCATCACACTGCTTCTTTCGTGGAGCTGACATTCCTGGTTGATATTTCATTCCTTCCTTCTTCTTCTTCCTCGTTCGTCCTGAAAAGGACGTTGATTGCGTTGTGTCTGTTTACAGCGAAGCTGCGATATCTGCGCCTTTCGGCCGAAACATCCGACTTCAGCACAGCATATTTTGGGACTGGGTTTGCCTTCCCTCTTTGATCCCTACTCTCTCAGCCAGACTGCAGTGATGCAGCCTGTTTCCAGGACCACCACTTGGAGGTGGAGTAGGGTCTTGGTCAGCTCTGGTTCGCTGACCCTGACGCAAGAAGTCAAGCTATGGGTCGCTGACTGCATTCTCTGTTGCTGTGTCTTTGGGTCCATGATGATATTTAATATATGTGTTTGTGATTTCATTTATCATGGAAGATGAGATATATAGTTGTATCTTATGGAGTAGGAAAAAAATAACTAACTGCACATGTTTATGATGCGGTGCTGCAAAACAGTGTGGTGAGTAAAAGCAATAAAAAAAACTATTGTATCAGATTTCTCATATTGTCCATTCATAAGCTTCTAGGCTCAGTTTTTACACTTTTTCTTCATATTCACAGTTACCCTACCAATCCTTCGCGTGACTGTTACATTTTCGCGCACTGATACAACAGAGTGCACGAATGTAAACACGGCATACAGTAGTCCCATCCACCAGACACCCACTTCCTGCAGTACGCTTTATTTTGAAGGCAGAGCTTAAAATCCAGCGCTCGAGAAGAGCGGGATGCCTATGCAACGTAACCCTGGAGAATATTTTCTACTCTTTGCTTCTGTTCCCCACCACATAGTCAGCGACCCATAGCTTAACTGCTTGCGTCAGGGTCAGCGAACCAGAGCTGACCAAGACCCTACTCCACCTCCACATGGTGGTCCTGGAAACAGGCTGCATCACTGCAGTCTGGCTGAGAGAGTAGGGATCGAAGAGGGAAGGCAAACCCGGTCCCAAAAAATGCCGTGCTGAAGTTGGTTGCGCCGAAAGGCACAGATATCGCAGCTCCGGTGTAAACAGACACAAGGCAACCAACTTCCTTTTCAGGACGAACGAGAAAGAAGAAGAAGTTCCCCACATGGGCAAATATCTGTCCAATTTTTAGTTGTTGAATATATGATATTTTGGTGATCACTGGCCAGTTCTTAGTCTTATCACCTATTCTCTTCATGGTAAGGAAGAGTATCATCATCATTCCCTTTTCACTCCTTATGGAGGATGAAGCCATTACTACAGCTGGTTCCTTTGAGGAAACCTACACC
>JAMPIV010002583.1:0-123424 GCA_024509875.1 Oreohelix idahoensis | reverse complement strand
TCAGGCATTGCTCCAGTTCTACCCAGCTGTAAATGGGTAGACTCACCCTAGTCCTGAGTTAGGGAAGGCAAAGGCAGCTGTAACAGTAGTTTCCCTCTAAGGCTCCAGGGGAAGCAGGCCCTAAACTTGGTCAATTCAACCGACGCAGGATGGTGTATATATGGAGTAGAAGTGTAGAGTGTGATTAACGCGAATGGTGTACTGTTCGTGTTCTGACCAATCTAAGCACTCATTCACTTGTGTCTACAAGGCACCAATGCAGACTGCTGGAATCTTTGTTTACACAGTTTATTTAGACGCACACACTGGGACATAACGAGTAAATCATGGGTATATGTTGACACATCAATTTGCAGGCATACATAGTAGATCCCATGTCATGACACATTCATAAATAATGGGTAGTACATCAATAGCTTCCAATGTCATGATACATAATGGCCGCATCCCCTATCTGACTAAACGCGTCAGTGAAGGCGGATCGGTAAGTAACTAAAGTTGCTTTATGTTCACAGTTTATATCATATTATGAAACCACGATAAGGGGTTTCTATCAAAATTGAGATCTCCTTGCCACTGTCCGAATAGTAAGATACATGCCCGTTCTTTGGACAGTGATTCAAAAATATGATGACAGGAATGTAACATGGCCGCCTTCCTGAGTTGTCGCTCACTCACTCACAGGAGGGTATATATATAAGCCAAAGTTAATTTGAAATGCATATGAATAATTTCCTAAAGTTTCTCCATACAGTTCTACAGTAATCCAGTTACTTCACGTAGACATAACTGCTGTATGGAAGCCCGTCATCTTCGTCGATACAAACATGACCCTAGCGTTGCGAAGCATAACATTCCAGCTAGGTCTAACCGACATGAGATCATCAAAAATAGGGTCTGGAATTACCTGGAGTCCGAATCATACATGATACCGTACATTAGGAGAGTCTCTAACACAAACTCTAGTAGAGACACAATCTCCTACAGAAGAAAAACCACTTCATAAATCATTTTTACTTAAGAATGTACCAGCCCTAGAAAATGCGTACCCGCCATTGTAAACGGTACATCGGAACTCATCACGACTTGTCAAGACAACTCATACTTCCGCTAGAGCGGCATAACAAGAATATAGTCCTGCCTACCCATCCAAAATATACAATATAGGACTGATTCTACTTGTACTAATAATATGTAATACATATGAATTCAGGCCATAAACATAATAAGCAAATTAATCTATTTTCTGGCCCTAACAAATAAGTACGGACATGAGTGCCATATCCATGCGCCGAATTAATATCAAGAACGATTACTCCTATAATCAAAAGTGTAAATCAATCATGAATTATCTAGCTTTACCATAGACAGCATTTTCATACACAAATGAATGAATGTCTATATCTTTTCCATATTAAATAGCCATATCGATTTTTGTAATATGTGCGTCAAAATATGCACGCAACAGATTACCACACCCCTCGGGAAAAAAAATGGTACATTTTTTTTTTGAAATACATCTAGGAGCAACATACAATAGGCTCACAACGCACCAATAACAATGCGCAGATGATAAGCATAAGTTTTATGACCTTAGAGAAAGTACTTCTCTAAGTATAAATATTTCCAGAGAGGTGTCACCAACGCATACTACAATATTAGCAATGACACAATTTCTACATTAGTTTATACATAAATTTCATCTAAGATATCTTAACATCATGATCATCAAAGACGAAAAAAAAAACATTGAAAGATCAGCGGTGAATAAACATCAATGAACCGCTAAGTAGTGTTACAATCAATATATGATATATTCCATATGTGTACACATTTCAACATAGGAACAACTGTATCAAAGTTGTATAACAGTTATGAATCATGTGGGCATCTAGACAAAATATCTGCCATCACATTTTCTGACCCACGGATAGCTCGCACCGAAAAATGAAATGGCTGCAGAGCAATCGCGTATCGCGTTGATCTCGCGCTCTTCAGATTTTTACTCTGAATAGCCGTAAGAGCTTTCTGGTCAGTTTCCACGATGAAATGCGCGCCAAGAAGAAATCTTTGCAGTTTAAGGATTGACCAAACCATAGCCAATAATTCACGGTCTAGGACCGAGTAATTCTTCTCTGCGGCATTTAATTTCCGAGAAATATACATCACAGGATGCAGAGTTCCAGAGTACTCTTGCATTAGTGCTGCTCCAATCCCGGTGGATGAAGCGTCACTACGAAGAATAAATGTCTTATCCTTAGAAGGCAATACTAGGATAGGTGAAGTAGAAAACATAGTTTTAACCTTATCCAAAGAGGATTGACATTCTTGAGTCCAATGGACTACATTAGGAGACCCTTTCTTTAGCAAGGAAGAAAGAGGTGACATAATGGAGGACAGATTCGGAATGAATCGTCCATAAAATTGTATTAGACCTAAGAGACTTCGCACTTGCTTTTTAGTCTTAGGAATAGAAATGTTAAGTATCTTACTTGTATTATGGTCTTCTGTTTTTAGGAACCCATGACCAACACGGTGTCCTAAGAAAGATATTTCGCTAAAACCAATACATGCTTTCGATGGTTTCGCTGTCAGGTTATGCTCGCGTAAGATAGACAATAGTTCATTTATCCCATTATAGTGATCGTTCCAAGTATCACTGAAAAGACAGATGTCATCAAGATACGCAATGACATCTGAGCGATGAGATAGGATTCGACGCATCATGCGTACGAATGTTGCAGGGGCGTTCATAAGACCGAAAGGCATGAAATTCCATTGGAATAGACCCCTAGGCGTCGAAAAAAAGCAGTAAACGGTTTGGCGTGTTCGGATAATGGAACTTGCCAATATCCCTTAGACAAATCGAGTTTAGTAAAGAAATGAGAATTCGATAGTCTCGTAAGTAGCTCTTCTAGTAAAGGCATAGGTTCAGCATCAAATTTCGTCACTTGGTTCAATTTGCGATAATCCACGCAAAGACGTATGTTATTGTCTTTTTTTTCGTACAATAACCATCGGCGAAGAATATGCTGATGTGGATGGTTCAATAATTTTTAACTCTATCATCTCATCCAACTCTTTCTCTACCTGTGCTTGAAAATGTATCGGGATAGGATACGGTCTGACTCTTATAGGACTATGGTCAGTAAGAATAATGTCATGTTGAATGACATCAGTTTGACCAGGAATGTCAGTAAGGACATCCTGAAATTGTTCTAACATAGTAGAAACTTGTTTCTGCTCTCCTGGAGATAATTCGGGAGAAATTGCAACATCTTTCCATGATTCATTAGAGTGAAGAGGAATCATTGGAAAAGGTAGATTTACATCCGAGAAACTCGTTTCCTCATCCTGTATTACTGACAGAGATGAGTACTGTCCATGTTGGACTGGAAAATCGTCCGTTGCCTGGAAAACAGGTTGTAAATAATCCGGACGTTCATGGAATTCCGTGAGCATGTTGATGTGGAAGGTTTTACGCTTCCCGTCAATATCGACGATATAGTCAACATCGGAAACTTTTGATATTATATCGTACGGACCTTTCCAAGAAATAAGAAGTCTATTTTCCCTACAAGGTAGCAAGACAAATGCTTTGTCACCTGGACAAAGTTGTCGCAAGCATCTCTTTTTATTGGCAAATTCCCTTGCCTTCTGTTTCGCAAATTCAGAAGAAGCAGTTGCCAATTTGCATGCTTCAATAATCTTGTGTCTAAGTGCGATGACATATTCATAAGAGGATTTTGTGTCATCGACAATATTATCAGCAGTTATAAGATCATGAAGTAAGGACATAGGACCTCGCGGTTTCGCGCCAAAGACAAGTTCAAAGGGAGAAAATCCTGTATGTTCGTTGGCGACCTCTCTATATGCAAAGAGAGCCGCGGGTAAAACCCTATCCCAATCCTGAGGATGATCTTCTGTTATCTTACCTAGTAGGTTTTTTCAGAGTTCTATTCAGACGTTCCACCATCCCATTGGACATAGGATGATAAATACTACTCAGCGATCTCTCTATCTTAAGATTCGACATTACTTGAGACATGGTATCCGATATGAGTTGGGTACCATGGTCGGATAATATTTCTGCTGGAAATCCCAGACGAGAAAATATTAACCAAAGAGCATCTGCGACATCAGCAGTAGTTATGCTCTTTAGAGGAACAGCCTCCGGCCAACGTGTGCACATATCAACACACGTCAAATAAATTGGTGTCCTCTAGCAGACTTTATCTTAAATGGACCAATGATGTCTATCGCCATTTTTTGAAATGGTCGAATGGGAATGTCTGCAGCCTGAATAGGTGCATCATGGCGTGGACCTCTGGATTTAATCTCTTGACATACTTTACAAGATCGACAATAGATTCGTATGTCCTTATTCACAGCAGGCCAAAAGAAAGATTCAAGAACTCTAGCTTTAGTACGGGAAAAACCCATATGTCCAGCACACTGCGAATCATGAGCGTGCTGTAAGATTTTAACTCTCATATTTTTAGGCACAAGGATTTGAGAATGAATGGACTTAGCGGAGTCTTGTACCATACGTACAAGTACGCCATTCTTCATCGTAATCCAAGATTTACGATTTGTATCCTTATTCGGATCACCTTTTGTTGCCAGAGTAAAGAATTTCTTTAGAGTAGGATCATCTTCCTGCTGTTTTATAAAGGAATCATGGGAAATCTCCAAGGGATCATCTTGGATCTGCGCATCATTATCTTCAGAATGTGAAGATTGCGGCATATTAAGAGCTTGAGCCCTAGTGATTACTGCATTAGCAGATTGCATATTAACATTTTCCCCATTAGAAATTTGCTGTGGAGTGCATTCTTTCACTCCATGAATGCGACCGATGATAAGATCAGCGATCGGATTCGGCAAGAGACATGCTTGCACCTCTCCTGTAAAGAAAGGCGTAGCAATATTGATAATGGCAGTGGAGTACTTCTCCAATGTGCCACCAAATGTTACACATTTGACTACATTGAATGTAGCTCGAGAAGGATTTACGAGTGATTGCCTCACTCCGATGGTAGTGCACCCCGAATCGAAAAGAATTTTACCGGAGTACCATCTATTAAGCCTCTATTGAAAACAAGAGCACCCCTTCCATTATGCGCGATTGACGCAGGGAGAGCGGGAAGCGGGTGACCGCAGCTTAAAGTAGAAACTGTGGTTGGATCGAATAATGTTTTGCATTGCGAACACTGAGGTGCTCTAGCAAAATCGAAAGCGGAATTTGCTACACTATTGGAGTCTTTTTTATCATTATTCTGATTATCGGTGTCGTGGAACTCCTGTTGTGCAGAGTTAGCCTGGTAATAAGATTTACCATGTCTTTTGTGTTGTGATCTACCTCGGTTGTAATTGTCTCTTGATGCGTGATGCCATATGATGATGGATGGTATCCGCATGTCTGGTTTTGTGTGGTGTGCAGATGTGTTCAGTCAAAACAATGTTCATACAAAAATAACAGGGCAATCCACATAGGACGTCAGTAAACTCACGACGTATAAAGTCAATGATTCTTGTAACAGCCGTTGACGTTCTTCTTCATTATTTATTGTGGACGCCACAGTGACAAAATGGTTACGCGAATATGTAGGCACATCAAACAGTCATTATCACAGCAACATTCAATACAGCAATAGACGGTAGACAGCATTACAATGATGAGTCAGATGCATGTTATATTTCATAGTGCTGTAAATGTAGTCAGGTGAAAAACTCCATCCTTTTCTATAACAGCCAGGAGATAACCAGATGTATGAGATCAGTTCACTCTCCTTAGTCTGACTTCAGCAAGACAGACACGTCTGCCGAAGTATAAATAATGTCCTCAAAAAATATCCTCTAGATAATAAAGGTTTTCCAAACCTAGTTCATTTAACAAAGTAGCAAGTAATGGTCCTTGGTACATGCATCAACCGATGCAGTACAATGCAGCGACATGTGAGCTGGGAAACATCTCGTGACGACGACTTTCGAAGACAGGCTATGAATCGAAATCGCTCACGACCCAAAATCGATAGAGTTAATGAAAAAAAGTCAATTTACCTTGCTTTCAAGAAATGCAGAAATATCACGCCTCCCGGCATGTGCAAATACACTAGAGGTATTATCCCGAATAAACGAAATATCCATAAGAGGACTACACATCCCTGACAGAACAAAAAATAGCGGAGATCCCCTCTTCAACGAGGCATCTCTTTCGCCATTCCAAATCGCTCACTCCACTAGTGGTGGGCGGAAACCGATCGACCATGGAGCAAGACAAGTCATGCGCAGTCCAGCGCAAAATGACCACAGCTCAAAACTTAACTGCATTCGATACCAACGCGAGAAGACAAATGCTTACCGAGAAAAGTGACTATAAATTTCAAGCAGTTGTTGCCCTTGCGTTATAAAATAGATATTGTAAAAAACGATGTTGCGAGAATTTATCACGCAACACTCTATAATTATTATTTCCTCTGTTATAACCCCTATTTGGGTTTGAATCATAATATTCATGATCATAATCCTCACGCTCATTATACTGAGTATCCCTGTAATATTGGTTCTTTTGTCTCCATGAAGCACTTGGGTAGTTCTTATAGCTACTCCCTTTTCGAGAATGTCTAAAATTATGGGTACCCCTCGCGTGTCGAGGACTATCAGCCCGATTCCAGTTCTTCGAAGAAGAACCCTGATTTGAGTGGTTATCTTGGTTTTGATACTTATTCCAATTAACCTTTTTATCAAATTTATTTTTAGCTCCTTGGAATTTGTGTGAGTAATTCTGATTATATTCTGTTGCCGAAGCAAATGGCATACTCTCTTTGATGTTAGAGTTACTAAGAATCATGTCAGGGTGTGCCGTGGCATACTGGTCACAATATTCTTCCATTTGCTTTAATGTACTAGGTTTACGCTCATGTAAGAACTCTAGGAATGATTTATTTACCGAAGACATGACCTTGTCTCTTAGCAATAAATCCGTAAGACCATCAAATGTTTTCTCTATTTTGGATAATTCAATCCATCGTGAAAGTGTAATTTGTGCTTTTGAGATGAATTCTGAGAATTCTACACCTACCTCAGGTCTCATTGTTTTAAACAAAAGACGATAACCTTCCTCAGGCAGCTGATATTTCTTTATCAGAGATGCCCTAATAGCATCATAATTATCCTTGTCGGCCTCTTCAACGAAATATAACTTACTCAGAGACTCCCCTTTTAGATTTTCAGACAACTGATTCACATACTGTGATTTGTCAACATTATGAGCTCGACAAGCACGTTCAAATCTAGAAAGCCAAAATGTTATGTCATCACTGGCAGGGTTGAACGCTGGTACCTTGACCTTGTACACAAAGGGTTTACCATTACCACTAGATGCCTGATTAACATTACTCATACTTGTCAATTTTAATTTCTCTAACTCAAATTCATGTTCTCTTATTGCTTTTCTCTCTTCAGCTTCTCTATCTAATCTTTTCTGTTCTGCAGCCGCTTCTAATTTTTTCTGTTCAGCTGCAGCTTCTAATTTTTTTCTGTTCAGCTGCAGCAGCAGCTTCTAATTTCTTCTGTTCTGCATCAAATCTCCTTTCCTCCACTTGCATCTGCAATTTCTTTAGTTCAGCAGCAGTATCAGCTTCTTTTTCTAATCTTTTTTCTTCAGCCAGAGCTTTTCTCTCTTCAGCAGCAGCAGCAGCTTTTCCGTCTTCAGCAGCAGCAGCAGCAGCTTTTCTCTCCTCAGCAGCAGCTTCTAATTTTTTTCTTCTATTTGAAGTTTTCTCTCCTCAGCCGCAGCTTTTCTTTCCTCAGCTTGCATCTGCAATCTGAAATTCTCAGCTTTTCTTTCCTCAGCTTGCATCTGCAATCTGAAATTCTCAGCATCTATCTTCTTTTGTTCAACTTCTGCTTTCCATTTATTCTCATCTTTTTGTTTTTTCTCTTCTGATTTTAATGCAATAGCAAATTGAGCAGTTGCCCATTCTTCTAACTCTTTTCCAGTCTTATCAAGAGATTTTCCTTGTGCAATAAAGTAATCTAATGTAGACATCTTGTCTTCTTAAATCAGAAACCTGAAAAAGTAAATAAATTACCCTATTTCACTTTAATGGGAGACAAGTCTATACCATAGACTTAGTCTTAGTGAAAAACTTGTATGGTTATTTTGTTTATATTATAACCAATGATAACTTGAGTACCTGTGGAAAACAATAACTGTATATCTCAAATACTGTGGGAGACAAGCCTTACAAAGGTCTTGTATACCTTAATGTAATCAATGATCACTTGAGTACCTGTGGAAAATAATATTTCCTATACCAATCACTTTGGGAGACAAGCCTTACAAAGGTCTTGTACACTTTGTTTTATAACAATAATAATCATAAAGTACTGATCTGTACTATAATATAAGTGTATTCAACTATACCTCCTATGTCATATGTCAACTAAAGACATTAAAAAGGACAAACAAGAAAAGACAATCTGAAAACATTTGCAGAGATCAAATTAAATTAAATAGGAGAAATGAAAAAAAAAAATGATCACAGAATCTGTGATGATAACTGCAATAAGATAACAAGACAAATAACGCCACAGTGTATAAACATAAGGGTGTAAAGAACTGAAATGAAAGGAAAGATGAGACCTACAATTATACAAACAAATCAAACAAAAATAAAGAACAGAAAAATGTTACAAATACAAATATGAAACAGTCGTCACAGCTAACCAAATATTTGCAAACTATGTTGCATGCAAATTTCAATTAAGAAATTGCTCCCTATAGAACGCCAGAACAAGACCAATATCACTTGGTATTTCCTGTTCTAGTCACCTCCCATCCAGGCCCGCAAACACATAACAATCACACATATAAACAAATAATATATAAACATAAATACATATAAATCATCAATGTGTGTATCATATAATGAAATGTGTTGTAGTTGCAATGTATAGTACTGTATGCTCAGTTTTAACAAATTAGACTACCACTTTATTGAGTAATAGATTTGCTTTCTAACTATTACACTGTTCAATTTTTTTGAGCACATTAGAAGATCCAACGATGAAATTTGCACTTTATGTTCAACATTGCTCTTCTATTTCAGCAGGATAAACAATCACTAGTTTAGAACCCTGACTGTACTGTGCCAAATGTCAACAAGTGCTGACCCAGATATTGCTACACTTGTCAGAACAGGTCAAGCTGACATTGATTGTATAGCTGTCCTACTGGTGTTGATGTGGTCAAACAAATGTTCTTGCAACTGTAAAATGTGATTCTCAACACAACAAGACTGCGCAGGCTGGACCCAGGAATCTGGCTCACCACTTTAAAATTCTCATTGTAAAGTACTGTAAACCTCTGTAAAGAGTGGTGTAATCTCTTTCTTCTGTAAAGCTCCACTATCAATCACTGTAGCATGTGGTTTGTGGTGCCACTACTGTATATGTCCATTGTAGTGTACAGAGTTGTTGAGATCAGGCATGCTCCAGTCTACCCAGCTGTAAATGGGTAACTCACCCTAGTCCTGAGTTAGGGAAGGCAAAGGCAGCTGTAACAGTAGTTTCCCTCTAAGGCTCCAGGGGAAGCAGGCCCTAAACTTGGTCAATTCAACCGACGCAGGATGGTGTATATATGGAGTAGAAGTGTAGAGTGTGATTAACGCGAATGGTGTACTGTTCGTGTTCTGACCAATCTAAGCACTCATTCACTTGTGTCTACAAGGCACCAATGCAGACTGCTGGAATCTTTGTTTACACAGTTTATTTAGACGCACACACTGGGACATAACGAGTAAATCATGGGTATATGTTGAGACATCAATTTGCAGGCATACATAGTAGATCCCATGTCATGACACATTCATAAATAATGGGTAGTACATCAATAGCTTCCAATGTCATGATACATAATGGCCGCATCCCCTATCTGACTAAGCGCGTCAGTGAAGGCGGATCGGTAAGTAACTAAAGTTGCTTTATGTTCATAGTTTATATCATATTATGAAACCACGATAAGGGGTTTCTATCAAAATTGAGATCTCCTTGCCACTGTCCGAATAATAAGATACATGCCCCGTTCTTTGGACAGTGATTCAAAAATATGATGACAGGAATGTAACATGGCCGCCTTCCTGAGTTGTCGCTCACTCACTCACAGGAGGGTATATATAAGCCCAAGTTAATTTGAAATGCATATGAATGATTTCCTAAAGTTCCTCCATACAGTCCTACAGTAATCCAGTTACTTCACGTAGACATAACTACTGTATGGAAGCCCGTCATCTTCGTCGATACAAACATGACCCTAGCGTTGCGAAGCACCAAAATTCCAGCTAGGTCTAACCGACATGAGATCATCAAAAATAGGGTCTGGAATTACCTGGAGTCCGAATCATACATGATACCGTACATCAGGAGAGTCTCTAACACAAACTCTAGTAGAGACACAATCTCCTACAGAAGAAAAACCACTTCATAAATCATTTTTACTTAAGAATGTACCAGCCCTAGAAAATGCGTACCCGCCATTGTAAACGGTACATCGGAACTCCTCACGTCTTGTCAAGACAACTCATACTTCCGCTAGAGCGGCATAACAAGAATATAGTCCTGCCTACCCATCCAAAATATACAATATAGGACTGATTCTACTTGTACTAATAATATGTAATACATATGAATTCAGGCCATAAACATAATAAGCAAATTAATCTATTTTCTGGCCCTAACAAATAAGTACGGACATGAGTGCCATATCCATGCGCCGAATTAATATCAAGAACGATTACTCCTATAATCAAAAGTGTAAATCAATCATGAATTATCTAGCTTTACCATAGACAGCATTTTCATACACAAATGAATGAATGTCTATATCTTGTCCATATTAAATAGCCATATCGATTTTTGTAATATGTGCGTCAAAATAAGCACGCAACCCCCCCCCCCCCCTAAAAAAAAAAAATAAATAAAAATCTTCCTTTCTTTTTCTCCAATGTGTATGGAATCAATACTTGCCGAGTTTGTATATGTAACCAGCCAAGCACTCCAAGGGAGGTAACTAACAATCATTAATGTGACTTCCATAATAAAAAAAATAGCCTATATGTGTTGCAAAAACGTTCTAAATGTCTCTCAACTGAATTAATCTTAATATTGAACCCAGCTTGCCCCCTGCCCACCCCCCCTCCCCAACCTTCCCCCTCTCCTCAACCCCAATTAAAAAAAAAATGGCAACCACAGATGAAGTTTGAAAGATGTGTGCAAGAGAGACACGAATAGATAAATACAGGATTCTGGGAGGACAGAGATGGTGATCGCAGCAAGTCGAGATGCTCTCTACGATTATGCGAAAAATGGCTCTTACAACACCCAGTGGAAATAGCCATTTTAGAGATGTCCCCTAAACGAATGGGTTCAGTTCAAAACGGAGGCCAAATAGCCAAGAGAAAGATGTCACTTGAGAGCCATGACCCAAGGTTGACCGCCTCCATAAAATGTCAAGGTCGATCAAATGATCTTTGTATACGATTTACTATTTTTAAAAAGTGATTGACAAGTCAGTTTCTTCTTTTTAAAATGTTGTTATCAGCACTTGTACCTACTGGATATACATAACATGCATGTCGAAACAAGGAGTAATAACTGCCATTTGAAATTTGACAAATACGTTGTATTTTTTATTCTCTAGACAAACAAAAAATACAACAAAAAATTCTAAAATGACCAATGAACTCAACGTTACAAGACAGAGCAAAAATGATTGCCCGCCGCGATGTCATGTGATCTCCCCTTTCGCTGTTGTGTTAATGTGACACATCATTTTATGTCATAAAATAACAGGTAAGTCGCTGTATTGTGACGTTTGTTTCATATAAAGTAATTGGATAACATGAAGAACTAACATATTAAAAATAACAAGTGACTTTACAATTACCCTGTATAATCACATGTCTTGTTACAAATACGTTGTTAGCAATCTACATTTAATGATTTTGCGTGATGTGCTGTGCAAACCTAATGTCGACACCTGTCTTGACTTGCGGTAACCTACAAAGTTCGTCAAGTATACCCTGATCTGTGCAGTGAAGAAATGACATGGAAGAACAGAGAGTGAAGAAATGTCAATGAAGAACCGACAGTGAAGAATGGTGCTATTTGTTATGCTACTGTTTGAGCACTGGAAACAGAAGACAGGAGGAACCCCAGATAGAAATATCAGCACTAAAACCACCAGATATAAAACAAAAATATCTAATCGACGTCAAAAATAAATATCAACAGTTACTAACAGAAAACATGGAGCAGTATAGAAGAGAAAACCCAGAAGAAAAAAAAAGTAACCACACAATGAGAATGCTTAAAAACAAGCATACAATCAGCAAATGCAAATTTACCTAAAAAGGAGCCTAAGAAAAATCAAATTTGGATGACAGATGACATCTTGAGTAAAATGGCAGAAAGAAAGAAAGCAAAAAACACTCCAGAATAGAAAACAATAGACAATGACATACGTACTATGTGTAGACAAGCAAAAGAACGGTGGACAGAAACAAAATGCAAGGAAATAGAAGACTTGGAAGCAAAGCACATGACAAGAGATATGAATGAAGAAATAAGGAAATTATCAAATAGGTCGATGTTTGCACAAGGAGGAAACTGTATCAAGAACAAAAATGGTGTAATATTACTTGATGAGAAAGACATATCAAACAGATGGGCAGAATACGTAAAATAACTATTCGAGAACAACAGAGGTAAAAAACCATCACCAGATTCTGATGAAGGCCCAAACATTCTCAGATCAGAAGTTGAGAATACCATACATATGATACAAAAAGGAAAATCAGCAGGCACGGATAACATAAAAATTGAAATGGTAGAAGCCCTGGAGAGCTTTGATATATATACAATAACTGATCTATGCAACAATATATACAATACAGGATATGTACCAAACGACATGAAGACATCAGTTTTTATAACATTGCCCAAAAAACCAAATGCAACAGAATGTTCAGACTTCAGAACAATCTGCCTGATGAGTCATGCAATTAAGATACTGCTCAAAATCATACAGGAAAGAATAAAAAGTAAGGTAGACAGCGAAATCCAAGAAGAACAGTTTGGTTTTAGACGGAACAGTGGAACAAGAGAGGCAATATTTTGCCTAAGAATATTAGCAGAAAAATATACACAGGTCCAAAAAAGTATGAACGTGTGCTTCATTGAATATAAGAAGGCTTTTGACAGAGTCCATCATGAGAAAATAATTGAATGCCTCGAAGACATAGGTATTGATGGAAAAGATATAAGAATACTAGTAACCTTTATTGGGAGCAAACTGCCACAGTTAGATCTGAAAGGAATTATTCACCATACATAGAAAGAGGTGTCAGACAAGGTTGTGTGCTGTCCCCCTGCCTATTTAATCTATTCACCGAAAATTTTTTCAAACAGATACAGGAAATACCAGGACTGAACGTCAGTGAATGGTCAATAAACAACCTTAGATATGCAGATGATACCCTGTTGTTAGCTGAAAGCGAACAGTAGTTACAAGAACTAGTGAAGCAAGTGAACCGTATAAGTCATGAATATGGACTCGACATTAATATTGAGAAAACAAAAACTATGATAATTAGCAACACAGACGATAAACCCACATTAAAGATAAGCGTTAATGGGAAAATCCTGGAACAAGTCAAGAGCTACGTATATCTTGGTCATATAATAACAGAAGATGGCAGATGTGAAACAGAAATCAAGAAGAGAATAGGAATGGCCAAAGCTACATTCAACAACATGAAACATGTACTGACATCTAAACAGTTATCTCACAAATTAAAACTGAGAATCATAAAGTGTTATATGTATATTCTGCATTTCTGCATTTCTGAATGGTGCAGAAACATGGACGATGAATAAGCATTGTCACATATGGAAATAGTCGCAGCAATGACCGTCCACTTTTGCCCCGCCCGCCCCCCCCCCCCCCCAAGCTCACATATAGTTGTTTTTTTTTGTGCTACACGAACGCCTGATTCCCTTAACACGTTAGCCGTTTGGCAATTAAACACGGTGGAACAGAGCCTAGTGCGTATATGGTGAAATCGTTCTTTGATCAGGGAAACACGCGGGCCAGGCCAGGCGTTAAGAAGAGGCCAGGCGTTAACAGTTTCTTTGAAGAAACAAGGGTCGATCAGTCTGAGACGTACCTTGAATTGTTACATGTTCAGGGGAAATGAACTTACGTATCTCATATTTGGCAAGGCGGAGATAATCAAAGACAAGCTAGAGGTGAAGAAATAACCTTTTATTCAGGAATTGAACGGCAAATTCGCCCGGCCTTGGACGTAGGTGTGATTTTCACATTTAAATGCGAAAAGAACGGAATCTATGAATATATACCTTGTCTCTCCTATAGTCTTTATCAGTTGCTCAGAGATTTTTCTGAATTCACTAGCTCGTTATCCTAAGATTTCTCGTACAGAGTGTATTATTAGATTTCGTGGAGTGTTTCATTTCTCTGTTTGCGGTAATTTATATACTAGCCTTTAAGTGATTTGGTGTGTTTAAAGTTTTCATTTATATTTCACTGAGATTTTCTGTGTTAAACGAATAGCATAATTAAATAACTTATAGCAAATTGTTCCAGCTGTAAAGTAAATTTAATTACTTGCTATTTCCCAGTAAGAGATGTTTTAAATTAACTAGTACATACATTAAATAACTGTCTACTGACGGTATATATTATTTATTTCCATCCATTTTATGTAATTTTATTAATGACTAGTGTTCATATCACGCGTTAAAAACGATAGGATAGGCTAGACATTTGTGTTTTCAATCTAATTTATAACGGAATGGTGAAAAGGTCCTACATTAACACGTGTTAGATCTATTATTGTTATTATGGTTAAATGTTTATATTTCTTTCCTAAAATATAGGCTGGTCAAAACCTGCGAACTTGTGGTCTAACGGTCTTATGGCCTTATGAACTTACGTTCTTAGAGTCTTATAATCTATAAGCATCCAGGGATATTTAATATTGATGAGCTTTTTGCTGTGACCTGTGCGGTCCCTTTTTCCTCATCTTTTTTATGAGAGAAACCAGAATAGAACCATTAAATTATAATATTAACTGGACCAGAACTATTACCAGATTTCAGTTATGTCAATCTCATCAGCCAGCTGTGTGGCAACATATCTTGTCAGCAACATTTGTGTAACTTAACATAGTATCTCATAAACCAGAGGCTAAACAACCCAGAATATATATGTATTATTCATCCTATGTCGGCGATCACCACGTATGAACCTTACTCCAACCAACTGAAGGCAGAGATACAGTATTTTATCCAGGAAAAATTAAATCACCAACTCCAGCGACTCCCGTGCAATTTGCAGTCCGCAACTACGGTGAGTCTGAGGCTGGATTTGGCAAAACTTAATATTACACTGAGAAGCAATATTACTTATTAGTGTTTATTTCCACGGAATGCCTGCGACAACTACTGGGTAAGCAAATATGAATGTGGCCACAAGTATGACGGATTGAATGAACTGTAAGAGAGTAACATAATTTTCTGTGGTTACCCCTCTCATACAAATATTTTCTTTTGTTTTCATTAACCTGAGTATTTACGAGTTAGATTAATTAGGAACTTGTTCTTTGTTTCTTTAATGACTATTCGATACCCTTGTTGTTAAATTTTGATCTTTCGGGTTAATTAACCTCTGTTGGGATTTTCTTTTCTTTTCATTTACCAGAGGGGAAAACCTATTTGATTAATTTTCATTTTGTCTGTAAACCATGATCTATTGATGTATATGATTTATGTTGATATTACCCAACCCAGAGACTGTCCTTTCTCTTACACTATTGTCGTAATTTTTTATCTGAGATTGTTCTGATGGATATTGGTTCTTATAGAGTGTAGAATGATAGTGAAGGCTCTGTGAGAATAAGGATTTAGGAAAGTGAGGTAGTAGATTCACAAGGGCTGGGGAAGAGTAAGGACAGTCTCTTATTACGACAATATTTGTCTCTCAAAAACTATTCCTACCACTCTTCTGAACAAACAGTTGTTTGTCAGTTCCAGTCGCTCATGCGCACACACCGATTTGGTGATTCTGACGCACAACGTACATGAATACACACTACGATAACAAAATATGGGAAATGTTTGGGTTTTGGGCCAGCCGACACCAAATGCTAATAAAGTTTTTAATACTTTTATTATCATAAAATCAAGTCACAAGTAATATCAATTTACAGTCAGAAATCATGGGTTACAAAATACAAAATGACAGGGGGGGGGGTTGAGGAGGAGTATCCAATGCACCTTTTCCCGCTTGTATTTACTAACAGAAAAGACCCAGTCCCAAGGACGAGAAGGGGGGGGGGTGATGATCAGAGATAGGCAATTTAACCCAATGGTAAATTTATTACTCTGAGTCAAGGGGGTTACAGTAATAAGGGGTAAAGGAAAAGCTAGGGCTCATCAAATGTTTTCCTTTAATCAACCAATTTTCCCGGGAGGGGGGAATGCTCACCGTTAAATAATCCCACTAGGAGAAATCCCGTACAATTAATACAGTACACCTTAATACTAGTTTGAACTAATTATAAGGGTAAAAAGATTAAATCTCCTTTTTCATAAAAAAAAACACGCTTGGCTGGCCAGCACACAGTCACACACACACAGACTTACCAAATGGTGAATTCTGGCACTTCATAGGAAATACATAAAAATACAGAACTAAACCTTGGCTTAGGTAAAAGTATTTTCTTCCGGTTACAGCCCCAGATTAGCGGGTTGTTGAAGTTAACAAAGTGTCCCGAAATCGCTGGACGTTGAAGTTTAACGGTACTGTTTGTTTATTAGATAAAGTTCCTAAAGAATGGCACAGGCACTTGGCTAGGTGTGAGGAATGGTGTGGTGTCTAACTAAGATTGGCACAGCTGGTGGAGATAACTTTCTTTTGCAGTAATGTCACAAACTACAAAACACTGAGGTAAGGTCTCCAGGGGGTGGTAAAATCCAATGATTATGCTTGACAGACAGTGTCAGGGAAATCTATGTTCTTCTTCACAAATAGAGCAGTGAGTAAAATATTGCTACTGTTGACTGTTCTTCTTCCAGTTTGATAACTATAAAAAACGACTTTATGAATTGGGATTTTAAAATAGTCTTTGGGTTTGCTTTGTTTCTGTAGACTTCAGATAGCTGAATCCCAACAGGATCGCCACAAAGATTAAATTTCAAATATGTTCATAAGTCACTGGAGTAATCGAACTGAGTCGGCAAGACTCTAGATCTATATTATTGCTGCGTAATGGCTGCTTAAATGATGTTTCATTGCTGCTAAATTGCTGGGATGCGAGGTTCAAAAGATCATTCTGGATGCAATAGAAAAAACATTAAATACAATAAAATCATATTAAAATCTAACGCGCAATACATTTACAGTTTAACTGTTTTCTGCACTCGCGTCTTCAATTAATAAAGCAAGAAAAAACTCCCCGTGAGGTTAATAGTTGAAAGCACATCTATTTATACAGAACTAAACTGTATTAAAGTTATAATTCCCTTAAGCGGCTATTGTATTAGGAAATAAACTTATAGATGTAACATTTAGTTGGCACTAGAACTTTGAAGGTGGGCTTATTTAATAAGGTTAAATTTACACCCCAATCCCGTGAACTAAATATGAAATAACTAGACCACTGATCACTCGAAGCTAAAGTATTAATTACCGTCTGCACAGAAAATGAATTTCACTCCAATAGCCAACAATTTAGATGAAATCTAACAGGAATTTAGCTATATGCTAGTGAATCTTAGAATTCTGTCAGAACGAATGATAACGTTGCCCTTTTCAGATTCTGTATTTATCTATTAGAAAGGCAAGATAAATGGTACGTGTGAAAATTTCGCGCCTCTTCAGTTCCCAGGGGAAGTCGAAGTTATTTAGCCGCCATGCTAACCACGATGGCCCGACTGGCTTCCGATCTACGTTCGTCTCAGGCTGCTCGCACGAGGATTTGAAATTTCGGCGAGACTAGCCTCGTTCGCGGTGAGTTTTCTGATTCCTCAGATCGTATCCGCTACGCTGAGCGTTCCGTCTTTCGGGCAAGTCTGCCGGGTGCCACAGAAGTGCGAAGTCTGCAAGAAGCTTTCTTCTGACCGCTCGTGTCCGTCTTGCGAACGGTTCAGTGTTCGTACGGAGATGCTAAACTTCTGCTTCTCGGTTCTGGGGATCTTCTTTGACTGCTTTGATCATAGCCGCTATTCTTCGTTGATGAGAAGTTACAACAATACTGATGTTCAGGGATTCTAATGTTATGAAAAGCTAAAGTCCCTTTAATCATCCATCAAATCAGGGAAAATTCACTTGACAAACTAGACGTACGTCACAATCGTCCCCACTTTTAGACATGAAACCATTTTTCATGTTTCCTTCTTGACAATGGAGGTGACCTGATTGGTGACTTTAGGATGAGTGGTATCTTCAGTTTGCTCTTCTTCCTCTGTAGAAAACCAGTTTTTTCTACTCAAGAAGTCAGCTCCGACATTCTGTTTTCCTGGAATATATTCCACTGTGAAGGAATAAACGCTCAATAATAATGCCCAGCGCATAATGATTGCGTTGAATTCCTTATTGGCACCAAGGAAAGCTAATGGAGCGTGGTCGCTTTGTACTGTGAAAGAAGTACCATACAGAAACTCATGATGGCGTCTGATGCCATGAATCAGAGCGAGACATTCTCTTTCAACGACACTGTAGTTGCGTTCAGCCTTGTTCAGTTTCCGACTGCCGTAAGCTATTGGGAATAGCATATTCGGGTCACTGTCCTCGGCTTGCAACAATGTTGACCCGATGCCCTGACCTGACGCGTCAACTCTCAGTACGAAAGGCTTCTTAAGGTCAGGTAACCTTAGGATGGGGTATGCCGACAACTGTCCTTTCAAAGTGCTGTATGCATGTTCGCACTTTTGATCCCACATGACCTTATCAGGACAACCTTTCTTGGTGAGGTCAGTCAGAGGTGCCGTAAGTCCGTTGAAGTTCTCGATGTATTTCTGATAATATGCACATAGTGATAGGAAGGAACGCACGTCTTTCTTTGTTCTGGGCCTTTTGGCTGCAGCTATTTTCTCCACGTTATTCTGAACAGACCAACTACAGCCGTGGGAAATAGTATGCCCCAAGAAGTCTAGCTTTTCAAACCCGATGAGACATTTGCTAGGTCTGGCTGTGAGACCAGTTTCCTGTAGTCTCCTGAGGAGCATAGCAACCGTAGCAATATGTTCGTCGTAGGTTTCCGATGCAATTAATATGTCATCCATGAAATTATGGATGTGAGGACTTTGCAAAGGTTCTAATAGCTTCCTCATCATTCTGGTGAACACTCCTGGTGCGTTATGTAATCCGAACGGCATCACATTAAATGTGTAATGTCCTTCACTAGTGCTGAAAGCTAGCGAAGGTTTAACTTCCTCCTTGACTGGTATTTGATAATAACCTTTACTGAGGTCAATCTTGGAGAAAATCGTTCCCTTGCTGAGCTTGGTGAACAACTCAGAAACAGTTTGGAGAGGTTCGGGCTGGAATTCCGTAACAGCGTTTAGTAGCCGGTAATCTATACACAGCCGAACTTCCTTATTGGGCTTCTGCAACAGCACTACACTTGAACTGTAAGGAGATGTAGACTCACTGATAATTCCTGCCTGTCGCAGCTTGTCTATTTCTCCGCAAAGTGCATCAGCTTTAGCGTACGGGATGGGGTAAACTCTGGTTCGAACAAAGGTCTCGTTTGTTAATTTCATGTCAAATTCGATGAGATTTGTTCGACCAGGTACATCCGTTAAGACTGCACTGTACTGTTTTATTAGCGCCCTGGTTTCTGTTTGTTGTTCTGGTGAGAGATTGTCGCCGAACTTGACATCTTTAAAGGATTCTGTGGGTTGCAGTGGATACTCCATGCAACCATCATCATCTTCCTCGTCTTCCGTTGCTATGGCGACAGCCAGGAGATGCTCGGAGAATGGCACCGGTCTTTCCAAATATTTCTTAAGCAGATTTATGTGGAAGACCTTCTCCTTTCCTTTGATGGAGATCTTGTAATTGGTACGTGAGATCTTTTTAAGGACGGTAAACGGCCCTTGCCATCCAATGCGAAGTTTATTGCTTCCGGTTGGAAGTAGCAACAAAACTTTCTCCCCTGGTTGTAGTTCTCTCTCTTTTGCAGCTTTGGTGTATCTTTTAGCATGTTTAGCGCGGGCTTCCTTAAGTTTGCTTGTAGCTAGATCCCATTCTAGCTTTAGCCTTTCCTTGAGCTCAGATACATACTTGCTTGCAGAGACGACTGTCTCGTCAGCCTTTTGGTCTGTCAGGGACCGAAGTAAGGCTTCTAGTGGCCCCTTAATAGGTCTGCCAAATAGAAGTGTAGCTGGCGCGAATCTCGTAGACGCTTGGGGAACCTCTCGGTAGGCGAATAAGGCAGCCGATATATATAGGTCCCAGTCTTCCGGTTTCTCCTGACCCAGGTTACGTAACATGGTGGTGCGGCTGCCATTAAAACGTTCTACGAGCCCATTTCCGGCCGTATGGTAGGGACTTGTGTGGATATGTTTGGCCCTTAAGATCTTAAAGATCTCCTCCATTAACAGGCTACGGAATTTGGATCCATTGTCCGTCAAAACTTGTTGAGGGAATCCCAACCGTGTAAAGATTTGCACGAGGGCTTCTGCGACATGCTTGGAATCTGTGCATGTTAGCGGTAAAGCTTCGGCCCACATTGTGCAAGTGTCGACTAATGTCAGGATGAACCTGTTCTTTCTTTTGGTCATTTCCAGGGGTCCAATGATGTCGACAGCAACCCGTTCAAATAGAGTCCCCACAATTGGCGTTTGCATCATGGGTACTGGGGGTGTCAAGTGCTTGGGTGCTACCCGTTGGCACTGGGCGCAGGATTTCACATACCTGATACTGTCAGAGTTCATTCCTGGCCACCAATAGTGGGTTTTTATTCGCTGAATAGTCGCGTTTTGTTCCATATGTCCGCTAAAGGGAAGAGAGTGCCCCATTTCTAAGATCTGGCTTCTGTACTGCGTCGGTACTAGGAGCTGGTTATTCCCCGTGTCCGAGTTGCCCGTTCTACGATACAATACGACGTCCTTAGAAAAGATGTCTCCGTTGTGTCTGGGGTCCTTAGCCATGGGCAGTTTTCTAAAGCAGGGCTCCAGAGTAGGGTCCTTTTATTGCGCCTCCTTCAGTTCATTCGGCAACAAGTTTGGCGCAGACTCCCTCTCCTTCTTGGCTTGCCCTCTTGTGGTTACCGCTGCCACAGTCGGCTCCTTTGGTCTCCTAATAAACACATATCTACATCCCAGGATAACTGGGTAGATAGGATCATCCATAATGGCCGCTTTAATAACTCCTCTGACAAAGTCAGAGTGTATTTCTACCAGTGCGATAGGAAGCGTCCTGGGTGCATCACTCCTGAAAACTCCACTAAGTTTGACGGTTTCCTCTGTCTCCTGACCGGGTTTGAATAGGTGCCTAGCGACAATACAACTAAAGCTTAATCCCGTGTCAAAGAGACAAGTAGTAGAGGTACCGTTCAAAAGTACAGTTCCTCGCGTTGAGGGTCGGTCCCCCCCAGGTTGAGAATCACTGACATTGACTCTACCTTTCGAGGCTGTATGCAAACATCCGATGCGGTTCGGACCGGTTTGTTTGCTCTGATCAGACGTTCCTGTTGTAGGGGTCTTCCCTTTTCCTTGACCTTGGTGGCCACGCTGCCACGTAGGCTTGGTGGGTTGATCAGAAGTATTATTTTGGGGGTATCGGGTTTTGTAGAATTACGATTTTTCCTGGGGAGATTTATGGGTATTATTATCTCGTTGGTTATAATGTTGAGAAAGATTGGAAGAATAGGATGACTGCTCTAGATTTTGTTTTCGAGATGGCTAATATGCGGGTTTACGTTTAGTGCTGGGAAATTCGGCCATTGCATTGCTATAGCGTTCGGCCTTGTTGAGGATTTCCTCAAGCCTGACTGGCCCTTGTTCAGCCAAAAATCTACGGGTGTCATTGGACAAAGTGGATTTTATCTGTTCGACAAGAACAGATTCTAGAAGTCCCTCATATGAAAGAGGTAATTCAGATAATTCTATGCGCTTTGTCAAATAGCCCGTGAGACGTGAAGAGAACTGCGGAAAAGTTTCCGTGCTCTCTTTTCGGCTGTTTCTGAATATTTGCAGAAATTTTCGGGCGGTCATCTCAAACCGCTCAAGCAAGGCCTTCTTCAGCATGTCGTAATCATGTTGGTTGGTTCCCAGCTTTGTGTATACGTCATAAGCATTGCCTTTCACTGACGTTGAGAGTTTAAGTGCCCAGCGGGAACTCTCTAACCCATACAGATTGGCGAGCCTCTCGAATTTTTCTAGGAAGCTGTCAATTTTTTCGTTAGGGCTAGGAAAAACTCTAAAGCAAAAGACATCGCAGTTAATGGGGAAGATTGAGTACTGGAGAGGTCCAATGACTGAGACTGGGGCGAAAACGGCTCTCCGTTATTCGAAGTAGAGGCGCCCCGACTCTCTAAAGCATTAAGCGCCAGTTCATGCTGTTTTTCCCTCTCTCTCTCTCTTTCCTGCGAGCTTCGATCTCTGCCTCAATTTTCTTCTGCTCCAATTGACGATCGTCCGCTTCTTTCTTTCTAGCTTCTGCCCTCTCTTCCACTTCTTTCTTCTCTGCTCTATCCTGTGCTTCTTTCCTCTCTGCTCTCTCTTGCTCCGCATCATACCTTTCAAGTTCCCTGTTGACTAACAGGTTCGCGGCTTCTCCTTCTAATCCTGAGTCCTTCGCCTCCTGTCTCATAATGGATCTTATCCTAATTCTCTCTGCTATGCCAAAAACTGGATGCTTCTAAGACTAGAGAATAGTAAGAACAACCAAGGAGGGGAAAAAACTCAAAGCCGCTACAAGAAAAAAAAATACAAAGTATAAATTTACTTGTGTTACCTCCTACTATGTAGTGCTAACTTATCGCTGCTGTTTTCTGGTAATTAAGGCTCTAAACGCAAGCGACTAATGCCACTAAAATGGTAAGTTACACTGGAAAAATTTACTTACTAAAAGTAGAGAAACATTTATGTTAAAACAATTTAAAAGGAAAAAAAAATTTTCCCTAAAATTTTAATTCTCTGACAACAAACTCCGTCCCTGAAGTCAATTATTGAGATGAGACGTTGTTAACTTAATTTTAAAAATCAGAACAATCCGTCTTTAGCGAAGCTCAACTCCTTTTAACTTCAAAAAAACCTTTAGTGACTGTAAAACCAATCACGTAATCCCAGCAATTATATAACAAAATTTCAATTTTCTCTGCCAGAGAATACAAAGGTGACAAATATTTTATTATCACTAACTTCCTGCTCCTGTGGAAAGAACAAACCTGTAATACTTATTGTGTGGTCGGCCCAAAATACTACAAGGCTTTGTCTAGGGGAAGTAATTACTTTTTTAAAGATTATACCCTACTTCACAAAGACAATCAACCACACTCTATTTAAACTAGGCTCAGATTCCCGGACGAGCCCCCATTTATTGTCGTAATTTTTTATCTGAGAGAGTTCTGATGGATATTGGTCCTTATAGAGTGTAGAATGATAGTGAAGGCTCTGTGAGAATAAGGATTTAGGAAAGTGAGGTAGTAGATTCACAAGGGCTGGGGAAGAGTAAGGACAGTCTCTTATTACGACAATATTTGTCTCTCAAAAACTATTCCTACCACTCTTCTGAACAAACAGTTGTTTGTCAGTTCCAGTCGCTCATGCGCACACACTGATTTGGTGATTCTGACGCACAACGTACATGAATACACACTACGATAACAAAATATGGGAAATGTTTGGGATTTGGGCCAGCCGACACCAAATGCTAATAAAGTTTTTAATACTTTTATTATCATAAAATCAAGTCACAAGTAATATCAATTTACAGTCAGAAATCATGGGTTACAAAATACAAAATGACAACAGGGGGGGGGGGTTTGAGGAGAAGTATCCAATGCACCTTTTCCCGCTTGTATTTACTAACAGAAAAGACCCAGTCCCAAGGACGAGAAGGGGGGGGGGGGTGTGATGATCAGAGATAAGCAATTTAACCCAATGGTAAATTTATTACTCTGAGTCAAGGGGGTTACAGTAATAAGGGGTAAAGGAAAAGCTAGGGGTCATCAAATGTTTTCCTTTAATCAACCAATTTTCCCGGGAGTGGGGAATGCTCACCGTTAAATAATCCCACTAGGAGAAATCCCGTACAATTAATACAGTACACCTTAATACTAGTTTGAACTAATTATAAGGGTAAAAAGATTAAATCTCCTTTTTCATTAAAAAAAAACACGCTTGGCTGGCCAGCACACAGACTTACCAAATGTAAATTCTGGCACTTCATAGGAAATACATAAAAATACAGCACTAAACCTTGGCTTAGGTAAAAGTATTTTCTTCCGTGTACAGCCCCAGATTAGCGGGTTGTTGATGTTAACAAAGTGTCCCGAAATCGCTGGACGTTGAAGTTTAACGGTACTGTTTGTTTATTTGATAAAGTTCATAAAGAATGGCACAGGCACTTGGCTAGGTGTGAGGAATGGTGTGGTGTCTAAGATTGGCACAGCTGGTGGAGATAACTTTCTTTTGCAGTAATGTCACAAACTACAAAACACTGAGGTAAGGTCTCCAGGGGGTGGTAAAATCCAATGATTATGCTTGACAGACAGTGTCAGGGAAATCTATGTTCTTCTTCACAAATAGAGCAGTGAGTAAAATATTGCTACTGTTGACTGTTCTTCTTCCAGTTTGATAAATATAAAAAACGACTTTATGAATTGGGATTTTACAATAGTCTTTGGGTTTGCTTTGTTTCTGTAGACTTCAGATAGCTTAATCCCAACAGGATCGCCACAAAGATTAAATTTCAAATATGTTCATAAGTCACTGGAGTAATCGAACTGAGTCGGCAAGACTCTAGATCTATATTATTGCTGCGTAATGGCTGCTTAAATGATGTTTCATTGCTGCTAAATTGCTGGGATGCGAGGCTCAAAAGATCATTCTGGACGCAATAGAAAAAACATTAAATACAATAAAATCATATTAAAATCTAACGCGCAATACATTTACAGTTTAACTGTTTTCTGCACTCGCGTCTTCAATTAATAAAGCAAGAAAAAACTCCCCGTGAGGTTAATAGTTGAAAGCACATCTATTTATACAGAACTAAACTGTATTAAAGTTATAATTCCCTTAAGCGGCTATTGTATTAGGAAATAAACTTATAGATGTAATATTTAGTTGGCACTAGAACTTTGAAGGTGGGCTTATTTAATAAGGTTAAATTTACACCACAATCCCGTGAACTAAATATGAAATAACTAGACCACTGATCACTCGAAGCTAAAGTATTAATTACCGTCTGCACAGAAAATGAATTTCACTCCAATAGCCAACAATTTAGATGAAATCTAACAGGAATTTAGCTATATGCTAGTGAATCTTAGAATTCTGTCAGAACGAATGATAACGTTGCCCTTTTCAGATTCTGTATTTATCTATTAGAAAGGCAAGATAAATGGTACGTGTGAAAATTTCGCGCCTCTTCAGTTCCCAGGGGAAGTCGAAGTTATTTAGCCGCCATGCTAACCACGATGGCCCGACTGGCTTCCGATCTACGTTCGTCTCAGGCTGCTCGCACGAGGATTTGAAATTTCGGCGAGACTAGCCTCGTTCGCGGTGAGTTTTCTGATTCCTCAGATCGTATCCGCTACGCTGAGCGTTCCGTCTTTCGGGCAAGTCTGCCGGTGGCCACAGAAGTGCGAAGTCTGCAAGAAGCTTTCTTCTGACCGCTCGTGTCCGTCTTGCGAACGGTTCAGTGTTCGTACGGAGATGCTAAACTTCTGCTTCTCTGTTCTGGGGATCTTCTTTGACTGCTTTGATCATAGCCGCTACTATTCGTTGATGAAAAGTTACAACCATACTGATGTTCAGGGATTCTAATGTTATGAAAAGCTAAAGTCTCTTTAATCATCCATCAAATCAGGGAAAATTCACTTGACAAACTAGTCGTACATCACAACTATCACCTCGTGATAAAAACTATTTCTTACCCCTTACTCTCACATAGTTATCACTATCACATCTGCTCAGACAGGACTATAAACATCTATACCTGTCTGTTAAAAATCTACGACAAGCATTTGGAAGAAAGAATTGAGGCTCTTGAAATGTGGATATATAGATGAATGGGGCGTATCTCATGGAAAGAGAAGAAAACAAATAAGGAGGTTCTAGAAAATCTGAGTATGAAAAGAGAACTAATGAGGGAGATCAAAGTTCGGCAGCTAAAATACTTTGGCCACATAAAAAGACATAACATCTTGCAGAAGACCATAATAGAATGGAGTGTTGAAGGCAAACGTGCATGGGGAAGACAGCGCTATAAGTGGGAAGATAACATCAAGAGATGGACAGGAAAGAGTTTATCAGAGTGCACCACCAAGACAAGAGACAGAAGACGTTGGAGATTCATTACAACCAACCTTCGGTGTGGAGATGGCAGCTGATGATGATGTTTAAGCCGTGCTCGAGGTTTCTACAGTGGTGTGTTCCAGTGACGTTTGGTCAACGTTTGAGCTGTGCAGAACAGCTAAACTTTCAGTAACGCTATATCTACGAGTATCTTGTATTTTGTGAATCGTCGCGCGTTTGTTGTTATCATCATGTCACCTGTGACACAGAAGCATCTGTTTAGTGGATAAAACCAGCGCCTTATCCATGGGAACATGTAAATTTTTGTATATATAATTATTGTAATTTATTTGATTTCTTTTCAAATTGTATTACTGTTTTTGCTTTTTTCCGTTATTTATTTGTGTGAGAAACCTTTTTTTCAGATTTTATATTTGTTAATCTTTATTTTCTTTTGTTGTTTTTGTATTTATCCCATTATTGTTAATATTACAATACTTTTAGTTGTTTACATTGTTAGCTTGTAGTACTTAGATTATTTAAGTTAGTTTTTTTTCCAATGTCATGTGGTAGTTTCTTGATTAGCTTCGTGTCACATTATCGTTTAAGGATGCTTTTGTTACGGCAAGGAGTATCAGTCATTTTGTAATTTTTTTTTAATCTAAAAGGGTGGATAGGGTGGTGAATCCAACGAATCTTTCTTCTTTAAGAAGGAATTTGCGTTGGATCGTCTTCTGTAGAGTTTTGCTATATTAATTATTGTGGCGATTAGAGGACAGTAATTGACCTGGTGATTTGATTGTAGCCATGCATAATTAGTTGCGCATAATTGTGTATTAGCTGTGTTGGTCGTGTTTGTTATAAACTGAGTTGTGTATATAGCTTTCCTTAAGTCACGTTTTTACTGTTGTACCCTCCAGTCAGTATCTTACTATCATTGTAAATATGTTATTTTTTGTCAATCTCGTGTGTTTGTTCGTTAAACAGGTTCTGGTTTTGTATAAACGCATCTATTTCTACTCATCTTTTTCTGTCATCTTTGTTCCCCAACCTGTTGGTGGTTGTTAGTTTTGTGATTCGTACTCTACACTATCATCATTGACATTGTTGTTGTCTATATTTTGAGGTAACTTTATTTGTCAGTAGTTGGACCAGGAATTGTGAGACAGACCTATATTGTTTAGTGATAGCTACAGTTTGACAACATCAATGACACCTACAGTTTGATTTGTGTTAGTTTATCTTTTGGCTGTTGTACTTTAGCATTGCAGCCACAGTACATATTAATGCAGATCCAATTGACATATACTGTTACTCTTCTGGTTTAAAAAAATGTTTTGAAGCTTTTTGCTAATATTTCATTAGCGCATCATTTCAAGCTTTACTGAGTTTTTTGAGAGATTGTCGTACAGATAGGTTGAGAGTTATTTTTCGCCCGTCTGAGTAGGGTTGATGGTGATAAGTACGTGAGAAAAAGGTGTGAGAAATAGATTTCTCAGGTGATAGTTTAAGGAACAAACTATGTCTTTGGAATGAGTAAGTTTCTCTCTTCCATCCTATCTATACGACTATAATTTAGTACAAGACAACCTTGCCCTCTTCATACATATAAATATAAGTTTAGCTACACACACACACACACAGAGCTATGTGACAACAAGACACGCAAACGTGAAAAACTACGGTTAATTGGGTATGGGTCTGACCAACACAAAGTTAAGTTTCTTTTGTTGTTTATTATCATTTAAACTTGACAACATCAAATATCTAAAGAAAGATCAAATAAAATCAGATTTACATACATATGAAATAGCAGAATAAATATGTCCTCCTCCTCTGGAGAAAATAACCCAAAAAAGTAAATAACCCAAATGTCCAAAGTTAGCACTATATTACAGAATCGACCGTAAAGAAAACCAGTTCCTACTAAATGCTACACGGTAAGGTTAACAAGTTTAAGCAAAATCCAATGTTGGTAAAGTTCCTGTAACAGAGAAAAATATTCACTCTCTCTGTCATTCAGTGGCCACTTAATCACGCTTACCTACACTTGGTGATATCCCTTGGAATTACAATGGTTCCTGAATATAAAAAAATGCCAGGTTTTTATTTCCCAAATTGGCCACAGTCAATCCTCTAATAAATAAGGCTAGCGAGGTGAACGCCGAATCGGGTGTTTTAATTTTCCCTGGATGAACAAACTTCACCGCGAATAGTTAGTGTAGCAAAACGTTCTCTTGAGGTTCACAGTTAAAAAAGGAGGAAAATACTTCCAGTATTGGAAATCATCTGGTTGCTCAAAATGTTACAAATGATGATGATGGTAATCCTATCGGCTGACTCTATGGAGAGTGCCGAAAGTGAAACAGCGTAACTTTCTGGATAAATCACAAATGACATTGTTGACGCACAAGGCAAGACAAAAAAGACAACATTAACCAATTAGTAAATGAAGAAAAGACCAAAAGACCGCTGGACGCCATTGTGATCAGGTCTGCTAGGAATAGAAGAAACATACAGTATATGGAAAAATGCTACTATTCTATATAGCTACATATATGCACACGGACGGGGACAAGACGACCTCTTATCAACTCCGTCAGTCCTGATTAAATTTAAAAGGCACACAGTGTCTTTATTTTACGCCTATACGGTAAGCTTTCACTAGCGCTGCGTTTCTAGGTCGCGTGAAGGTGTACAAATTTCCCCGCCCCTTGCGCACACTTTAACGATAGCATACAATATCAATTATTATTTAATGATCTATATGCGCACTTACACAAAGTTCGCCTATCTTTAATAATATTAAGTTGTCGGCGTCTGGTAGTTTAGTCGTATGATGTTAAATAATAGTCACATATAATAAATACGCACAATGAAATAAAACATGAATTCTTTTCTGTCACTATCAGTCGCGCCTAGCATAAAGTCAGTCAAATAAACCGTCTCTTCTTGCGTGAGAAAGCGGGTGGTTAAAATTAACATTATAACTGAACATCTGGTTTTAAATAGCTACGCATTATTTTATTTCACTGGTTTTAACAGCTAGAACTCTAATTGAATTATAATGGTAAAATCTTAATACTTTTAATTGGTAAAAGGTAACCTTTTTAAACACATAAACACTAATTTCTATTACCAGAAATTCAGAATGAAAGATCCCCACGAATGCTATTAACATATTTAGCGAAATGGTTCTAGAACTGCGTGCTTAGACTTTCCAAAAATTATGAGTGACAACTGATAGCAGGTTTAGGAAAACACAGTTTATATATCATCATGTTTCTCTGATCTATAGATGATGTTACTTTTCACACTATTGTGTATAACAGAGAATCAGAAACATGAGTTCCCCAGATAAAGCCTTACTGTCGGCCTTTCTCGGGCGTTCGACCGCCATCAAAGCCTTATATCCGCGTAACGGGGTTCTCGGAGATTTTAGCTCGTGACTCGACATCAAAGAACACTCGGGAAACTCCTGGATCTCCCCTCGTGGACTTCAAAGGGTGTTTGGTTTTTCACGAGCATGATTGGCAGATAAGCTCGCGTGAGAAACTAGGTAAACAAACCTGATTCGCTACCTGTTTTTGACGGGCAGGTCACGAAAGTTGGTAAACACTTCGTTAGCTCATGTCCAAAGAAAGAGGCGTGGATTGAAAAGTGAGTAAACACAGGCTGTAAATGCCTGGTTTTGCTAGCAAATCATAGAATGCTAACGGGACTACATACCTGTCAGATTACTGTAGGCTCTCTTTCCATTATACGTCACAGCAATTACATGTTGTAATTTGTTTATAATTAGACATTTTACTGTGTATAAGCTAGCATGGTTAGCATTAGATCAAACTGGCATTAATTAAAGGCTGATATGGCTTTTGCCTTAGACAAATTTGTAAACAGTTGGTTATTGGACCTCGCCAAGGACACAGTCTAGGAATGTGATGGGATCCACATTCTCTTACTCTGGGTGCCGCTTGTTGTTGTTGTGATTTGAGATCACAACATAGCCTTTATATTTGATAGACTCGATGAAACTAGTCAGTGTCAGTTCTGTGTGAACTGTCGATGTCCCGGTAATATGATAAGTCTGTTCAGCTGTGCTTCTGGGTAATGAACCATCGGTCTGGACGGTGTTGTGTGGTAGTGAGTTGTGAGTCTCGCACTACATAGGCTGTGGGAGTGGCTTGGCGGATATGTCCAATAGTGCCATCATGTTCTAAAGTATTTGTTTTGATTATTGAGATCAGTATTGTAATTTTTCAACTAGAACATTGTTTTTTTTTTATGTGCGGCTGCAATGGTAATGTTTTGAGTTTGCCTGAAAATCTGATGTCCATTACCCACCGAGTGAAAAACTGCGTTTTTCTCTTGAAGGGGAGGGTGAATGTCAAGATGCAATTTTGAGAAGTTGCTATGGTTGTACGCTCCTGGGTGAGCAAGGTTTATTAGGTACATTGTTGTGTCAAACGTGATTGTAATGTAAGTCGAGTTAAACGTTTGTGAGTTGCATGTGATGTTTGCACGAGCAGCTGAACTTTGATTGTTATGACATGTGACTAAAGTAGTAGTTTATTATTGGCTAGAGTTAGCCTGAGGTATGGAAGGTGAAAAGGTTACAAGGTTGTCCAAGGGGAGTTGACAGACGTTGTAGTAGGGAACGGACGTGTCCCGTTGTTGCTCTTGTGTAGAAGAGCTGGTGTTTGTTGTGTGGTTTTAGTTGTTGCTAGGATCGATGTTATATATGATCTTGGAAGTTGTCGTAGTCCCAGAAGTGATATTAGTATTATTTGAATACTGGTAGGTTGTCAAGATAGACTGATAATTTCTTGTGCTTTTTTGAGTACCTCATAAATATGGCATGTACTAGTTGTTATTATATTATGTCGAGATTGACACAGTCTTTGAGTTCATTTATTTATTGATATATAAAGTGTGGAAACTTGTCCTCTAGACTACGTTGCCGTTGTTGTTGTTGCTGATTGTGTGAGATGAGTGGTTACAGCGACAATGTCACTGCTGTCAGAGACAATGGTGTGCGTGTAACCACCTTATTGTCTCGTGACAGTAACCAATACAGAGACGATGCTCACCAGTCGCCTTCCTCAGTAAAACGACACTAGCGCTGTACGGCGATTCTGATTTAGCAATTATGCTTTCTTTCAATAAGTAGTCTATCTCCTCCTTCAAGGCTTGTGCTTTTGCGAAGGGGATAGGATATGTTTTCATGCAGATCGGTGTTGGGTCTAAAATTTCATGTCATATTCCAGTAGGTTAGTGCGCTGCGGTTTGTCCGTTAGCACGTCTGAGTGGGTTTCTAGTACTTGTAGAACTTACTCCCTCTGCCCTTTCGTCAGATGAGTACTTATTTTCACCTGCTCGAATGCTTCAGTGGGTCTTAAAGGATACTCGTATGAGGTGAGAGGTTTGCTCTTCATTTCGGTGGAAATGGCCAGGGGCATAAGGTGTTCATTTTCAGATGCAGCTCTATCATAATACTTCTTGAGTAGGTTAATATGATAGACCTTCTCCTTCCCTTTCTTGTCTATTTTGTAGTTGGTTCTAGATAGTTTCTCTAGAACAGTATATGGGCCCTGCAATCAGATTTGCAGTTTGTTATTACTGCTGGGTAAAAGAAGAAGCACCTTCTCTCCGAAAACAATTTCTCTATCCCTAGTTCTCTTGTTGAAATATTACCATGTTTCCTTCTGGTTTTTCTTCTTAGTTTTATTCTTATGGGTCTTTCGTTTAAGGGGCATCTCTAAAATGGCTATTTCCACAGGGTGTTATAAGAGGCTCTTTTCGTATAATCGTAGGGCGCATCTCGAATTGCAGCGGTCAGCATCTCCGTCTTGTTTGTTTGTTTGGTTTGGTTGTTGCCTTCTTGTGGCGAAGCGCTTTACTGTTAACCTATTTGGTTATATCAGAGCGCATTTGTCATTCAAAAAATAGGTGAACTCTGTTAACTGGAGCGATGTGTTGATAAATTCTAAGCCCTGAAAAGGACTACTAGCAGTGGCGGTTCCAGGGGGTTGTCATTGGGGGTCCTGCGCTGTTCATTCATTTCAAATACTATACATAATACTCACAAATTGTGACCAACATGTGAAATATCATCCCAGACACAAATGATTAGTGTCTTATCTCATCTAAAATCTGTCAAGAAGTTCTGAAAAGTTATTTTAAAAGTTTACAGCAACTAGGAGTAATCATTGGCAGTCGTAGCAGCTTCCCGAGTCTCAAACCGGTTACACAGACTTGTATGCACTATTTCTCGTGTTTAAAATTTTCATTGTAACTTCCCTTTAATTAGAGATAATTTACACGAGCTGCGATCCTTTGCAGCTCATGATAAAAAATTCAAACCAATCGTAGTTCGTCTCTAGCTGTGTGTATGACAAGCATTCGCTTATAAGAGGTCAAAGTCACTTGAGCTGAACTCGTTTGCAGCACATACGGTGTTAGATAATTTTTTTTTATTTAACCCCTCCGGTGTAACCTCATTTTTTTGGTCTGTCCGTATTATGTATTATAATGTAGTAGAGACAGCAGTATGCAGTCCTTTTCTTTGGGAGTGCTGCAGCTCTACAGCTCATTAAAGAAAGCCGCCACTGACTACTAGCATCTATCACCTAGCATGAAAAAGCCCTGAAAAGGACTGCCAGCTCGGTCAGCGTCGATTGATACTAAGTCCTGAAAAGGACTAACATTATCCGTCTGCTAGCCTGAAGCCCTGACAAGGATTCTCCCTAAAAAGGTCTCAGTGTCCGAAAAAGAGCCTCTTTTCGCATAATCGTAGGGAGCATCTCCGTCTAGAATCCTGGATTTATCTAGTCATGTCTTTCTTTCACACATCTTTCAAAATTCATCTGTGGCTGCCTCCCTTGGAGTTCTTGGCGGATTACATATACAAACTCGGCAAGTATTGATTCCATACGCATTGGAGAAAAAGAAAGGAAGTTTTTTATTTTTATTTTAGGGGGGGGGGGGGAAACAAAAGTCAGTTCCCACATATACAACAAGCATGTAAAAACATTGCCTTTTAACTAACTTTCTGTATTTGCTACACAACCAGACATTGACATTGGGAACTCTTATCAATGTTCCACTACCATCGCATTGTTATTTCCCTCATACTTAAACGTTAAGATACATTTATGCGTTTTATCTAAGGGACGTAATTTTTAGTATAAGGGGAATAATACGTGCATAAAAATTAATCAAAACTTAAAAAAATTAAACAGTTAGGTTATATAATTTTGTTTTGATCTCTTTGTAGCAAAGAAGGCAAATACAAAATATTTCAAATTCCGAAAACAACGTTTCTGTCGTTTGTTGCGGTTATAGAAATATGCAGCAACATTTTATGTGATAAATAAATGCACGTTAGGCTTAATACACGTCAGTAAATATGTATAGCACGATTTTTTCTTAATGAAGTAAATATAGAACTCATTAGCAATGAATTTTTCACCGGCACAAAGTGCTGCCTAAACTAAAGTTGAGGCGATATGTTTGACAAGTCCCCTCTTGAGCCCGAAAATGACCATATGTCCCTACCAACTTTCTCCACTACACAATATAACATGAGGTGACAAGAGGAGCTCTCATTGCATAGTGACTTGAATGGGCATTAGAAATATCAAGTCCACCCACACGTTTAGTCTTCTTCTTCTTCTTCCTCGTTCGCCCTGAAAAGGACGGTGGTTGCGTTGTGTCTGTTTACAATGTAGCTGTGATATCTGCACCTTTCGGTCGACACATCCGACTTCTGCACGACATTTTTAGGACCGGGTTTGCCTTCCCATTGCGATTAATGCTCGCTCAGCCAGCCTGCACTGCTGCAGACTGTTTCCAGGACCACCACGTGGAGGTGGAGCACGGTCTTGACCAGTTCTTGTTCGCTGGTCCTGACGCAGGCAGTCAAGCTATGAGTCGCTGACTGCGGTCTCTATTGCTGCGTCTTGACGTTTAGTCTCATTGTATGGATCTGAAACATAGAGAACAAGGAAGACGTTATAATCCGCAGTGGTTGAATCACATGTAATCATACGTTTCCATAAATCATAACCATTGACTAACCATAAATCATGACGCCTTGTCCCTATCCCTTATCACGTGGACAGGACATAGCAGTGAAACAAACGGTGACAAAACGTCGGAACACGCTCTTTTGTGTGATCGCTTATACCTTCAGCCCTCCGGCAGTATCCTTTCTTTTTCTTCATTTTTCTCACTCATCGCTTTTATTTGACATAAATCATGCCTTTTCATTCGTTATTTTCACTATTTTGCTTTATGCTGGACATAGCATGGGGAAAGTCTCTATCACGCCACTCCCCTATGACAGTATATGCTACAGAAGTATTTGCTATAGGACTGTCTTTATCTGGTTTACCACTCCTCAGACGTATTTACGTTCCGCCAGCTGAACTGTGGTATTATCATTGTCGCATGAACATTTAATTAATAGTAGGTAAAGCTTGACAGCTGTATAGGGGTGATGGACACTAGTGCACACGGACGTGTGTGTAGTGATGGGCAAGAGAGATAGGCAGAAGGCACAGAATGAGTCAGTGAGTTCTTCACTAAGAAAACCACACACACAGCTTTCCTTGTTTTTTCTGGCGACAATATTACTCTGTTTGCACACACTGTGCACTTACAAATAGTAGGGTAAAGAAGTCAAGTTAGATTGGAGGATTTGGTAGTCTGTACAGAACGAACATTCCTATCGACGCTAAATCAATTTATTTCAGTTTACAAGAATGTAAATAAATCAATAAAGATTCTACAGCAAAAAAATAAATAAAGATTATCACGAGAAAACTCACAACAATTTGATGATTTTTAAAGAAGAAAAATTACAAGTGTATTACACAAATAGTGACACAACAAAATGATGAATGAATTGTGTTAGTAAAGTTCCCGGCAGGCCTGATAACATTCTAAGCTTTGCTGGAAATCTGTGAAATACTGTTTGTGTGAAAATGAATGTTTGTTACTTTGTTCCTTTGGTGTGAATGTTGGAAACAACATATATCCTGGTGTTCTCTTGGAAAAATAATGTAATCCAATGCTTTGAAATTAACTTCACTGTTCGAATAAGGAATCCACAAAGGGCACATGATCTGAACACGATTTTATAAATCCAAGATTCGTGTAACGTATCCACAATTGATGAGATATCCACAGATAACGAATCTGCTTCCGAAGGTGGGATGGAGGGTTATAATGGATGGAGTATGGTGAGGGTGATGGTTGGTAATGGTGATGTCTGGTGTTGAGAATCTTTGAAATAATTGAAATAATAAAGGGAATTATTGTGACTGGTGGACGAGGACTATATGGCCACTGGAAGGGCTAGGTAACCTCTTTTCAGCAATAAGAGACAAGACTTGCACTGCATAAATCTGTTAGACAAAACAAAAATACATGTGTAACTACTCTTCTGCTGCAACACGCAGATTATTACAGAAAGAATTTAAGCGGTGTCCAGCGTAGGCATTTGGTATCCATGCATGCGTCTCGTTCCTAAAATAGGTCAGTCCATTCTTAAAAAAATCTTGTCTGCTATGAATGAATTAGCTGGCCAGTCAATGTACATACACAATAACAAGACCGCTGTTCTGCTCCCTCCTTGGTCAGACAAGGTCACATGAGGGTCCGCTAGACAATCCTTCTTTGCTTTCCACCGTTCATTCCTTCCAGTATTCATAATAATATGCTCATACATTAATGTTACAAACATTGAAAAGTAAAATGATCATTGAAATTATAAATGATACAAACATTGTAACATAACATATCTTTAAAATACAAGCAGTGAAAATAAATGCATTTTTGTAAGTCATTTATGATACATACATGGTAAAGGAAACCCATTTATATAATACACTTAGACTTTCACCATGATAGTAATATACTGCTCGTCAAAAGTCATGGGCCACTTAGAAAAACCTTTGTTGAAACCATAAAACAAATCTGATATAAACGTAACTGGTATCAGTCAAAACGGCATTTATTGAATACCAAATTGACATGTCACGTAAAGAAATGGAAACACACATTCAAACGCAATGAAGCTGTGAAGTGTGTCACCCACCTTTTGAAAAGTCACACAATAGATATTGGACAAATAGACATTTCAAAATCGGGTATGACCACCGTTTGCAGCAAGGCATTCAAGACAGCGTAGACGCATCGAGTCCACAAGGGTCCGAAGAGTATCGTGAGGAACAGCTTGCCATTCCTGAAGCAGAAATGCAGACAGCTGTGCAACATCCATTGGCAGGGGTTGATTTGTTGACAATCTTCGACCAAAGACATCTCAGAGGTGCTCAACCGGAGAAAGGTCAGGTGAATGATCTGGCCACGCCATCCTGATGATCCCATGTTGCTGAATAAACCCATTTACCACACGAGCTCGATAGGGTCGAGCGTTATCATCTTGGAGGATGGCATTACAACCTATGGCCTCCAGAGCAGGCTGAACAATTGGTCTCAAGATTTCGCTCTGGTATCTTGAGCCGGTCAAGTTGCCTTGGATGATGTAGAGTGGGGTCCTGCCGTGTCTGTAGAAGCCTCCCCAGACAATGACAGAACCCCTACCATAACGATCTACCTCTCGAATTGTGTCATCAGTAAATCGCTCTCCTGGTCGTCTCCAAACTCGAATCCTGCCATCATTGAATGACACAGTGCAGCTAGATTCATCAGTGAAGAGAACTTGACTCCATTGTTGCCGTGTCCATCGAATGGGCTCGCTACACCAAGCAACACGGGCTCTGCAATAAACAGGAATAAGAGGGATTTTGACTGCAGGACGTCGAGCAGCGAGTCCAAATTTATGTAAACGTCTGCGAATGGTGCTTTGACTGACATTAACGTTTACAGTTTGTCTCAGCTGACATCTTAGAGTGGAACAAGTCACTGTTCGATGGCGCAGGGCTGACAACAAGAGGTACCGGTCATCATGTCTATTGGTACATCTAGGGCGACCTAGCCGTAATCGATCCTCCACACTTACTGTGGCCTGAAATCTCTCCAAAATTCTTTGGATAGTAGAGTGTGACACTGCAAGCCATCTAGCAACCTCACGAACAGATAAACCACTTTCAACCCACGCTATAGCCCTCATTCTTTGTAAGGTGTCAAGACTTCTTTACGGTGGCATGGTTTTTGCAAGTGATGAAACTACCCTAAGTCTGCTGATTGTAAAACAAATTAAGAGTGAACTCTGTTCACGAAAAGTCGCCATTGCACGTGGAATGTCAATCAGCACAATTACTTCACCTGTTTGGTTGTACGGAAGTTTGAAAAAAACAGATTAAAAATGTGAATTTATGGTCAGCAAACCAAATTGCACGTGATCACCGTGGTTGTCGATGAGTTGTTTTTATGCTTAACGTGCATAGAGGACTGTCAGAGGAAGATATTGCACCCATTTATACTAAAAACTTCCATCATTTAATTATTATATGCGCTTATATAAAAGTGTATTGAAAATAATAGGGTGGCCCTTGACTTTTGACGAGTAGTATATATTTCATATTTATATATTTAAGCTAATTTCCTATATACTGGAAAAGCGAATACATACCTGCACTGGAATTTATAGTCTGTAAGTTAAACTAGCCGTGGTAGCGCAGTCGTTAGTGCACTGGCTTCCTAGCTCGGTGGTCCATGGTTCGATCCCCAGTTGAGGTGGGATATTTTTAGACCGCAAACGGCTCCGGGTTAACCCAGCCTCATGAATTGGGTACCAGAACAACACTATGAAGGTTAAGGCGGCCGGCGTGATGCTGACCACATCACCCCTAGTGTGCCGATGGTCAAGAAAATACGGGCCTAACACCGTTTCCCCTATATGTCTCAATGGGCTTGTAACGGGATCCTTTACCTTTTTTTTCTTCTTTTTTTTTTTAAGTTAAACTAGAGGACACTTTGTTTGTTTAACTCAGATCTCCCTATGCACAGTTTTACTTTACAAGATTAAGAAGTGCGTCTTTCTCCTTCAGTATGCTATCACCAAGTGAAGTATAAAACTAGTTTCTTAAAGAAAGAAAGAATTATTTTCGATTTACCCGCTACATTTTCAAAGTTTCCACGATATGCAAAAGTATCGCCGCAAATGAATTTGCATATTAAATGTCACAATTGTACGTGCTGTGGTTCCGAGCTCAAAAGTATTAACAATGGGAAAGAAGACAGGCCATAAATATCTAGAAAGCCGAGACTGGAAAATCCTAATAGACATGGACGCTGGTTGATCAAAGTTTCACCTGAGAGAGAGGGGGGGCAAGTGCGTGAGAAACATTTTTTTTCAGAAACTTAGTATAGAGAGAAAATAAAGCAATATACAGGATGGACAGAACATTTTAAATAATCAAATTATCTTCACTCTGCGACAATCATAACAATATCCAGTTGTCAGTCCGGTCACCTGCTTATCTCTTTGAATCCGTCCGACCACCTGTGGAAACGTGTCCATTAAACATCTAACTCTATTGGAAAGCGGCTGATCGTGTTGACACAAGCTTGTTTTAAAGAAGACAACTCGGTCTGACTTGTCTGGCGGAGGCACGCAGATAAAGAGTATGATTAAATAATCTGTCGGGATAGATATCTGAGAGGAAGTCATTACGCCAGAAAATACATGGTCACAATATTGTGATAGACAGAGGTGCACCGGAAGTCTTATGTAGCGATTTGACATCACTATTGTAAGAGGTCATGCGGGGATATTAAAATTAATATTTTAAATACGCGTGGGATGAGTAATGATAAACTTCCCCAACCAAACAGTGCTATATAGATATGAATGGTTCGCCAGAATCTATAATGAATTGATTTTAACATTCGGCGGAAACACAGCTGGGATTAGAAACTAAGGAGTGTGAGATATACTGCAGAAATCAGACACAGAACAGTCAGACTGCATCGCAGCGTCAACTAAGCACCTCCTACAAGCCAGGGGAAAGAGGATAGGACTTATCATTCTACAACTATAAATACCAGATCGAGTATTGGGCAACTTTGGAATTTACAAGTAAACCCGCAATTTTAATTCAAGATTGGAAAATTGGGAATTTTGTCACAAGGAGTCAGACAGGAATTTTAACTAAAGTTTTCCCAGGCAGGATTCATAGAACACCAGCCGTCAGAGGAAATAACTCATATTTCCCAGACCAAGTCATAAGAGGAATTATACAAACAGTTTTCCCAGGCCAGGAATTTGCTTAATACCAGCTGTCAGAGGAATTAACTCATATTTCCAGATCTAAGTGATTCGAACAGCATCTAACTAAAGGGCTGTATGTCCATTCTAAATCTGTGCCAGGAGAAGTGTGTATTCCCGAAATATTTGGGTAAGTGTAAACAATTTATTTACTAATGTAAATTCTACTGGATTCTGGCTAAGTGGTTATATTTAAGGCTGGAAACCTCACCATACACAAATAGTATATGCATGAACCACTACTGCAAGAGCTGGTGATTGTTTCTGACTAGTTGTGCGGGAAACCCGACAGCAGAGCAACCCCAGACCTCGACGGGAGTAGCGACGTGTAATGAGTGATACTTACATCACATGTGCCTAAAGGGCAACAGATTATCTTGTTAGAATTATGTATCATTTTAAATGTAATTCAGACAAATCATGTATTATTCATGCACTCCAGACGCAATTTCCTAGTTGACGCCTAGAAGGATATTGGTGAATTTTCACCATATTTCCTGAGTTACATTGTGTGCTCGAGAATTTAATTCTTCTGAGAGGTTAACATTGGTGGGTGGAGCGCATGAAAATGGGCCTGTTAGAGTGTGGAGAACAAATGGACTGAGCAGAAGGAATTTGTTTCTTTATTTTTATCACAGTTAGTGGTTACAAGACATCAGAATTTATATATATAATGCCATTACTAATAAGAGTGCATTCATTGGATTACTCCAACTGGGGGCTTGACGGGCCAGAATCATTGCATAACCCCTTCACAAAAGGCGACGGACCAGATAATAAGTTAACAAATTGCTCAGCCTTTAGGCAGCGTTTGTTCTTGACTTCTAGGAATATCTTGTGAACGCTCCCCTACGGTAGAAGAGCCATTCATCTTCTATGTACATCTTTGCCAAGAGTAATCTTGCGTGAAGATAGATAGCTTAAACGACGTAGTTATAGATATGCTTGCGTTGTGACCATTAGTGGACCACTACTGCAAAGCCAGGGGAGGCAATCCCGTGATAAGGACATACCAGTGAAACAAGAGGTGAAGAAATGATAGAAGTGGACTGGACATATCATGGAAACAAGAGGTGAGGAAATGATAGACATAGAAAGGACATAAAAAAAACAATGACAAAATTTACGGACACGATCACAGTGACTTTCCAAAAATGTCCAAGGCAGAATAAACGAACGATAACCTATAGGTTGTCGTGAATCCCGTTTTTCTTCCCGTTATTGCTGCTAGACTCACCTTTATTCTTGTGTTTTTTTTTACTTTGTGCATGCACTATCTTTTTCATTTTCTATTTTCTATTGCTCTTCTCGATGGCCACATTATCTTGCTTGTTATTATTCGTATTTATGTTGACTGTCTTGGTACTGCTGTCTTCTTATCGTTTTCTTAAATCTCGTCTTTCTCGTAATTCTTCTTGTTGCTTTCACCTTTCTTGTTTTGCTAATTCTTGTTTTTTACTTCTGTCAATTTCTCTTCATCTCCTTCAGTTTGGACGTTTTGATTTTAAGACTTTTCGCCACTTGTCCCTTTCCCTTTTGCTCTGGATAGTTTTTAAACATAATCACAAGTCGCCTCTAAACATAATCACAAGCCCTGGCGATCTTATAATTATGGCGTCGTTTTTTAAACTAGGGATCATATTAGATCTGCCATTGTTCTTGTAAGATTTATGTTTTATTTACTTCGCCCTGGCCTTCAGCTTTATTTTTTTATGTAAGAGATGATGTCATTAACACAGTCTCATGTTTCATGTATGTAATAATGATACTAGAAAGTAAACCATCAAAGAAATCGGAACGAGCTATGTTGTGGTTTTTTTATGCTTCATGTCTCGTGGACGAACCCCGCCTAGGCCGGTCCCAAGCCTGGTTAAAAAAAAGGAGGAGGGCGGCTTGTATATCCGTAAAATGTTGTGAAAGTTGACTTATACCACATTTCTTGCTCATTCTTCCAAATGTCTTCCAAGATTGCGTTTATCTATAATCACCTGTCCCAAACAGTCGAATCGGAAGTGATTATGCAATCTTAAGCAAACACTTCATGCTCTCATGTACCTGGATCCAATGTGGTATTAACACGTTTAGTGATTCAGTTAATCTCTCAGGGATGGGCGATATTCTTGCCTGGACATACGAAATGAAGTGTGACAAATAGAAACAAAGAATCTAGTAGGGAGTTCTATGCGGCGAAAATGAACAATAATTTAAAGGGTGCTGGGATGGGAGGGGAGAGGAAAAAGGAAGAAAAATTGAACGGTCCAATTTCGTGACACGACGGCAAAAAGCATCGAGGGCTGCCACCTAAGGGGCGCATTCCCTTAGTCAGTTATGAACAAAGGGGCTATTATTATCATTTTATTATTATAATGAAACAAAAAATAGACAAAGCTCAAACGTTATTTACATATGTTGCTAAATGTCGCGTGTTTGACAATAACCGTCGATTATTTTTTTAAAAACAAGATTGGTTTCCCCTTTAGTTCAAGGATAAACTGACATTGTAAATGAATTTTAATATTTTCATTTTCTGCTCTACATCTACGTTTATTCTACATTTAATTTACATTTATTTGCAGTTGTGATCCGTAGTATTTGATGAATAGGAGAAGATTTGTGGGATGGCGACACCCTGTATCAGGCGCCATAAACGTGTAACAGTTTTCAGATCACTAGAGCTGATTGATCACAGAAGGTAAAGGCTGGAGATCATAAAACACTTGGGATATATCATGTGAGAGACGGTATTTGAATAATGACCTCATCAAAAATATAAACCATGAAGTTTTGAATTCAAAATTCATTTATCTTCTTCCCTGCCTTACAGCCTTATGCCCCAGCTGTTTCAACTCGTATTAAGTTTTCTTCACCTTTTTGTACATATATTTCAAGTTTGCACTTTACTGACTGTATATTATTGTAACTTCGTGTTCATAGTTTTCTGAAAACATTAGACTGAGATTGGAATATTACTCGAGTTTGATATTACTTTGATGTGTTCAAAGATGAAGCACGTACTATTTGTAGTGTTCTAACCTTAGACGTACGATTCAATATTTAGAGTTTGCTCCTTCCAAATGTTTTTTTGCGTCTGTCTCTATTTTTGTGTATCTGCCTCTGTTTCTGTATATCTGCCTCTATTTTTTATATCTGCCTCTATTTTTATGTCTGCGTTTGTTATTTTTTGTCTGCATCTATTTTTTTGATCTACCAGTTTTTTTTTTTTTCGTTTGCCTCTATTTTGGGTCAGTTTCTATTTTAGGATTTTCCTCTATTTTTAGTGTCTGTCTCTAGTTCATTTGAGTCAGTCTCTATTTTTTGTGTCTGCCTCTGTTTCTTTATATCTGCCTCTGTTTCTTTTTTCTGCATCTGTTTCTTTATATAGGCCCCTGTTTCTTTATATCTGCCTGTTTCTTTATGTCTGCCGTTGTTTCTTTATATACGTCTTTATTTTTGTGTCCGGCTCAACTTCTTTATATCTGCCTCTGTTTTTTTATATCTGCCTCTGTTTCTTTATATCTGCCTGTTTGTTTATGTCTGCCTCTGTTTTATTGTCTGCCTCTGTTTTTTATTTAGCCTCTATTTTTGGTCAGTTTCTATTTTAGGGGTTGCCTCTATATTTTTTGTCTGCCTCTATTGTTTAGGTCTGGTTCTATTTTACTGTATAAATTCATCAGACTTAACGGTCTTTTAATTTTGGACATGCGCCCTAAAATAACTGACTAGGTTGAACGGGACACGCTTCGCCAAATTTTTTTTTTTTTAATGAAACGAATGCCTAGCAACGCTGTTAACTCGCTTCCAGGATATGTGGACTCCAATCACTAACTCTCCTTTTAAAGCTGTAGAGAATTGATAGAATTGATATTATTTGAACAACATTACACAAAACTTGACCATGATAACGTTTAGGGACAAGGCGTTAGGATTTATGGTTAGTCTATAACGCGACGCACTAAAGACGACTTTTAATGAAAACGTACGGTTACGTGTGATTCAACCACTGCTGATTATAACGGGATATAGTCTCTCATGCTGCCATAAACCTGTAGGGGTGTCCTTGAGGCCAGGGCTTAAGAACCACTTATTTACATGGTTGCTACTTGAGCATTACATCCATATGAGTGTGTTCCTGGTCTCAACCTTGAGAACCATTGGCTATCAGTCAGATTATTACGTTCATAACAATGGCTACTGAACTGTTGCCCATCGTTACATAGTGCTATGTTGAAGTTATAAGCAATTTTATACCCTGATAGGATAATCATAGAGCAGGATACATTCATATAAACACATTAAAACAGGACAAGGATAGTTCTGAAATCAGTTCAGGATCGTTTCACAGCATGATTGTTCAATGAAGTGACATTTAAATTTATTATGCATTAACAAAATAGGTACAGTAGCCCTACTCACCCTCTGGTCTTCTCAGAAATAACTAACAGGACTACTTCTGGCAAAGGCAGGCCAGCACAAATACTCAATGTTGAAGGAATACGTGACTAGCTCTCTCCTTTTGTCTCTGCGTTCTTTCCGTTCGTGTGGGCCCTTTCACTTCCAACTACCTGCGTATTTATACGCTTGGTCGGCCATCTTGCGAGAATCCGTGACTCCGCGCTGATTGGCTATGCTATCAAGCAACCTCGGTCGAAAATATTTCTCGTATTTCACTTCGGGTAGGTCATCTGTGTTAGTTTTCAAACAGATAACTTAGTCGTTCTCATTTCCTACCAAAGCTATCGCCTCTTGAGATATCTCGTTTTAATCGGACAACATGTGGCTTTCCTTCCATATCAATCTTTCCAAGATCCGTCTGTCCTTCGTTTTACTATGCATGTTAAAACCGCACTATTCATCATTTTCCGAACTGGTTGACCCACTTACGTGATCATATCCCCAGAATTATAAAAGACATTGTCTTTCAGGTTATAACCACACCTAGGTCTACATTTCCTCTATGACTCGGTGAAGTAGAATTGCCTTCTGTCAATCCGTTGATTTATAAGAAATTTATTACTGCGTGGACCTAACACAGATTTCCTCCCTACCCGATTGTTATGCCTAGACGATCTCCGTGTAGCAAGCTCTCGTTTCGTTGGTCGAGCTAATTAGCATTACACATGTTTCGACGGTGTTCACTTTGTTATGATTGCCTAGATATCGAATCCCAATCGCATTATGCGACATAGTCCCGCCGTTTTCTAAGCGAGAGATATCTCGAGCTTAAATTTGGGAACGATATTGTTGTAATCATGCCTATTGGCGATTAGTTTTCTTCTGTCTATCCTGAACCTGGTCAGTGGGATGCCTATAAAAGGAATATGCTCCCAACTTCTGGTTTCTTTGATAGCGATTTATCTTTTCTATTTCTCTTTTGCTCGTTCGATTGATCATCCAACCTTGTTTCTGTATGTGGATGGTACAACAATCTGCCCATGGCCGTTTGGCCCTCTACCAGCTTTCCTGTGCAAGAGTCCATATTCCATATAGAAATCCTTTTTCCTGGGAGGGTTATGTGTTTTTGGCAATTTGCCAAAGCAAGGCTTCAATGTACTATCTTGGGCTTGAGCCTTCTTCATCTCGGTTGAATGAATTTTTAAATGAGTGTTTCCCTCTCTATTCTGGGAGCCTGACCTGGTCTGGATGTCTTCCGCAACCTCAGGTTTATAGGATTTCCCCAAAAAACATTTCTACGTCCCAACATCATGGGGTAGAATGGATCATCTAGTACTGCTGCATTTATTTCCCCTTCCACATAGTGACAACGGACTTGAATCTTCGCTATGGGCAAAGGTAGGGGTAATGCTCCTTTGAGTGACCCTTGAATATCCACTGTTTCTGTGGTGATTTGTTCAGGGCGCACCAGAGATGCACACACGACTGCGTCATAGGACAAACCTGTCATACATTCCTGTGACTTGTTTGCCATTCACAGTCACTATCTCCTGTGTAGGTGGGTGATGGAGGCTATTCTTACTCACTGTCAGTTCCTTCCTATCAGAAGTCCTTACCTGTAAGGATGCAACATAATGAGGAGGGTTTTTCCTTCTGCTCTCTGCAGTATTATGGTTGCTCATTCTACAAGTTTCACACCATTTCTCTTCCTTTCTTGAAGGTTTCTTATCGTATGCCAGAGGGTTTCTTTCATGTTGCTGATAGTTTCGGTGGGTTGTCTTATGGAAAAGGTTTCGAGTGGGTTCGTCTTCGTCCTGCTCGAAGTGATTTTGAGGCTTCTGGAGAAATTCTCCTTGTTTCCTTTTTGCTCCTTGTGTTAGAGAATGTGCCAATTGATGACTTTCTGCATATTTGATTATGTCTTCCAACCTATCCCATCTGTTTTCTACCAGAAATTTCTTCGTTTCAGGGGTCATGTAATCTAACAGTTGTTCTATCAGAATCATTTCCTTGAGTCCCTCGAAATCTTGGGAAAAATTTCCTAGTGTATCCCATCTCAGTAGGTAAGTTTCCAACCGAGCTGTGTATTGTTGGTACGTTTCTCCAGCCTCCTTCTTGGCAGTTAGGAATTTCTTACGATAAGCCTCTGAATTTTGCTCATAGCAAACCAGCAATGCTTGCTTCAGAGCTTCAAAGTTTTCCTGTTCATCTTTGGGTAGTTTCAAAAACACTTCGTAAGAAATACCCCTCAATCCTTGAGAGAGCTTAACACTCCAATTTTCCTTCTCTAGGCCATATGATGAAGCAAGTCGCTCAAACCTGTCTATGTAGGCCTCAATAGAATCGTCCTTCTCCATAAAAGCATCCAAATAGAAGTTCATAGCACCCTTTAGAGGACCTTGGCTGGCGCTAGTGTTAGAGTGAGGAGAACTGCTACCATTTATACTTGCAGTTGCCTGAATTTCCAGTTGTCTTAACTTTAACTCATGTTCTCTTTCAGCCTGAATCCTTCTTTCCTCTCTCTCGACCTCTAATCTCCTTTCTTCAGCTTCCATTTTCTTAGCTTCTCTTCCAGCTTCTAATTCAAGCTTCTTGGTCTCCCTTTTGGCTTCCAATTTCTTAGCTTCAATTCCAGCTTCTAATTCAAGCTTCTTGGTCTCTCTTTCGGCTTCCAATTTCTTAGCTTCAATGTCCATATACTTATCACTTTCCACAGTGACATACTGGATAAGAGCATCGCCACTTAGGCCAAAGTCCTTCCCCATCTGTATAATGGCAGACGTAACCATTACCAGATCAGCCATTTCTTGCTGTTGAGAGGGTGAATAGTCTAACAAACTAATTAATTCAAGCTTAATTAAATTGAACTTAATTAATGAATATTGTCCCAATCTATGTGAGAGTCTGTCTATTTGTACTCAATGGTACTTCAACAAAAAAATTATTTTAGATATTATTATTTATTTTATATATATATTTTTTTTTACTGTTAAAAAAAATACATTCAAAAAAAAAATTTCTAAGAAAGAAGATAGAGTTTTGGCTCAGGACTATCAAGGATATCGCGCGAACGAGCCCCCAGTGTAACGAGATGGTATTTATAGTGGTTGTTGTCTTGATGACAGTTGATGATAGTTCAATACAGAATAATGAACTCCACGATATACCCCAGTCTCAGAAATGAGCACTGGTGTATGATAGCACAAATGATAGTCAGACGGTAAAGACCCCTGGTCCGGTGGTAATAAGAAGATCAAGAGCCTAGAGTGTCTTCTCGTAATAATTATTTTATGCTTTAAATAAAAATGAAATTCAAATTGAACTCAATAGTAACTTTATGAAATTAACAAAAACCAAGTTACAATTAAAATCAATTTATTTATAATGATTCTCTTATCTTCTGTTCTTGAAATAGATAGAAATGCTATAGGTATTTGAATTTTCTATTTACATCATATCCACATAAATCAGTGATATTATAGTAGTTACTTTACTGAATTGCAGTGTCTCTGCTTTTCTGACAAAACGTTAACCAGTCTTTTTCTTCATATGACGACTCTTCACATATAAATTGATCGAATGTTCTTTTGTTTCTGCACTTAACTGAGTGCTCCTTAAATGATGGTTGACAATGTTGGTGAGCTCCCCACGGCTGTATAGACTCGGCTGATCTTCCAATGTAGTAGGGCTACCAGCACAACCAGGTAGACCAGCTGTAGTGCTCCGTGCCGCTATGCAGGATAACACTTGGGTTCTCACTTCTGGCTTACGTCTATATGTATGACCGAAACCTGAAAACAACACAAAGACTGTGGCTAGCCTCTTTCCAAGAGTTCCCCTATCCTAATGTATTGTTGTTCCGTGTCATCAGTAATGCATGTGTATGAATGCGCACATGTGTTTCTGGTGGCATTGTTTGTACAGATGTCTACTTGCCAACAACAAATTCAAATGAAATGATTACAGTACATTATATTACATCATTCATTCACATCACATTATGTTACATAGTCCATTCTTCCATCTGCTATCTTTCCATCCAAGCAAAATGATCCTGACATATATTGCTTATGGTTATCAAAAGTTTGAGAACCCCTGGCCTAATTTGTGCCCATAGAGCAGTCAAATCAATTTGAGGTCATTGGTATTAATGGGTTGAGAACCACTGGGATATAGTCTCTCATGCTGCCATAAACCTGTAGGGGTGTCCTTGAGGCCAGGGCTTAAGAACCACTTATTTACATGGTTGCTACTTGAGCATTACATCCATATGAGTGTGTTCCTGGTCTCAACCTTGAGAACCATTGGCTATCAGTCAGATTATTACGTTCATAACAATGGCTACTGAACTGTTGCCCATCGTTACATAGTGCTATGTTGAAGTTATAAGCAATTTTATACCGTGATAGGATAATCATAGAGCAGGATACATTCATATAAACACATTAAAACAGGACAAGGATAGTTCTGAAATCAGTTCAGGATCGTTTCACAGCATGATTGTTCAATGGAGTGACATTTAAATTTATTATGCATTAACAAAATAGGTACAGTAGCCCTACTCACCCTCTGGTCTTCTCAGAAATAACTAACGGGACTACTTTTGGCAAAGGCAGGCCAGCACAAATACTCAATGTTGAAGGAATACGTGACTAGCTCTCTCCTTCTATCTCTGCGTTCTTTCAGATCGTGTGGGTCCTTTCACTTCCAACTACCTGCGTATTTATACGCTTGGTCGGCCATCTTGCGAGAATCCGTGACTCCGCGCTGATTGGCTATGCCTTCAAGCAACTTCGGTCGAAAATATTTCTCGTATTTCACTTCGGGTAGGTCATCTGTGTTAGTTTTCAAACAGATAACTTAGTCGTTCTCATTTCCTACCAAAGCTATCGACTCTTGAGATATCTCGTTTTAATCGGACAACATGTGGCTTTCCTTCCATATCAATCTTTCCAAGATCCGTCTGTCCTTCGTTTTACTATGCATGTTAAAACCGCACGTTTCATCATTTTCCGAACTGGTTGACCCACTTACGTGATCATATCCCCAGAATTATAAAAGACATTGTCTTTCAGGTTATAACCACACCTAGGTCTACATTTCCTCTATGACTCGGTGAAGTAGAATTGCCTTCTGTCAATCCGTTGATTTATAAGGAATTTATTACTGCGTGGTCCTAACACAGATTTCCTCCCTACCCGATTGTTATGCCTAGACGATTTCCTTGTAGCAAGCTCTCGTTTCGTTGGTCGAGCTAATTAGCATTACACATGTTTCGACGGTGTTCACTTTGTTATGATTACCTAGATATCGAATCCCGATCGCATTATGCGACACTCTGCCCATTGCAGGCGCTGCTGACGATGTATGTAATTCAAGTTTGGCCCAACATAAGGTCGTCTTGCAGTAAGGCCTGTATCTCTGAGTCGTCGTATGACTGTCATTCGAGAGACTTGCCCACGTCTACCCACTATTGGTCTTGCTGTTTGATTTGTCGGGAGAGAACGATTCCTTAGGTGACTCAGCACAATATGACGATCTTGCGCAGGGGTAGTAACTCGGGGTTGGCCACTCCGAAGTCTATCCCGGGCACTGCCAGTGGTTCCGTAACGTTCATTGAGACGTACAATAGTGCTGTGGTGGCAATTCATCCTTCTGGCAACGGCCCGCGAGCTCATTCCGGTCTCCAACATACCAATGGCTCGTTGGCGGTCGTTTTCAGATAGTCGTGGCATTTTAAGCACTTGTACTGGGTGTTTTGTCTCAACTGCATTTTTATACCGAGTATACTGCCACAATGCGTACACATTTTCAGGGTCGTAGCTGTTGGGAATCGTGCTGCACGTGTAACTGTCATTGTTTTCATGTAGCCTGTACACAAACCCGTGGGTTGAATCATGCACTTTCCATTCCAGCAGCCAGTCGCTCTCTACCTCATGACAAATACGGGGAAAATCCATTCCCACACTTTTTTCCAGCTTCTCGGCATCAGTATATATAATGGTGGTGCGTTTTTAATGTGCTTCAGTATATATATATATATATATATATATATATATATATATATATATATATATATATATATATATATATATACCTTTATATATATATATCACAACCACTATTTAGCTATGGTTTGGGCAAGGTGCTAGCTGGCTCACCCCTTACCGCTAGCGCATTATCATCGTTGTAAAGATTTCACTACGACACATAATACGGCTCGTGTCCACTGTCGTAAAGTTGTTTGTAAACCTGCTGTTTAGTTAAATACACTATGTAAGATCGCAATCGATATACAAATATGCACAGCCAATCCACGCTCAAGAATTCCCGAAAGATTGCTGGCAGACCCTGAGACAGAATAAATTACGCGTAGTCACGGATTCACGCAAGATTGCGGCAGACAGAATAAATTATGCATAAGACACTGTTTGTTCGGAACTCTAAAAAACGTAAAGTACTAAAACGCCACTGGTTAATCGGCGGTTTCCCTGCAAACAAAACAAGATTAAAACGCAGCGAGCCAATCAACGTGTTCCCTGGCGCATCTGCCTACGTCTGCCTACATAAATATATATATATATATATATATATATATATATATATATATATATATATTATATATATATATATATATATATATATATATATATATATATATATATATATGAGTGCGGTTTTATTTAAATCTGCATCATTCGACTTCCGCCTTCTTAAGCGGACAGACGTATTTTTGCTAATTTCAAAATACAGAATTCAGATACGTTCTTTTCAGGACGAGACACAGTGGAGAAATTCATCAAACTACTCAAGTTTTCAGATAAGTTGTTAAATTTTTTTTCTATCTTTAGTATTAGCTTATTGCAGTTAGTTTTAGGTAAATAATTAATTGGTAGCTAGAAGTATTATTATAACTAAGGAATTCTTTTAAATACCCTTTATAGACATAATAAATGTAAGTGGCGATTCCTTGTTAGTTTGATTTAAGTATTTGCTTATTACATTTAGTATCAAGTAATTGGTGACTAGTTAAGTATCGATTGGAATATTAATATAACTCAGGAATTTTACGGCCAAAAAAAAAATAAAAATAAAACATAACTGAAATTAAATAGATCCTAGCGCCACGTGTCACTTGCTTGTGTGAGATCTGGCACCCATCTTGATAGACATAATTTAAGTGGTGATTTCCTATATAGTTTGATGTAAGTATTTGATTATTGCAGTTAATATTAAGTATTAGGGGACAATTTAACGTTTGCTAAAATATTCTTATAATTTAAGAATTGTAGTGAGGAAAAGAATAAAATAAAATACACCAAAAACCACAGATTACTAACAATAATAATCAACCATCAAAATATACTTTAAGTAAAACAAATATATTAAAGTTACCTGGCAAAATTCTAACTAGATTTAACTGTTCAATAAAATCTACTAGACAGGTTTAAAAGTGTTTCTTAAATAATAATATTATAAAATTTAAAACAAACAAATAAAAGGGAAAGCAAGGATAAACACAACTACAGATTAAAGCAGTGAGACTAAGGATAACAATTAAAGTTCATACAAAACCAAGCACATAATAAAAAGAGTAGTTGCAAATTAAAAGACGAGGACAATGCCACCGACAACCAGGGCACAGACACATGAAAAGGACAAAACACTAAACGTGACAGAAACAAACAGGACCACAAACCATGAAGTCAGAAACACAGAAATAAAGGACAGGGTAGAGACAATAAGGGAAAAACTGGAAGGAGGCTCAGAAGTAAAAACAACAATAAGCATAAACAATAAAGGCGAAAACTCAGAAACCAGGTCAGCTAACAAAAAGATAGGACCCAGGGAAGATGACAATCAGGACATCCAGAAAAACACAACCAAAAGAAGTCAGGAAACCAGAGGAGAAAACAAAGAAGACTCTAACCAAAAGGAAACCCCCCAAAAAGTTAAAATTTTACAAATAGCTGGAACAGAAGCCACATTTCAATTTCTCCCGGAAGACAAAATGCTGGTCATCCTGGAAAAAAATAATTGATAAAAAAGCCATTGCCAAATTACAAAAACAAAATAGTGGAATAATGATAACACTAAAGAAACAGAAAAAAACCAAAACGTTACTACAAGAACTGCAGTAAAAACCAAAATTTATCCAACTGAACATCAAAATACTTACTTACTTACTTACATAGTAGTTCCCCTTCTACCGTGAGGTGTAGAGGTTTGGAAGAGAGAGCACCAGACTATGCTATCGGCTGTCTTCCTCCTGGCCTGGTTCCATTCTAGTCCTCGGTCCTTCAAAGATTGTCTAATGTTGTCCTCCCAGTGGACTCTGGATCCCTGGCTCTTTGTTTCCCATGCTTGCCGTGGTAGCCGATCTTTTCCCATTCTGCAGACATGGTCAAACCATCTTAAACATCAAAATACAAATAGAAATTTCAAAAGAAATCAGAAGATGTGTTGTAAAAGGTATTAACCCAACCATGTCAGGTGAGGAAGTTGTAAACAACCTGGCCAAGCAGAACCCAAATTTAAAGCTGGTACACGTGGAATGAATAACAGTGAAAGGAAGTGTAGTAACCCCACAATTGTAGTAATAACGACAGAAGTGAAGGAAATTTGGCCATGGCCAACACAGTTGCAGTGGGAAGACAGTATGTAGGTTTTGTGCGGGTGCGCACCCTTTTACCCAGTGCAAAAAGGCTAAGTCAGATACTGACTATAAAAAAGGTTAATGAAAACAGAAAATGCATAAGCTACAAATGAACCACAGCGCCAGGTTCCAGGGCTGCCCAGTTTGTCAGCAGACCAAAAAAGCACTGAAGGAATCAATAACAACCAAAACCCTTTTCCAAACGGTCATTAAAGATATAAAGGAAAACAATACATATAAGAGCACTAAAGTAATAACAGAAATCAAGAGTGTACAAGAGGAAGTTATAATAATAATAATAGCCCATTCAGTCATAACTGACTATGGGAATGCGCCCCTGAGGTGACAGCCCTCAGCTGCTTATTTTCCTGGTGCTCCTTTCGACGTTTTCTCCTCACCTCTGCTTCTTGTGTGAGCCTCTCTTCGCCCAATCTGAGGTGGCGCCGTAAATAGCATCGCCACTTAGTGCGATCGGCAGCTTCATCCTCCCATGTTGCTGGATCCATGTCCAGTGCCCTCATATCTCTCTAGCACACATCTTTGAACCTCAGCTGTGGTCGCCCAACTGTTCTCTTGCCATCTGCTAATTGTCCGTAGAAGATATCTTTTGGGATGCGACCATCTTCCATGCGGCGAACATGGCCAAGCCAGCGAAGTCTGCGCTGTCTAAGAAGCGTATACATACTTTGAAGGCCAGCACGTGACAACACCTCGACATTTGTCACTTTATCTTTCCACGAGATGCCGAGGATGCGGCGTAGACACCGCAAATGGAAGGTATTTAGCCTTCTTTCTTGCTTAGCATAGGTCGTCCAGGTCTCGCTGCCATATAGGAGTGTGCTGGTGACGCAGGCATTATTTACCGCAGCTTTGGTCTTCATTAAGAGGAAGTTAAAATGTTTAAAACACAGTTGGCTAAAGAAAGTAAGAACAAGGTAGATAGTAACAAAGCAGTACCAAAAACCAGTCGGATGGTTAAACTACATCCTTGGAAGGTACGAATGCACTGAAAAGTGCAGAGGCAATGCTTCAAGAAATGAAAGCCATACAAGACCAAATTGCCCAGGATGTAGATAAATTGTCAGCTCTGAAAGAAGAAAATGAAATGATACTAGTTAAATTATCTGAACTGAAAGAGGATAATGAAATTACACTAAAAAAGGATAGAAAATCAGAGACAGGAGATTAACATAGACAGAGAAGCAATAGAAAAGGAAAGTGGCAAACAAAAGCAAGAAGCCAAATGGAAAGAATGGGTAACAAAAACCATCAAGCACATAGAGAGAGTTTTGATAGAGGACAGAACAGAAGAATCAGCACAAACCCAAGTATTGAAACAAGTCTTTAATTACATAAAAGAATCACCAAGAAGAGCAGGCCTTATGCCTTAAGCAACTAATAGGGCCAATACAAACTAAGAGCAAACTAATAGTTCTAAGAGAAAACAAAAGGGATAGTAGTTAATATAAACAATGGATAAGAAAGGATATAGGGTTGTTCAGTGGAATTGTAGGGGTATCACAAAGAATTTTGCACCCCTGTCGTACAGGTAAGTTTGAAAGTTATTTATGGTCCCGTCTGAGTAGAGTGGATGGTGATAAATACGTGAGAAATAAAGGTGTGAGAATACATTTCACGGGTGAATAGCTTAAAGGAGAAGATCTGTCTCTGGAATGAGTAGTTTCTCTAGTCCAGCCTATCTATACGACTATAATTTAATACAAGACAATCTTTTCCTCCCTATACATATAAATATGAGTTTAACTACACACACACACAGCTATATGACAACAAGACACACAAAAGTGAAAAACTACGGTTACTTGGGTATGGGTCTGACCAACACACAAAGTTATTTTATTTTGCTGTTTATTATCATTAAACATCGAATATCTAAAGACAAATCAAATAAAAACAGATTTACCAACATAGGAAATAATAGAGTAAATGTGCCCTCCACCTTTTGGGAAAAAAGAACCTAACAAGTTAATAACCCCAAAGGTCAAAGATTTGCATTATGTTACAGAATAGACAGTAAAGAAAAACCAAAGTTCGTACTAAATGCTACCCAGTAAGGTAAACAATTTGAAAGCAAAATCAAGGAGGATACATTCACTCATCTCAATCACGCTTACCTAATCTTAGTGATATCCCTTGGAATTACAATGGTTCCTAAATATACAAAATGTCAGGTGGATTTCTCAAATTGGCCCCAGTCCATCCTCTAACAATTAAGATTAATGGGGAGGGGAAGGGGACGCCAAATTTGGTGGTTTATTCATGGATAACCAAATATTACCTCGAATAGTTAGGTTTGAAAAACCGAGATCTTGGGGTTCACAGTAAACAGAGGAAAATACTTCCAGTATTGGGAAACATCTGGTTGCTAAAACTATCACAATTGATAAATGATGGTAATCCTATCGGCTGGCTGTATAGTGAGTGCCGATTCTGAAACAGCGTAAATTATGGATGATACTCTTGAATACGACTGTTAGTCGCCAGATAATGTTATTGTTCTGTACAACCCCAGTGGGCTGATAAATTGAGAAAAATATTGCTGGCCTTTATAAGTCCAGTTAAATTTACCAGTTAAAATGTTTCTTTGTCTCTTTGGCTAATCCTGTTCACAAATGAACTTGGGGACGCTCAAGTCAAGAAAAAGACAACATTAACCAATCAGTAAATGAAAAAAAAACCGCAGGACGTGCTTTGACCAGGTCTGCGATGGAATAAAAACGTTTATGGAAAAATGCTACTATTATATATATATATATATATATATATATATATATATATATATATATATATATATATATATATATATATATATATATATATATATATATATGCACGACGGGGACAAGATGATCTTTTTTCCACTCCGTCTGTCCTGATTAAAGTTAAAAGGCACACGGTGACTTTAGCCTATCCCATTGTGCGCCGCTTTGCGAGTGCAGGCTTGGCTGAGTTATGCAGGTTTACCCCTACTGCTCCAGGTCAACGATCAGCGTACAATATCAAGTATTATTCAATTATCAATACGCGCACATACATGAATATTGCCTGTCGTTAATAGCTATTAAATTGTCGGCGTCTGTTGGTCATCGTATGGTATTAAATAAAAGTCACTTAATATAAATACACAAAATGAAATATAACGTGAATTCTATTCTGTCACTATCAATCGCGCCTAGTATATACTCAGTCAACTAAAACCGTCTCTTCTTGTGTGAGAACGCGGGTGGTAAAATTAACATTAAACTGAACCTCTGGTATAAAGTAGCTGCGCGTTATTATTTCACTGCTTTTAACAGTTAAAACTCTAAGTGAATTATAATGATAAAAGCTTTAACACTTTAACACTAATTTCTATTACCAGAAAATCTTCATGAAAAGATCCCCACGAATGCTATTAACACATTTAGCGAAATGGTTCTAGCTACTGCGTGCTTAGACTATTCCAAAAATTCTGAGTGACGACTGATAGCTGGTTTAGGAAGACACAGTGTATATATCATCATGGTCGCTCTGACCTATAGATGAAGCTACTTTTCACACTATAGTGTATAGCGGAGAAACAGAAACATCAATTCCTCAGATAAAAGTTTATGGTCGGCTTTCCTCTGGCGTTCGACCGCCATCAAAAGACATATCCGTGTAACGGGGTTATCGTAGATTTTGCCCGCTTCTGGAGATCAAAGAGTTAACTCCCCTCTTGGTCCGAACTTCAAAGGGTACTCGGGGAAATATTTTTGCCTATGAGACTACTTCACAGAGACCGGTGTTATTACGTGCGATCTGTCAGGTATCCGATAATTGACAGATCAGCTCGCGTGAGAAACTCAGGTAAACTAACCTGATTCGCTCCCTGTTATGACTGGCAAGTCACGAAAGTGTGTAAACAACTTCGTTTGATTATTTTCAGAGAAAAGAGGCGTGGATGAAAAATAAGCTTGTGTAAGTAAGACAGGCAGAAAAATGCGTGGTTTTGCTAGCAAATCATAGAACGCTAACGGGATTACAAGGCTATCAGATTACTGTAGGCTATAATTCCATTATACGTCACAACCACTACTAGCAGAGAATGGAGGAACTAACACTATACATGCTCTTCAAGAGACCCTTTTAAACCCAAATAGTAGATGTAACGGTTTTAAGATACCGAGGCACGATCGGAAAGAAGGTACAGGAGGGGGTGTAGCAGTCTTAGGTAACGAAACATTAAAAATTATAGACTGGGAAGGATTTGATACAACCATCATATAAGGTATCACGGTTACTATAGCAGCTGAACCAAACAATCTAACAATCTTAAATGTATACGCTAAAAATGGCACAATTAAAGATGAAGAAATACTAGCCATAAGCACCAGACTAGGCCCTAAAACAGTCATACTAGGCGGTTTTAATTCCCATCATTATGCTTGGGGTGAACAACATGCAGACAATGCAGGAAAGCGTATACCTGACTTTATAGAAAACAATGACCTGCTAATACTAAATGATGGAACTGCAACTAAAATTAATCCACAAGCTAACAGGGCAGATTCAGTTATAGACATAAGTAAAACATGTAAAAATCTAGCGAATGTAAATTGGGAAGTGTTACAAGACACAAACTCAGATCCTCTGCCCATTATAATAACCATGCATGAAAACGTCATTCCAAACCCTAAACCAGAGAAACCGACTGTCAACTATAAAAAAGCAAACTGGGAAGATTTCGAAACAGTGCTGGAGGTGATGGAATATAAAGACATGGAATCAGAGGATACTGACTTGTGGGCAGAAACAATGACCAATGAAATTCTGAAAATAGCAATAAAATATATACCAAATAAAAATATGCCACAACACCTAATACCAATAAAAAACATTAATAAGAAAAGAAAAACTCAGTGGAATAAAGAACCTGTTGTCTGGTGGAATAAAAACTGTGCAGAAATTCACGAGAGAAGAAAAAGGGCCTTGCAAAAATATAGAAATAACAGAACAGAAGAAAACTATGATGAGTATAAACAGATTAGGAATGAATCTAACACAATAATATTTAAAGCCAAAGAAACTAACTGGAAGGAATTTTGTCATTCACTTAAACCACGCACTCAAATTAAAGAAGTCTGGAAAAAGCTTACGTCAATCAAAGGGAACAATAAGAAAACAATAATGCCAAAACTCAAACTACCAAAGAGAGCAGAAACAGATAAAGAAAAAACTAATGCCCTTGCTGAGTATTTCTATAAAGTCAGTGCAAAAAGTAGTCTTGGACTGGAATACAATGAGAGAAGAGAAAGACTTAGGATACAGTTTTCAAAGGAACTAACAGACCAGATAGATGAAAGAAACTATTTAGATGCTGATATAACAGATAGAGATGGCTACTGTGTGTATGTGTCGAAACAATGCGTCGAAACAGCATCGTACCCGAACGCTTCGATACACAGCCTTCTTGCGGTGTCGATACAGTGTCAGTTCCTGTCTGTTTTGCAGAGACACATAGTAGCCTGCTTCGTGTATCGGAACAGCAGTTTCAGTTCCCGTCTGCTTCGCTGTTTTGCAAAGAGGCACACTGTATCATTGTCTCACCTTCGTGGGCCTTGTAAAAATGTGTCAAGCGTGCGGTACACATTAGGCGTTCATAGATAGTATGGAAAATCAAACAAGTCATAATTTTTTTTAAAAATAATTCCTCAGGACTGAAAGAGGCTTACTACTACTAGGTGTCTGCTCGGTTTGAGTTGAATCATTGTCGCTGACTGTACCTATTCTAGTTTTATATAATGTGTCATTATTACTGTTATTATTATTATTTTTTCACTTTTACTGCAGCTGTCAGCATGTTCCCCTTGCATATCATCATAATGAAAACGACTGTGTAAAATTCTTAACAGTGGTTACACGAAATACCATAGATTTGTACTAACGAGAATAAGTAAATCTGCGTACTAGGGTGTCACGACTCATGTCTCATTGTTTCAGTTAATTTATTATAGTCTGCTGTTTCGAAACAGTTCCTGGACACTTTATTAGCTCTGCTGATATCTGTGTACTCGGTGTGGATTTGAATCATTGTCTACCAAAACTAGCTTACTCTAGTTTGATATCATGAGTTATTATTACTGTTATTATTATTGTTGTTTTTTATTATTTTCCCATATACTGCAGCTATCATCATATCTACGTTTTATTTCATCATAATGAAGACTTGTGTAAAAATATTGAATTGTGGTCACACGAAACGCCATAGATTTTCACACACGAAAGTAAAAACAGAGGAAATTGTCTCAAACAGTTCATGTATACCCGCCCCGGTACTGTCTATAAGAGACTTCTTTCTCCCCGATACGGGCAAAAGAGCCGCTGTGCCGTTGTGTCGAAACAGTGTGTCGACACAGTTTAACCCACTGTTTCGAATGTATTGACACAGCTAAGTGTGTCTATTTGCCCACCTCTAATAAAAGAGGAATAAGTAACTAGTGCAATATAAGAGAAATCTAATACTGCCTCAGGGCCTGATATACTTAGCTATGAAATCTTTAAGAAAATACTAAAAAAACTATAAACATAAGTAACTTCCCTTTTTAACAAAATCTGATGCTTAGGAAAGACACCAAAAGCATGGAAAGTAGCTTTGATAGTGCCCATCCCAAAAACCCAATAAGGAAGCCCATGATGTACGTTCATATAGACCTATCTCATTTTTACCACAACTAGGTAAAATACTGGAAACTGTTGTTAACAAAAGAGTTAAATTCTACCTGGAAAAAAAATCAGTTGTATAGCCCCAACCAGTCAGGGTTTAGAGCAGGCAGAAGTACAATAGACCAGCTTGTAAGATTAGAACACGATGTAAAGCTATCGTTCAAGAGGAAAGAGAAAATAGTAGCGGTCTTTTTGGATGACGCTAGAGCATATGATGAATGCTGGAGAGATGGAGCTCTTTACAAAATGAAAAAGATTGGCATTACTGGTAAAATCTATAGGTATCTAGAAAACATTTTACAGGACAGGTATTTTGCTGTACAGGTAAACAATGATAAGTCAGAAATATATGAACAACTGAATGGGATTCCGCGGGGATTAATGATGTCACCTTCAATTTTCACTATAGCTTTAAGTGATTTAGCAGATGAATGTAACGACATTAAGAATGCAGTATCACAATTTGTAGATGACTGTGCCATTTGGCGATCTGGAAAAAACTTGGACCATGTTTACTAAAAACTTCAAAAACAAAAAGAAAAAGTTTCAGAGTGGATGAAACGTTGAGGCTTCCAAATTAATCTAAACAAAATAGTAGGTATGATATTCAGCAAAGGAAATTTAAAAAATATATATCAAAATCAATATAACCATTAAAGGAAAGAAAATATGTACTTCCTCAACAACTAGATATCTGGGCATAGCTTTAGAAAAAACACTAATTTGGAATAAACAATAGACAATTTAGTAGAAAACTGAAGGGGTCCCCTAAATATACTAAGGATAGTAAAAGGCAATGGATTGGGGGGTGGGGGGGGGAGAGCAATAAAATAATGCTTATGTTCTACAAGTCTTTCATCAGGGGGAAACTAGATTATGCCAGCATTGTCTATGACCCAGCTGCAGCTTCTAACAAAGCAAGACTAGACAGAATTCAAGATGCAGCCATGAGAACCATTACATGTGCATTTATATCAACACCAGTAGAAGGGTGGAGACATATAGAAGATCTAACACAGTTCAAAGAACTGTCAAATGCAATTTAAAATAGTAATAAATATAGAAGCACAATACCACCCTGTGAATTAAAAACAGCAATCATAGACTGCTCACTTATATAGCGAACAGTACAGTCAGCTGGACAAGGAAGTTAAACGCCAAATCCGAGCCAACCAAAGGAATTTCCTAGACGATCTTGCAAGACAGGCAGAAGAGGCAGCACTGAGAAATGAACAAAGCACAGTATACAAAATAACTACAATCATCAGCGGAAAACGAGGTGCAAGCAATATTACACTAGTAAGAGATAAGCAAAGAAATATCATCACGACAGCAGAGGAGAGACAGGAAACAAGATGGGCAGAGCATTTAAGAGAAACTCTGAACAAGGAACCACCAGAGACACAATTTAATGTTACTGAGGCTGAAAACGATCTAGATGTTAATACATACATTCCACGAAAAGAAGAAATCGTCACAGCAATCAAAGGCTTAAAGAATGGAAAAGCTCCAGGTCATGATAACTTAAATGCAGAGCTATTTACGACAGACCCTGAGCAAGCAGCAGAACTATTAGAACCACTATTTTCACAAGTCTGGAAAACAGGGACAACATCAACAGAGTGGAACAAAGGTATAATGGTCAAATTTTCCAAGAAGGGAGATCTTGCAGACTGCAATAATTGGAGAGGAATCACTCTTCTCTCAGTTCCCAGCAAAATACTAGGCAGGATAATTATACAGAGAATTTCAAAAGCAGTAGATCACAAACTGAGGAAAGAACAAGCAGGATTTAGAAAGAACAGAAGATGTGTAGATCATAGATTTACTCTCAGGAACATTATAGAGCAGTGCTCAGAATGGCAAAGACAGCTGTACATTAATTTCGTTGATTTTGAAAAGGCTTTTGACAGTATACATTATACATAGGGACAGTTTATGGAAAATACTGAGGGCTTATGGAATTCCAAGCTGCATAGTGTCAATCATAAAAAATCTCTATGCAAACTTTACGTGTAGTGTTGGGCAGAGCAACCTAACCTTTGAGGTGAAGACAGGAGTACGACAGGGATGCCCCTTATCAACCGCTCTATTTTAACAGTCATAGACTGGGTGATGCGCTAGACAACAGAGGGTAGTCCAAGAGGAATAAGATGGACTACATTTTCTACATTGGAAGATCTGGAATATGGAGATGACATTGCACTACTAGCACATTCACATCAACCAATCCAAGAAAAAAGGGATAGACTTAATAAGTATAGCCAGCAGGTGGGCTTGAACATAAATTTAAAGAGGTCAGAGGTTATGACGCTCAATGTGAGCAACCCTGAGCCCATATCAGTAAGGAATCAGCAACTGGTACAGACAGACACCTTCACATACCTAGGATGCATAGTAACACCAGACGGAGGGGCAGGCAAAGACATAAACAACAGAATGAACAAAGCAAGAACAGCCTTTTTTAGCCTAAACAACATCTGGAAGTCCTCTCAATACAGCACAAGCACAAAATTAAGATTATATTAGAGCTGTGTGCTTTCTGTGCTTCTCTATGGTAAGGAATGCTGGAGAGTTACAGAGAAGGAAATGTCGAAATTGTCCTCTTTTGACACAACATGCCTAAGAAAAATTCACCGAATCTTTTGGCCGAATACCATCACTAACCAAGATCTGCTTACTCGGAGCAAGCAAGAGGACATGCACACCATCATAGCTGGCAGACGCTGGAGTTGGGTTGGCCATGTCCTCAGAAGAGACCCCGATGCCATCACAAGCACAGCTGTGCTATGGACCCCTAAAGAAGAACGAAAGAGAGGCCGACCAAAAACAACTTGGCGGAGGACTGTGGAGGCTGAGATGCAAAGAATGAACCAGAGTTGGGGCACTGTACGAAGGATGGCCACCGACCGAGCAAAGTGGAATCAATTTGTTGTTGCCCTACAAGACGCCACTAGGCGTGATGGTTACTGACTGCTTTGACGGTCGGCGGCTAAGGATCAAAGAAGAAGAAGAAAAGTAGTGTCTAGATGGCCGCATGCAAGAGATTTCTACAATGGAGAGATGGCAAGTGGTGGGTATTTGGAAGTGGCTCTGTGCAGGACGTGAGGATTCCTTGAGAGAGCCCAGAACCAGAGCACAGCATTGTGCATGCTCTGCATAGTTTGAGAGCCCCCCTGGATGACGGGGAATGCACAGTATGCCACCCCACCTACCCCCAACTGCTAACTTAGAACCAGAAGTGGGGTCCTCTGTATGCATGCCAGGTCAGGATAAAATGCCTGGGAAAGAGACTGGAGCTCAGAACTCCCTAACTCAAAGTTGCAGGATGGCAGAAAAGCCACGGGAAAGAAGAGGTGCTAAAGTCGTAGATACTGGGCCAGAAGGCGCACCGGAAACCACAATATTACGCAACTCGCTTTTTTTCTATGGATGAGTACACCGTCAAATAAATCTCGTACTAGTGCTCGCCCAGTAGAGCTCCACCGGGCAGGTGCAGTGCCGGGCTCTGAGCCTCGACAGAGCCCACCCTCAGCTACTGGAGGACCCTCTAGACCGTCTTGTGGAGTCAGCAGACGGCGGAGGAGAACTACTGACCGAAACAAATCAGAAAAAGAGAAACCCAGAGTGCCACTTGTCATGATGCACTGGAATGCAGAGGGAGTGAACAGCAAGCAGGCTGGATACAGCAAAAAGACAGAGCTGGAAAACATCTTGTATGAGAAGCAAGTCAGTGTTTGCTGTATCCAAGAGACTCACTTAAAAGCAGATCAAACCTTTAAAATAAGGGGATATCAATGCTTCAGATCCGACAGACAAGATAGACGAAAAGGAGGAGTACTTACTCTTGTAAGGAATAACTTTCATGCACACGAAAGGAAAACCTACATGGATGGAGCAGAATATCAGCTGTTGCAGATAAAGGTAGACAAGATAGAAATAGAACTCCTGAACTATTACTGTCCAAACAACAAACCCCTGAGTCTCAGCTCTATACAGGTACCAGCCACCAACTTTATAGCAGTTGGAGACTTTAATAGCCACTCCCAGAGCTGGGGCTATAACCATCTAGATCACAGAGGTGACAAGGTTGAAACATGGCAAGATGATCACTCCCTAATCCTAGTCAATAATGCCACAGATACTCCTACCTTCTACTCCAGAGGATGGCACACAACTTCAACACCAGATCTTGCCTTCTCCACACCAGATATAGCTGGACTTATTAGTAGAGAAGTAGGAAACCAACTAGGGGAAAGTGACCATCGCCCAATCGTTCTTACTGTCCAGAGTGCAACTCTCAGTACAGGCCCAGCCATTACAAGATGGAACTACAAAAAAGCCAACTGAGGATTATTCAGGCATCAGGTGAACACGCTGCTGTCTACCCTCAAGGTACAGAACAGAGTGGTAAAAGACTTCAACAGATGCATACTACAAGCTGCAAAAGAAACCATTCCCAAAGGAAGCCGGTGTAACTACACACCATACTGGTCCAGCACACTCCAAGAACGTCAGGAAGCTATGGACAGGGCTAGAAAGGACGCAGAGTCTCAGCCTTTACTTGAAATTCACAACACATGGAAAAAGGCCGTAGCAGAGTTTCAGAGAACAAAGCTAGAAGAAAAACGGAAAAGCTGGAGAACTAAAACGGCATCGCTGAACCTTGAGAAAGACGGCAAGAAACTTTGGAGATTAGTCAAGTCTCTAAATGAAGAGCGTTCCTCACCTAGGCAGACTATCACATTGGATGAAGATGGCAAACTTCTCAGAGGAAAACAAGCTGCAGACCTGTTTGCTAGAAGATACAGTTCAGAAAGAAACTTACCCATTAACATAGACCATCAGAGAGAAATAAGAAAAGAAATACTGGCAACCATGGGACAGACAGATACTCCTGCCCCAATGAGGGAACCCATCACACTAGGAGAACTACAGAACGCTATTTCCAAGCTTAAGTTCCAAAAGTCACTCGGCCCAGACAAAATCAGCAACGAAATGCTAGTAAATCTGAGCTCAGCAGCAAAGACAAAACTGCTGGAGATATTCAACCACAGCTGGTTGAAAAGAACGGAACCCAAAGTATGGAGAGAAGCCATCACAATACCCATACTAAAGAAAGGGAAATGTAAGACCGAGGCTGCAAGTTACCGGCCAATCAGTCTCACAAGCTGTGTTGGGAAGACTATGGAGCGAATAGTCAACCACAGGTTGAAATGGTATTTAGAGTCTGAGCAGATCCTGGTGCCGGAACAAGCTGGATTTAGAGAATGCTACAGTATAGAAGACCAAGTTACTTACTTGTCTCAAGCAGTAGAAGATGCCTTCCAGGAGAAGAAAAAGGTCCTAACGATCTGGGTCGACTTCAAGCAGGCCTTTGACAAGGTGTGGAAAGATGGCCTTATTGCAAAACTTAGGAGAAGTGGAATCCAAGGCAACATGATGAAATGGATCCAGTCATACTTGTATAACAGGAGAACTAGAGTCACTCTTGACGGTCTGCAGAGCAAAAAAGTGTTGCTCTATCAGGGGGTACCTCAAGGAGGAGTAATTTCCCCAACACTCTTTCTTGTTTACATCAATGACCTGGTGAAAGATCTCCCTGCTGGAGTGAAAGCTGCCTTATATGCAGATGACCTAGTACTCTGGTGCGCTGATGAAAACGTCCCCACAGCAAATTATAGAATGCAGCGGGCAGCAGACATGCTAGTGTCATGGGCAGAGAAATGGCTTATCACAATAAACACAGACAAAACCTCCACAACACTGTTCTCCCTCGCCCCCAAGGACAAAGCAACTAACATACACCTAGGGACAACCGTGATCAAGGAAGAAAGCTACCCCACCTATCTTGGGGTGACATTTGACCAAAGGCTTACATGGAATAAGCATTTTGAAAATGCAGAAGGAAAGGCCCGAAGACGACTAGGCATACTCAGAAAATTAGCATTTACCAACTTGGGAGCAAATGAACGAACTCTAAAGAAGATTTATAATGGAGTAATAAGACCACACTTAGAGTTTAGCTCAGCAGCATGGTCATCAGCTGCTAACTCACATCTGCAGTCTTTGGACAAGGTGCAAAATCAAGCTCTCAGGCTCATTACAGGAGCCATGAAAACTACACCAATATCAGAGATGCAGAAAGCTGCTGGATTACAGACATTGTCCCATAGAAGAGACACAAAAAGCATGATCCAGATGGAAAAGTACAACACCATGCCAACGCACCCAATGAAGGCAAGACTAGATGATCTGGCACTGGGACGTCAGCTTTGTGCATCGGGGGAAAAGACTTATAAGACAGCATCAAGAAGACTTATCCATGAAGACAACACCACTGAAGTCCACCCTATACCCTGTACCATGGGAGCAGGCCAGCAGTGCCCTCCAAATTAATACATCAGTCAGTGGTCTCACAAGTGGATGTGAGTATAATGATTTGCAAAAACGAACTGCTACATTGAGTATGATCCAAGAAAGCTATCCCGATCAATCATGGATACATGCCTATGTGGTAAAGTGGGATGTTATAAATATTTATAGGGGACTTAGTGTATACTGACTGAGATCAGCTGTGAAGGTATCTATATCTAATAAGAGTAGTGTATTATAGATAACCTTACTTACTGCCACATATGTATACCTCAGTCAGAATTATTTTGGAATAGTGTGATGACTACGTTATATGTCTAGGGTATGTGTATGATGAAGTGTAAGTCATAACAACAACAGACAGATAAACAATTTAATTTATTCCACCACACTTGACGACACTGTGACACTCACATACATATAACACTCTAAGAGGATATCTTAAAGGAGTCACTGATAACTTTTCAAATAACAATATGTATTCAGTGCTGTCATGAATGTATATGTGTCCTGATTCAAATACAAAGGGAACCAGGAATCACAATCAATTTTAATTACAAGTTATATGTACAGAATTTATTAATATGATTCTTATAGTGACATATATTATTAATGGTATCCTATGTGTGTCAGTTGTGTAGTGGTAATATGAGGTAATACTGGTTTTGTTTTGTTCAAGCTCTGTTGGTATTTGTCATCATGACTTCAATAGTTTGTTTTTATTGGAACTAGTATTGGAGATGTTCTCAGTTCCTGGTATTAAAACAATTAAATTCCCCTCTTAATTTTAGTTTATAATGTCATTTTAAGATGGGGGTACATAATGTTGAGCTCCATGGCCACACTCTCTTATCTTGCGTGATGACTGCAGTAAAAGACTCCTCTGCTCGATTATTTAAATGAGTTCTGGAGCCACCCCACTGGTTGCTATATGGACCAAGGAGTATGCTGTCCACCTCTGGCTTCAGCAAAGCTCTGACCAGGTGCTGCTCAATAACTTTAAGACCACGGTCCCTGAAACAAGAAGGTTGTACCTTCTACGTCAGAACTAATTTACACTGTTTCTACACTGAGCACAATACATCACAAACATTGAGTTCAGAGCGTTAGGCCAACTGTCAGCTTCATCTAAAATACTTTATACCAGTATTTCCCTCCCTAATGGTTACTACGCCTCTGCAATTCTAGCATTATTTCTTTCTAGTTAATAATCTAGGTGTCAGAATACTGTTTGGCCATTCCATGCAGTTTTACTTTCCTCCGACACCTTCTGTTCAGGCTGGAGCACTATAGGCTTTACATCATGTTCGCTACTGAACCACACATATATACAGACATAAATTATCAATTTACATTCAATTTTCATTAAAAGATATTGAATATTTCAAGCTTACCACAATTCATGGAAATAATAATAAACAGTTTCGTTGACTGGCAATGAATATAGCACAACTCCGATCTGCCGATGTCCCAGGCTTTATTTTATAAAAAATATACACTGGTGCTCAACGCACTGCTTCTTAGTAGGTTTATTACAAGATGTGGCAATGAACAGACGCTCTGAATTGTGTATATTCGCAGCTCTACCCAATCACACCACGTCTACACATCTTTTCAAAAAAGTACCCCTTTCTCACGTTTCCCCTGACAACACAAGATAGTATTTATAGTCCGACCAATCGTGTTTAGTCTTTCATTTGTTGCGCTCCAATCACATAGGAGTTAACATGGTAGGCTATTTCCGTAACGTAATGTTTTTTTCAAACACGTTATAAAAAAATTTTATGAGCAGAAATGATTTCATGCTGTCAGGCACCCCCACTATTTTATTTTGGCCATAACTTGGTAATTCCTAGACTATTTGCGTAACGTTTTACATATTCTTTGTCAGCAAACCCTAAGGAATCCAAATATACGAATTTAAGGGAGCTAGGTGGCTGCGTTCAAAATGTGCATTTTCTACCACCTCCTGTTCACTTCAGTCCCCATGTGGTGTCTGGGTACTGTCATGTTTTCAAACGTAAACCCATCTAATGTCATCTTTCCAGTAAGCGTTTTTCAGGATTTTAAAACCTAACTCTGGTATGGGTAGTGAATTTTATCACTGTCGATTTGAAATAAAGTTAGTGCATGTGGCCTTACACGCGTGATGGCAGCAATTGTGTATCGCGCAACGCGTGTTTAGTGTTGAAGGTGTCCCTGCTTTCTGCCTCTCCCTTCTCTCTATCCTTTAGTCCATCTGCCTTTTAGTTACGCTGTGTATAAAATGGAATGAATGAAATATTAAACTTAGGTCATTGATCAGCTTGCGTATCTCAAGGTTTTTTCCAAGAAATACAGTACACGTTTCATTGAAGAAAGCGTGCAGCGACACAGTAGGCTTTTACTATCAACGTGAAAGCGTTATAATATGCCGACGAAGTAGAAAACAAGGGGGATTTCGAGTACATTCTTTGTGACAGCACTGTTATTTTCCCATTGCTCTTCTCTTTATTAATTTTATTTGTTAGGCTTTATATTTACCTAATAATTTATATATGTGGATTAGAATATTTCACGACACCTCCCCTCTTAAAACAGACATTATATGTCAGTCCTTTATTCTATATACACATAGAGAAATTTATTATTATTTCTGGGGTTTACGGTGATTCTCATCACACGGATGGCGGCTTAAAAAATCCGCTCCCAAATTGGTTTTTCCAGATATATACTCAATGCTAAAATTATATGGAGCCAAAAGTAAAGACCATCGGAGTAACCTGGAGTTCTCATGCCTAGCCTGTGCCAGAAACGATAAAGGTTTGTGATCTGTTTGCAACTTAAATGCCTTCCCATATAGATAAATATTGAATTTCTTTATTGCCCATATTACTGCAAGACATTCTTTTTCGCTAGTTGAGTAGTTGATTTCAGCTTTATTCAACTTTCTGCTAGCATATGCCACTGGGCTTAATTCCCCATCCAATGCATCTGATTTCTGTAGTAGAGTTGCACCTAACCCAATATTACTTGCATCCGTCCTTACTATGAATTCTTGACTTAAGTCAGGTAATTTCAAAATGGGTTTACTTGTGAGCTTTTCCTTCAATTCTTGGTAAGTCATTTCACATTGTGGTGTCCATGTAATGCGATCTGGAAGTCCTTTACGTGTCAATTCAGTTAACGGTGCACATATGGAATTAAAGTTCTTGATATACTTCTGGTAGAAACCACATAATGAGACAAAGGATCTCACGTCCTTCTTGGTTTGTGGTCTCGGGGCTTTCTGTAGTTTTTCTAAATTCTTTGGGTCAGGGGTCATATTTCCCTGATAAACTGTGTGTCCCAAAAATTCCAATTCTTTACATCCAACGCAACATTTGGTTGGACGGGCTGTTAAATTTGCCTCCCTAAGTCGATCAAACAGCATGTTCAGAGAGTCAATGTGTTCCTCAAATGTTTCTGTTGCTATAAGGATATCATCCATAAAATTTGTTATACAGGGATTATTCAGAGGATCCAATAATTTTCTCATCATTCTAGAGAAGACACTAGGCGCATTCTTCAATCCAAATGGCAATCTATTAAACTCATAGTGTCCTTCTGAGGTACTAAAAGCTAGGTAGGGTCTAACCTCAGGCTTTACTGGAATCTGATAGTATCCTTTACTCAGATCCACTTTTGAGAAATATTTAGCTTTATTTAGTCTGGCAAACAGCTGATTTGTATCCGGCAATGGATCCACCTGTCCTTCTGTAATAGCATTCAGTCTCCTGTAATCTATACAGAGTCTATGTTCTCCAGAGGGCTTCCTTAAGAGTACAACACCGGAACTATACGAAGACTCACTGTGCGAAATAATTCCTTCCTTCAACAGATAGTCTATCTCTTCCTTCAAAGCTTTCTCCTTAGCAAACGGAATCGAATATGGTTTCATACAGACAGGTGTGGGGACTATCAGTTTCATATGATATTCCAATAGGTTTGTATGCCCTAGTCGGTCTGTTAACACCTCTGCATGATTATTTAGAACCTGTTGCACTCTCTCTTTCTGAGTTTTCGTTAAATGTGTACTGATTTTCACCTGTGCTGCTGTCTCACAGGGGTGTAATGGATATTCAAATGATGAAAGTGGCTCCTTTTTCATCTCCATGGCGATGGACAAGGTCAACAAGTGTGTCTCTTCCTGATGTTCTCTTTCCAAATATTTCTTCAGGAGATTCACATGATAGATTTTTTCTTTCCCCTTCTTATCTATCTTATAATTTGTTCTAGACACCTTCTCTAAAACTGTATATGGACCCTGCCATCCAATTTGTAACTTATTCTGACTCCCAGGCAAAAGAAGCAGTACTTTCTCTCCCACAGCCAAATTTCTGTCTTTCGCCTTCCTGTTATAATAGGCAGCATGTTTCTTCCTGGCTTGTTTCAAATTTTCATTGGCAAGTTTCCAGCCAGTTTTCAACCGAGTGGTCAGCTCATTCACATATTGGTATGAAGATGTAATGTTTTCCTCTGCCTTTTCATCAGTCCACGTTCTTAACAAAGCTACATATGGACCTTTAATTGTGTGGACCTATTTGTCCATGCACCGGTATGGTCTCTTCCACTCGAAGCTTTATAGTGATGATTTTTCCTCCCAGAATTATCATTCACAAAACGACCGCTACCAATTTTTCTCTTGGGGCTGTCTCCCCACTTAAAATTCTTGATGAGAGATTTCCTCTCTACATCTTCTTCCTCCAGTTTGTTTAAGTCCGATTGAGGGATTGTCGGCTTATCCTGGGGTAAGACATCTTTTTGCACTCTCCGCATAGTGGCCATTGTAAAACAGTTAAGTGAAGCTTGTCCGTGAAAAGGGGCTTCCCATTCCATTTGGTCCACTTTATCAAATCTATTTCTCTTTTTATTATCAGGCCTAATTTTGCCCCATGGCGTGTCCAGGTCCTGATCCATGTTCCCACTTGTGGGTGTTCCCTCATGTGCTATGCTACACCTTTCTACAAAGTTCTCAATGTCCCATCTTGCTTTGGGCCAATAATAATGGTGAGCCACCTTTTGAATGATGGTACCTATCTTCTCATGGTCCCCATCTGGTTTCACATGTAGGCTCCTTATTAATTCTGTCCTGTATCTTTTAGGAAGTACCAGCTGTCCTTGACCTTTGGATCTAGCTCCAGTCTTCCTATACATCAACTTGTTTTTCATGTAGAAATCTCCCTTGCCTGGAGTTGTATGACAAGTTGACAATTTCCTGAAACAAGGCTTGAGTATTTTGTCCTCAGCCTGTGCCTTCCTCATCTCTTCTGGAGTGGTATCTAACATAATATCCTCCTCCTGTCTTGAGGTCGACCTGACCTGAAGGGTTGCCATGTACACAGGTTTCCTTCTACAATGGTCAGTGTCATGATTGTTCATCTTACAATTTTTACACCACCTTTTTCCTTGGTTGAAAGATTTTCTTTCATCATATTTCCTTTCATCGAATTGTGGGGTTTTATTTTTATTTTCATACCGTGGCCTATCAAACTGGGGCTTACCTTTGTTTTGATCCCTAGGATCAAATTTATTAAAGTTCTGTGGTGCCCTAAAGTTATCCACTTGTTTCTTTTTATTACCTGTTACCTCTGCTTGAGCTGCTTGATACCTTTCAGCAACATTTATCAACTCACCCAGCCTCTCTGCACCTTGTTCCATGAGAAACTTTCTCAGGTCTGGAGCCATGGACTCTCTTAATTGCTCTATAAGGACCATTTCCTTAAGATCTTGGGTTTTCCCCAGAGAAGTCCATTTCTCCAAGTATGTCTCTATTCGTGCAGAGAACTGGTGATATGTTTCACCTGACAGTAGTTTAGCATTCCTAAATTTTTTCCTATAAAATTCTGCATTCTTTTCATATCTTAACAAAAGAGCCTGCTTTAGCATGTCATAATTTTCCTGATCACTTCTGCTCATTTTTGCAAAAACTTCATAAGCTGCCCCACGAAGTCCCTGAGATAACTTTAAGCTCCACCTTTCTCTCTCTAACCCATATGTGGTAGCTAATAGTTCATACCTATTTAGATAGCTCTCTATATCATCGTCTTTCTCAACAAAATGATCTAAATGAAAATTCATAGCTGAGGTTGAGGCTCCCTGGCTACCAGTAGCATCAGAGGTAAAGGGACTGGCACCATTTTCAGGAGCATGGCCTTGAAACTCAAACTCCCTTAGTCGTAACTCGTGTTCCCTTTGTAATCTCTTCTCCTCCTTTTCTGCCTCCCTCTCTGCAGCTAATCTCTTGTCTTCCCTTTCTGCAGCTAATTTTCTTTCTTCTGCTTCCAATTTCTTAGCCTCAGCCTCAATCTGCAACCTCTTAGTCTCAGCCTCAGCTTCAAACTGTAACTTCTTAGTCTCAGCCTCAGCTTCAAATTGTAACTTCTTAATTTCCCTGTCAGCCTCTAACTTTCTTTCGGCTTCAAACCTTCTTTCTTCGCGTTCAATAAATTTGTCACATTCCGTAGTAACATAGGCAACCATAACTTGCCCATCTAATCCTAACTCTTTTGCAGTCTGAACAGCAGCAGATCGAAACTTGGCCAGGTCCGCCATTGTCTATCATGTAAATTTCTACAATGTCTAACCAACAATTCAAATTCTAAATATATATAATGGACAACACAGGCACCGTGAGCTCAACCTTATTTTATTCCACCCAAGGATACCTTTTAATTCTTATATTCCCTGAAGTGAATTACCCCCAATATTTTTAATAGGGAAAGATTCAAAATCCCAAGAGCGAGACCCCAATATATGTGGTGAAGTGGGATGTTATAAATATTTATAGGGGACTTAGTGTACTGACTGAGATCAGCTGTGAAGGTATCTATATCTATTAAGAGTAGTGTATTATAGATAACCTTACTTGCTACCACATATCTCTATATCTCAGTCAGAATTATTCTGGAATAGTGTGATGCTACGTTATGTGTCTAGGGTATGTGTATGATGAAGTGTAAGTCACAACAACAGACAGATAAACAATTTAATTTAATCCACTACTCTTAACAACACTGTGACACTCACATACATATAACACTCTATGAGAATATCTTAAAGAAGTCACTCGTAACTTTTCAAATAACAATATGTATTCATTACTGGCATGAATGAATATGTGTCCTGATTCAACTACAAGGGAACCAGGAATCACAATCAATTTAAATTACAAGTTATGTACAGAATGTATTTAATATGAATATTGTAGTGACATATATTATTACAAATGTTCTATGTGTGTCAGTTGTGTAGTAGTAAAATGAGGTAATACTGGTTTTGTTTTGTTCAAGCTCTGTTGGTATTTGTCATCATGACTTCAATAGTTTGTCTTTAGGGACTAGTATTGGAGATGTTCACAGTTCCTGATTTTAAGACAAGTAAATTCCCCTCTTAATGTTAATTTTACAAAGTCAGTTCAAGATGAGGGGACATAATGTTGAGCTCAGCTGGCCAAGTTAGCTTATCTGGCGTGATGGCGGCAGGAAAGGACTCCTCTGCTCGAATTCTCCTCTGGGCTCTGGAGACACCTCACTGATAGCTAAAAGGACCAAGGAGTATGCTGTCCGACACTGGATTCAGCAAAGCTCTGACTAGGTGCTGCTCAGTACCATCAAGACCACTGTCCCTGAAATCAAGAAGGATGTACCTTCTACTTCATAACTAACTTAAACTCTCTTGTTACACTGATCACAACACAGCACAAACATTGAGTTCAGAGCATTAGGCCAACTGTCAGCTTCATTTGAAATACTTTATTCCAGTATTACCCTTCTTAATGGTTACTACGCCTCTGCAATTCCAGCATTATTTCTTTCTATTCAATCATCCAGGTGTCAGTGTACTGTTTGGCCATTCCATGCCGTTTTACTTCTCTCCGACACCCTCTGTTCAGGCTGGAGCATTACAGGCTTTACCTCACGTTGGCCACTGAACTACACATATATATACAGGCATAAATCAACAATTCACATTCAATTTTCCTTAAAAGATATTGAATGGTTCAAGCTTACCACAATTCATACGAATAAACACAGATACGTTGATTAGCAATGAATTCTGGCACAAACTGGCACAAATTCCCATCTGCTTATCTTCCAGGCTTTTATTTAGCCAAATATAAGCTGGCTTCAACGCACTGATGCTTTATCAATCTTATTTAAACAAGTGGTTTCGAACTAACGCTCCCAAGTGTGTATATCAGCGAGTCTGACCAATGAGCCCCGTTTCGACAAGTGTTTGAAAAAATGTTACCTTTCCCCGTTTCCCCTAACAACCAAGATAGTATTTATAGCCCGACCAATCGTGGTTAGGCTTTCATTTGTTGCGCTCCAATCAATTTGGAGTTTACATGGTAGGCTATTTCTGTAACGTAAATTTTTTTTCAAACACGTTAAAAAAAAATCTTATGAGCAGAAATGATTTTATGCTGTCAGGCACCCCCAATATTTTATTTTGGGTATAATTTATTAATTCCTGGACTATTTGCGTAACGTTTTACATATTATTTGTCAGCAAGCCCTAAGGAACCCAAAAATACAAATTTAAAGGAGCTACGTGGCTGCGTTCAAAATATGCAATTTCTTCTACCTCCTGTTTCGAAGATGTGCTGTCTGGGTACTGTTATGTTTTCAACCGTAAACCCATCTAATGTTATCTTTTCTAATAAGAGTTTTTTATGATTTATAAACCTAACTCTGGGAAAGGGTAGTGTATTTTATCACTGTCCGTCTGAAAAAAAATTAGTGCATGTAGACTTACACGCGTGATGGCAGCATTTGTGTATCGCGCGACGCGTGTTGCATGCGTTCCTGATTTTCAGCCCTCCCCTCTCTCTTTATCCTTTTGTCCATCTGTTCGTTCGTTTTGGTAACGCAGTATAATTAATGTTAGGATTAATTTAGGTCATTACGCAGTACGTCTCAATGTTTTTCTTAGAAATGCAGCACACGTTTCATTGAAGAAGGCGGGTAATAATACAGTAAGCTTTTATATCAACGTGAAAGCGTTACAATTTGCAGACGAAGCAGAAAACAAGGGGGATTTCGAGTACATTCTTTGTGACAGCACTGTTATTTTCCCATTGCTCTTCTCTTTATTAATTTTATTTGTTAGGCTTTATATTTACCTAATAATTTATATATGTGGATTAGAATATTTCACGACAAACTCTTTGCTATCAGTGCCAAACAGTGTCCCTTACACAAGCCCAAGAAAGTAAAATCGCATCCTGTAAGATGAGATATTTTGACATGGGACATTGGTGTTGCCAGGAGAGACCGGGTGAGATGTGATGACTTCAGAGGAATTGTTGGAGCTGCATCCTGCATCGGGAACATGGAGATATATAAGTGGTTGGCCATTCTCATGAGGATGGAGGCCGATAAACTACCACTACACGCCAACAACAGCAGAAAGAAATTGTTATTGCAAACCCTGGAGATCACGCAGATCAGTGTGGAATCCTTTGCATCCTTTTTTAAAAAAAGTAGATATAAAGGAAGCAATTACAGATCTTGCAGTTACAAAATCACGAAGGGTAGAACTGTTGGCCTTAATTTTCTTGTGTGAACAACCATTTGTTTTTCTCTCAGTTTGCTTGCACTTCATTGAAATAACCGGTAGCGGTAACACAAAATTAGTACTATCAAGTAAGGAATTCCGAAGCTATGACAGAAAACAGTGCAGACACTAAAACTAACTTTTGTCCCAAGTACACACATTATTTTCACGAAGGTCACTTATGCAGAAACATGGAGAACAACAAAAACAGCCACCAAAAAAGCCACAGACGTTCATAAATGGGCTTGTGTAGAATAGAAGGATTAAAATGTTATAATGAGATCACAATGTAGAACTGATGACAAGAACCAGACAAGTGCCAGTGGAACAAGGGATGAGAAGAAGGCGCTGACGATGGATAGGACACACATTGAAGAAACCTGTTGATAGCATTACGAGGTAGTCCTTGTTCTGAAATCACCTGGGAAAGAGAGGCAGAGGTAGACCAAACACACACCCGTAGAGAAGATAACTGGAGACCAAAGTAAAAATGGCGAGGAAGATGTAGAAAGAACTTGAGCTGATGGCACGTGACAGGAAGCCTGGGAGGGGGGGTGTTTGTTTAAGTTCTATGCTCCTTGGGGTACTGACTGACTGAATGATTGATTGATTAATTGATTGATTGATTGATTGACTGATTGATTGATTTATTGATTGCAACACAAAAATATTACTATCATGTACAGAAATACCGAAGTTATGACACAGAAAACAATAAACCTAACTTTTCTCCCAAGTACACTGTGACGGGTCGGTTCTGTTGGTGTGTGGTTGCTGCGGTTCCTTCGTTCTTCTATGATTGATTGAAGAGTAATTAATGTTTGTATTTGATGGTTAGCTCTGACCATCAGAACATCCCTTCGACGTTCTGATTTGCATATTATGTATTAGTTGATTTCCCTTGTGGGAGAGCTATCGTGCTGAAAAAGGTAAACACTAACAGCTGATGAACCGAACCCGAAACGTAAGTAAAAGATCAAGCCTTCTGTTTTGAGTCCACATGTATTGGTGTTCACATAAAACGAGATTCGACATTCACAAAACATCGTGTACAGTTCAGCTTAACAATGAATTCCAAATAATATCAGTAAGTATCCGTCCGTGTCAAAACAATATGTCAGATGAACATCATGGCTATGTACGTGCGCTGTTATGGTCAACAGCCAGAAATGAGCGCATGAGTTCTTGACAGCTACAATTTGAATCATAATACAATTCTCCTTCCATCATTTAATTTAATTCATTAATCTCATACTTAGATTAATATCCGAACTGACCCTGAGTTCTACATTGATTCATATAAATATATATAGGCTATATACTAAGCCTTTCCTTGGAAGAGATACAAGACACGACTTCTTGGCTTGGCGGATAGCGTAACAAGGGCCAATATACCAAGTCACCCAGCGTGACCTTCCCAACGCGAATGCGTCATAATCTCCGCATATATTTCGCGTTCAGTATACCGTAAAATATCGACATATTCTATTAATGTAAATGACCCCTAAACGTTGCGCACGGCTAAACCCTAGCAGACGCCGTCATTTAAAATAACACCGTAACAGATTTCCTGTCAAACGGGGGAAAAAATCTATTAGATATTTTTTTTTGAATAATATTAATCAAATTATCAAAAATTTAACAAAACCCGACGTATGGCCTACGATGTTCTATCTAGAACAGTGTCGCGGTCATGTCAGTAATATCTTATAATAAAATCAACGTCATATCATACATATAACTTATATTAAATAAAGAAATGTCACTGTCACTAATTAATTAATTAATTAATTTGACGTATGTATTTACTAACTAATGTGAGGTGTTATTAAAATTATTATAACTAAATAAAATTAAAATAATTAATTATAATATGTACGTATGGTACTAACTAATTAATATCTAATTGAAGAAAATGAGAAATAGTATAAGAGAGAAAAAGAAATAAAAGTTGAGAAGTACGGACAATTAAAACTAGATATTAAAGTATACATTAAATTAGAGTGTGTGTGAAAATGAAGTGTAAGGAAAGATACCTAATTAAATTGACACAATAAGAAAGTAAAGAACAGAAAAAATTCATACATTTTAACTATACATATGAAATATCATACTCTAATATCTATCACCTTAATAATTACACTATTTAAAAGGTTTAATGGGTGTGATGTTATTCTTTTGTTTCATCTTTTTCTTAGTATATTTTATTTTTTTATTTTATTTCATCACACTTCAACATTATTTTATTATATATGTATTTAATAACTAGCAAATTTAACAATATCGGACATGAAGATCCAATCGTTGTTATATCCTATTGACTTGTATGAAAGTTCATTAAGACACAAGGTTCATATTATCGAATTATGAGATGATTATCCAATCATCGTTAGTTCCTTTATTAAAACTTTGAAAGTAATTTGAATAAGTCATCACCGTATCTGTCCCGTCTACATCAGAGATTGTTCCTTTTTACCAGTTTGCAATCGAAATGAGTGATACGCAAAGTGGAAGTGAAGTCCAAATTTTCAAACGATCAGTAAAAACTTGATATCTTGATCACAATAGTTTATTTCGAAATGTCCTTATTTAAGTAGGAAGTCCAACTGAAGTGTTGTATATTCTGACGTGGCATTAATAACGTTCATTGTAAATGTAATGCTTGATTATTCAGAAAATTTTCTTGAAATAGTAATATTCATTCAGAATCCGTAGGATGTCTGGATAACGTATCGGCTATGACGTTCTCGGTTCCTGGTATCGACTGTATTTCGAAATCATATGGTTGCAACGCAATAGCAAATCGTGCAAGCTTTGGACTTTTATGGTTTGAACGACGTAATGCTGCCACAGATTTCTGATCAGTCTGGATCAGAAATGGAGATCCCAGTAAAAATTTTTCGAGTTTCGTAATTGTCCAGATCACGGCGAGCAATTCTCGGTCTACAGTCGAATATTTAGTCTCCGGAGGTTTCAGCTTTCGTGAGATATATAGTACAGGATGAAGGACATCATCATGATATTGGAGTAGACAAGCCCCGAGTCCGTAATTACTCGCATCTGTACGTAGAATAAACTTTTTAGAAGCATCTGATAATTTTAAAACAGGTGGGCATGAGAAAATTTTCAAGATAGTGCGAAAAGTTTTGTCACATTCGTCTGTCCAATTTATCCTTAATGGCATGTTCTTCTTTAATAACGATGACAAGACAAATAGACGATATACAAAACTTATGCTGCATCGGCTGAGCATAGTTAGAACAGTCAATCACGTTACTGTCTAGTGTAGGCATGGTAAAATAAATAAGACAGAAAACATGTACAAATTTAAAGATTTTAAGAATCAAAAATGTTTTTCGAGAAGAAAAAATCAATAAATCAATCTATATTAGGATAGATGATTAAGAAAGATAAGAAATGATGACTGACAATGCTGAGTCATCAAGAAATAAGACAAAAGGGTGAGCGTACACCATTATCTGCGTGGCGCAGAATCAGGTACTAATTGTAAGTGTAGATGATGGTGACGAAAATAGACACCGTTATCATGCTCGATAACCAAACGAGCGTCACGATTGTTACGAAATGTAACCAAAGCCTGACTATTCTGACCATCAACAGATGGTAGAAGACGCACAAACTTAACGTTTGCTGTAAAATTAAAGAAATTTCCAAGTGCCTGCCAGGTAGTATCCTGCGGCAGATTTCGCACTAACACTGTGCGAGAATACGCACTTTTCCCAATGTAAGTAATATCATTGCCACGAAATTGTGCACAATGATGAAATGTATTCTTTGTCAAAGAATTAACTTTCCCCCTCAACATAGACAAAGTATTTTTAATGGATGACGTATCATCTTGACTGTACTTATGGTGATACCTATCATTACTAAAGGTAGTAGGTTTCCTACATGTCGTAGACATGTCTTGGTTGGGCAAAGTAAAACCTTTGCCGTTAGACTTATGTGTCTCAACCTTCTTATTCAAGTTCCTTCTAACCTTAACATTATTTTTCAACTTATTATACTGCTTAGTATTCTCATTTTTAATGTCCACAACATCAAAAGTTTTCTTTCGATCAGTTGTATCCTTAGAATGTTGTACAATAGATCCATCATCCTCATCAGTTTCCGGGATAGTACTCAGAGTGAAGTTGGAAACTGCTGTGCCACATGTATTCATTTTGTTGGCACGACGTGTAGCCATCGCAACCACAGCGTTAGCGTTGCTAAAAGATTGCAAATTTTTTTTCTCCCATTCATTAATATCCTCTGGTGAACAATCCTTGCTGCCGTGTATGCGACCCACCATAAGATCGGCAATTGGCTTTTTCAGCATGCATACCTTCACGTTATGGATAATAGCTGTGGGGTAAAACTCAATAGTTCCCCCAAAAGTCATGCAACGGACATATTCCCCCGTTGCACAGCTAGGATGTACCAGCGACTGTCGTACTCCAATGGTTGTGGACCCCGAATCTCTCAATACAGAAACTATGGAACCGTTAACTATCCCTCTGTTAAAAATCAGAGAGCCTGTTCCATCATTGGCTGCAAGACCTATCTCTGGTGGAATGTGTCCGCAGTTTAGTACTGTCTCCTTTGCCTTCTGAAAAATAAGATTGCATTGTTGGCAACTATTCGCCACGTTATAATTTATAGCAAAACATGCTGCAGAAGAATGTATAGTATTATCGTTAGGTGGAACCTGAACCTTAGGGGTGATATCATTTGTAACTGCCGCCCCAGTATTATGGTTATAATGTGATGATCCACGAGAATGAGAACGATTACGAGAATAATTAGTTGAATTATCCCGGTGTCCTCTATTGTAATTGTTATCTCGATGTCTCGAGTTATAATTATCGCTATTCTTCCAATTGTTACCATTCTTATATTGATATGACCGATTATAACTTGAGTTACGTGGATTACTGTTGTATCTTGACTGAGGTGAATAATTTCTGTTTTGTTGTCTTCCTCTATTATAGTTATTGTTAAAGCTATTATGTCCCTTATGAAAATTAATGTCATAGTTTCCCTTGAACCTACCTCTGTCCACACTGTGTGTTCTTGGTTTGTTATTATTATGATATGCCATATTGGAGGCTACAGGAAGAGGTTATTTTATCAATGATCCAGAAATGTTAGCATTCGGATGAGCAGTGCAGTAATTTAACGAAATTTTTTCTAACTCATCAATAGTTTCTGGTTTCCGTTCTTGCAGATAAGCAAAGAATGGTGGGCTGACAGAAGACAACACCTTATCCCTCAATAACAAATCGACTAACTTGTCGTAAGATTTGTTGACACCTGCCAGTTCAACCCATCTGTTAAAAGTATTGCGTATGTTAGCAATAAAACCTGTAAAATCTCTATTATTGTCTGGCAATAAACTTTTAAAACGTAATCTACATGCCTCTTCGTTCAAGTGGAAACGACGTAATAACAACGTCTTAATGGCCTCATAGTCTGTTGCTAATGTTGGATCAAAATTTTGTGCTGCACTTGCAGGTTCGCCATCCAGAAATTCCTTAAGTTTAAGTGCCCATGCAGTTTTGTCAAGGTTATTGACCTTACATATATCCTCAAAGCGCGCCAGCCATGATGATAAATCGTCGACGTGTAATTTGAATGGTGGTAGCTTAAAGTAATAATTTCCCTTAAGTCGGTTGGATGAAGATCCAGATTGAGCATTATCATTTTGGCTAGCTGCAGCACCCTGCGAATTAAGTTTTGCTGTTTCCAATTTAAGCCGTTGCAATTCCATTTCTTGTTGCAATATGATTTCCTGTCGTTTCAATTTATTCTCTTCTTCAATCCGTAGGATTTCATCTCTTGCTACCTTTCTTTCTTTTTCTTGTCTCAATTCTTCTTTCTCTGCCTTAGCAATAGCTTTCTTTTCAGCCTCTTTTCTTTCAAGTTCTTCCATCTCTGCCTTAGCAATAGCTTTCCTTTCCGCATCTTTTCTTTCAAGTTCTTCCATCTCTGCCTTAGCAATAGCTTTCCTTTCCGCCTCTTCTGCTTTATATTTTGCAAGTTGTTGTTCCGCAAATTCCAGGAGTGCATCTCCCTTTTTGTTACAATCTTTTCCAATTTTAATGAAATGATCCAAGGTAAACATTCTTGAAGTTGACTTATTTAAGTATTCAATTACTTAAGTCTAGTAATCACCAATAGAATCTATGTCGATAATTATAATTACTCAACGAATGAATAATTAATATAAGAAAGTGCAGTATTACAGTACTGTTATTTTTAAGTTCCACAAATCTATTATAATTTGTAAAATTATTATATATATCACTAATATCTATCATAAATAGTTATGATAGTTAGTTATATAAGGTGCTGAAATTATATCATGCACTTAATATTAATAATTAATAATTATGGGTATTATTCCCAAATAATTAGGTTATTTAATCTTAATTGTCATTAAGTTCCCAATGTAGTACTGAGAAAGTGTACTAATCAATATTTAATATGTTATATAGTTATAATAATTAATCATAGTATCTTATGTCATACTCATGAGCTATAAAGTGCATTGCCCATTTCTTGGACCACTACTGCAAATATGTGCAAAGTCCTTAATTCCTCTTTAAAAGTCATAAAAATTTAATCATATTCATCTACACTATTATTAATGAAGAAATTATAGCATTAATATTAAATTATAAAAGGATGAAATAAAGACAAACAATACAATGGGTTAACCAAGGATTACAGAACAGTATTAACATACGACAAAGACATTTTCACAATAAAACTGCATTAATAAATAAGGTGACTAAACCGGAAGTGAGAGAAGGGTGAAGGTTAACTGAAGCAAAGGGATATATTTTGCACTATGAATAATGACATCACAGGACTCATTAACGATTGTACAACAAAAATATAAACTGAATGATTGTAAGGTCAGAAAAACACGATAGATTGCAAACATTGTTACAAAAAATGAATAAAAAATCAGAACTAAATACACTAGAATACCACAGTTATAACATGACTATACACCTAACATGCAAGGTGAATTAATGCAAGTCCGAACGAAACGACCACCGATAATGTATTCGACGCGTTCTTCGCGAAATCCTATTAATTCACGGCCTTAAGAACAATTAAAATCAATTCGTGGCATCGAAGGAGCCATAGAAAAGATTTTAATCCGCCGCCCATCCATACCCGCAACATGTAAAAGGACAGAAACAATATTTAACATGGATACACAAAAAAAAAGAACATGGCGTTGTCGGACAAAAAGGGCGAAATATTGTAACGTTTAAAATCAGTTACTTATCTTGTTTTGGCAGTAATATAGTACATTATATGCTTCGCCAACAGACTCGCGAGCTTGTTTGAAACATTGAAGACGTTAGCTGTAGTGAAATTGACAGAGATACAACGGTAAAATACTCAAAAGATAACATTTAAGGATAAAAACATAATGCGTAGGCTGCTGATGTACATGATCGCCTAGACCGCGGGTCATCACCCTCCATAAAATTGACTTGCTAGACAGGAGGGGAACGGCGGATCAAAAGAAAAAAAATATGACTGGAAAGGCTAAGGAGACGCAATGGGGGGGGGGGATGGAGGAAAGTAAAAATTCACGTCCCCCAAATTGCTATTCTGAGCAATGAAATAATATGATCTTAATTTTACAAACGGATAGATAATATTGAAGATAATGACAAAAGACAGTGTAGTTTACATCATCGACAGACGGCCTTGAATAAAAAGTGTCGTTATTTGCACACAAAACACGACCTTGGGGACGCAGGTGTTCAAAGTTACTTGGCATAGAAGTGAAGGGACATTGGTGGTAGCTGAGTCTAAATATAATTTTTTACGACAAAATTTTAAGGGGAGAGAAAGGTTGCTTCAAAAATCAAGCACATTTTTTTTGAAACACAAGTAGAGACGGACAGACTAACAGATAACCATCCATACTTGACTGAAGCATGACTGAAATGACTTTAGTGTAGAAATTTGAAATTTAAAATAAACCTCGGCAGTGATTGGCCACAGACAATCATATCATTAGCGCTCAGAGCGCATTTGGGGTCATTCTTCAATAATTGTTCAGTGTTAGACACAGATTTTAAAGTGTGGTGTTTTCCCATATGAAAGACAGTGAGTTAAATTTAGGGACGCCATCCTATAGCCAGCAGCTCAGCTGAGTTTTGCTAGCACTTCTGTGTTAATTATTCATAATCTGGTAAGATTGAAATTATTTCTTTATATATTTTGAATATTGTTTCATGTTCGAGTGATTTGATACTGCCATATCAAAATCTAGCCTTACAAACAAGTAGGGATTTGCTCTAGACCCCCCGCCCAAGTCAGGGTCTAGGGACCAACAAGGTACATAAACTACAGCAAGGATTATGCAAGATAGATCAAGCGTTGAAACAGGTTACCTATCTTCTTTTAGGGCCGACAACTAATAAATATTTTTCAGAATCTATGGTCTGGGGGATCTGTCTGATGTAGGCCCACCATGGTAACTGTGCTGTTTGGTCAGAGAGATCTGACCTGTCTGTATGATGTGGTTGTTGTGTCAGTGTTGTGTCCAGACGTGGGTAGAGAATAGATTTTGACACATGGCCCATACTTTGATTGCAGAGCTGTGAGTTTCTATCGACAACAAAGCAGAGTCTATTCGGTGGGTGACTGTACTCGAGTGTATCTGTGCAGTTCTTGTGACAGAGACCACCATTATTGCCCGCCAGCACGGAGAGGTGGGACCGCAAGTTTTCAGCACCAGAGCTACAAAAAGATGAGTGAGCCTCTGGTCTGCTGGACATTCACCAACTATTGGTAGTGACTAATATCCCCGTAAAAATTCCCACCATTTTCTGGACATTGTGTAGTCAATATAGACAGGTGTGATGAGGCCACCCCAACAGCACAAACAGTAAATATCCTCCCAAAGAGATGACTACTCGAACTTTTTTAATAAAACTAACTAGTCTAGTACTTAAATAGGTACGCTCTTGCATTTATTATGTAACATTCCATGCATTTTTTTTCATAAATTGTCAATCCTTCTTTTAAAACAAGTTCTGGTCACATAAAACTTGATCCAGAACCAATAAATGTAATATAATTATATCAAAAACTTTATACACGTGAGTTAGTTCAGTGTATTTTAACACTTGTTAATCTTATTAGTCTTCTTAAATGTCTGTGGGTGTATTTATAACTAACACACCACATTACACATCATTACCCTAGACACTTTACGTAGCCACATTCATTAAGAAAAAAAAAATTAAGTGTGAGGTCGTAGTGGTAGCAAGAAAGGCCTTCTGATAATTCTCAACTACATTTTATCTCAGGAGCCTTCACAGCTGGCCTCATACAAGTTACATGTAATAATAACACCATCATACAATACCATCAACACCACTACATTAGCAATACGTTCCATTTGCTGTTTGAAAGCTGCAAATAAATTTTTTGAAGGACATTGAATTTTGCTGCCTTTTTCAACCGTTCATACTGTTGTCAAGGGCATGACGTCACCGGTGTTTTTGCATATTAATGTCCATTTCGGCTCGAAAGGAAAAATGTCTTATTTTTTTGAGGTTCGCTCTTTTGAGAAGCTTCAAGACCACTAATGGCCACCAGTTGTGACGGGTCGGTTCGGTTGGTGTGTGGTTGCTGCGGTTCCTTCGTTCTTCTATGATTGATTGAAGAGTAGTTAATGTTTGTATTTGATGGTTAGCTCTGACCATCAGAACATCCCTTCGACGTTCTGATTTGCATATTATGTATTAGTTGATTTCCCTTGTGGGAGAGCTATCGTGCTGAAAAAAGGTAAACACTAACAGCTGATGAACCGAACCCGAAACGTAAGTAAAAGATCAAGCCTTCTGTTTTGAGTCCACATGAATTGGTGTTCACATAAAACGAGATTCGACATTCACAAAACATCGTGTACAGTTCAGCTTAACAATGAATTCCAAATAATATCAGTAAGTATCCGTCCGTGTCAAAACAATATGTCAGATGAACATCATGGCTATGTACGTGCGCTGTTATGGTCAACAGCCAGAAATGAGCGCATGAGTTCTTGACAGCTACAATTTGAATCATAATACAATTCTCCTTCCATCATTTAATTTAATTCATTAATCTCATACTTAGATTAATATCAGAACTGACCCTGAGTTCTACATTGATTCATATATATATATAGGCTATATACTATGCCTTTCCTTGGAAGAGATACAAGACACGACTTCTTGGCTTGACGGATAGCGTAACAAGGGCCATGTAACCAAGTCACCCAGCGTGACCTTCCCAACGCGAATGCGTCATAATCTCCGCATATATTTCGCGTTCAGTATACCGTAAAATATCGGCATATTCTATTAATGTAAATGACCCCTAAACGTTGCGCACGGCTAAATCCCAGCAGACGCCGTCATTTAAAATAACACCGTAACATACACACATATTCAATCCACGAATGTCACTTATGCCAAAGATAAGAACAATGACACACATCTTTGCCCAGACACATACAAAATAAGATAATACTCTACGTCACAGAATCATACATTATCATTACAACTGTCATCTTTTGAGCGGCTGGGACTTCCCCGCAAAAAAAGAACATACTAATCAGATCACGTGTCGTCGCGGCACGAAAAGATTGGCTGTAATGAATCTTCAACATTTTCTGTCTCTTGAAAGATTTGGTTTGGTTTTGGTGTTAAAGACTATCTTCATTGCACACAGACATCTCCATAAGTGCTCCGATCTTCTCCCTTACATCACACAAGGAAAATCTCAGCACAGTGCACGAACTCCGTAGCACCGGCGAGGATCCCAATGAGTGCACACAGGAATCACATATTCTATAAATTTTTTTTGTGGTGGGTAGGTTTCCTAATTTTTAAATTTTTCCAGGGCAGCGGCCTTATAGCCTACTCTTAACGATTTCCAACTGCCGTTGGATTTTTAACGTGCGCAACTTGCACACGGGACCTATTTTTTTGCCCTTATCCGAAAATGTTAGGCATCCGACCTCATTACCCAGGAGATCTAGGGGGGGGGGGGGGGGGGGCGGGGGGGGGGGGGGGGGGGGGGGGAGGTGCGGTGGGGGGGGGGGGGGCGGGGGAGAAGGGTTGTTGATGTTTAACTAGGGCTGCTTTTCCTGTGGCTTTTCTACCATTCCAAAACGTGCTGAGTTGAAGTCACGTGCTGAGTTGAAGTCAAGTGCTGAGTTGAAGTCACGTGTTGAGTTGAAGTCACGTGCTCCAGTTTCCCCAAATAACATCATTAGGAAACACTGGTTCTAACAATAAAATAAAAACATTCATGAATTATCTTCCCTGTACTGGAAGCGACCCCGGTACCTTTAGAATTAGACACCCTTGAAAGATTTGGTTTGATTTTTGGTTCATGCACAGAAAACTGGTGTTTGTCCTACGCACGGGACACCCGGTTCAACCCAATGTGGGTTATGATTTGGGTATATAGTGTTCTTTATTCGGTTTAGCATATTTACATCGGGTGTTTTTGTTTTCTTCCAGGCTGAAATATCTGTGTCGTTTGTTGTGATGTTGCCTAATGTCTGTAGTGTTTTTGGTGTATTCCCTTCCGTGTTCCTAGGCCAATCTCTATACCCGTGTTGTGGGGTTTGTAGGTTTTGTTTTACTGTATTTTCGTATCTTTTTTTTTTTTCTTACTGCAATTGCCATTACCTTAAATGTATCTACTGGACATTTAGCGTTCGATTGACAGAGTGGTTTGAGGTGCAAAGGTGCTGAGTGCGATTCACGGTATCGACATGCTCCAGTGTAGCCAGCTGTAAATGGGTATCTGATTGTTCTTGAGCTAGGGAAAGAAAAGGCAGCGAGGAAGGGAACTGTTCACCCCCCCCATCTCTCGATGCTGGACCTAGTATAGTGAAGTCTCTAACACTTCACTCCCCTACGGCTGTATTTGCTATGGGACAGCTTTTTACCGGACATATTTTGATGTTTTAGTTCTGGTAGTTTTTTACCGGACATATTTTGATGTTTTAGTTCTGGTATTTTTTTTTTTTTTACTTCTCATGCTGAAATGGGGGAGGGGGGGGAGGGGGGGGGGGAGGGGGGGATTTTTCCTAGTGCTTTGATTTTCCTTTCTAACTGCCTTCTGTTCTGGTAGTTTGATCTTCCTGTCTAACTGCCATCTGTTCTGGTAGTTTGATCTCCCAGTCTAACTGCCATCTGTTCTGGTAGTTTGATCTCCCTTTCTAACTGCCATCTGTTCTGGTAGTTTGATCTTCCTGCCTAACTGCCATCTGTTCTGGTAGTTTGATCTTCCTGTCTAACTGCCATCTGTTCTGGTAGTTTGATCTTCCTGTATAACTGCCAACTGTTCTAGTAGTTTGATCGTCCTGTCTAACTGCCATCTGTTCTGGTAGTTTGATCTTCCTGTCTAACTGCCATCTGTTCTGGTAGTTTGATCTTCCTGTCTAACTGCCATCTGTTCTGGTAGTTTGATCTTCCTGTCTAACTGCCATCTGTTCTGGTAGTTTGAACTTCCTCTCTAACTGCCATCTGTTCTGGTAGTTTGATCTTCCTGTCTAACTGCCAACTGTTCTGGTAGTTTGATCTTCCTGTCTAACTGCCATCTGTTCTGGTAGTTTGATCTTCCTGTCTAACTGCCATCTGTTCTGGTAGTTTGAACTTCCTCTCTAACTGCCATCTGTTCTGGTAGTTTGATCTTCCTGTCTAACTGCCATCTGTTCTGGTAGTTTGATCTCCCTGTCTAACTGCCATCTGTTCTGGTAGTTTGATCTCCCTTTCTAACTGCTATCTGTTCTGGTAGTTTGATCTTCCTGTTTAACTGCCATCTGTTCTGGTAGTTTGATCTTCCTGTCTAACTGCCATCTGTTCTAGTAGTTTGATCTTCCTGTCTAACTGCCATCTGTTCTGGTAGTTTGATCTTCCTGTCTAACTTCCATCTGTTCTGGTAGTTTGATCTTCCTGTCTAACTGCCATCTGTTCTGGTAGTTTGATCTCCCTGTCTAACTGCCATCTGTTCTGGTAGTTTGATCTCCCTTTCTAACTGCTATCTGTTCTGGTAGTTTGATGTTAATTCTTGTTTTGGTTATATACAATTTAAGTCTGTTGTGTAGCTTCATGGGTAGGTCAAGTGTTAGTAGTTTCTAGCGATGGTGATGGAGAGTTTTGTGTTCTCAAGTATTCCATGAGTGGTTTTCTGTGCTGTCCATATTTCTTGCATGTTAACACATAATGTGTTATGGAGTTCTTCTCCAGACACAGTAGGATTCCTCTACTATATAACTTCCTGTTCCTTGTTGAAGTCTAGTCAGTTTTCTATTGCATGGAATTTTTTAGGGCTAGGATCTTTAACGATTAATTAATCGATTAATCGGCTATATGTTTAAAAAATAACCGAATAATTGATAAAATGAAGGCAAAATGAATGCTACCCTACAAGGCGCCACCATGGGTGATGGTCACTGACTGCTTTGACAGTCGGCGGCTATGGATTAAAGAAGAAGAAGAATTGATTAAAAAACATTTGAATAGATTAGAATATTTTGTAGCCATTTTTATGCGTTTTTGTTTAAATGCGAGAGCATTTGCTGTTAGAGGTTTGTGATATGAATTTGGCACTTATGGTCTATAATAATAAATTGTTTTGGGCATATAAGGTCAGGCAGTGAATGAGGCTTTGTCACACCGGAAGTGTGAGAGGGTCTCTGAAGAGACAAAGAAGAAAAGGCCCTCTGCGCCCTAAAGCATGACGTACAGGGCTTCTAATATGAGGTTGGGCATTAGCCAGACGCCTGAGTCTCTGCTCCAGGATTCTATAGTAAATTTTATCAGGGACGCTAAGACGAGATGTGCCTCTTTGATGTCCACATTGTCGATTGTCACCCCTTTTTTAAAATATTGGTGTTATCATGTAAAACCTCATTATGTAAAACCTCATTATGTAAAACTTCATCATGTAAAAACCTTGTCATATCAACCTTATCATGTAAAACCTTATCATATAAATTCTCATCATGTAAAACGTCATCATGTAAAACCTCATCATGTAAAGCCTGATTATGTAAATCCTCATCACGTAAAACCTTATCATGTAAAACCTCATCATGTAAAACCTCATCAAGTAAAACCCCATCACGTGAAGCCTCATCACGTAAAACCTCATCAAGTAAAACCTCATCATGTAAAACCTCATCATGTAAAACCTCATCAAGTAAAACCTCATCATGTAAAACCAACTGCCATATAAACCATCGCAGCAACAGTATGATGATGCTTGGTTCAGGTTTCCTACAAGGGCTCAGTTGTAGTCGTGCTCCAAGATCCGTAAGAAACCCAAAGACATATGATGGTGATGAACGAGGCATGCAGCCTTTTTTCTGGCTCGTTTTGGAGAAGCGCGTCCCGTTTAACTCAGTCGGTTATATTAGGGCGCATGGTAAAGGTAAAGGCTCCCTTTTACACGTCCATTCAGGCATATTGGGAATATGTTGTTAGGCCCATATTTTCTCGACCATCAGCACACTAGGGGTGATGTGGTCAGCATCACCCCGGTCGGCTTAACTTTCCCAGAGTTGCTCTGATTCCCAAATGGGGCTGGGTCGACCCAGGACCCGTTTGCGGTCTAAAAAAATTCACCTCAACTGGGGATCGAAAGATGGACCACCGAGCTAAGAAGCCAGTGCACTAGCCACTGTGCTACCGCGTCTCCATATTAGGGCGCATGTCCATATGTAAAAGTTCTGTAGGTCAGGTGACATAATTGTCTATATATAGATATGTGCGACCTGATAATGTAAAACGTATAGCTACAGAAACCACTGCAACAAGAAAGCATGAAATTTGTGATAGAGGTTTTCTACAAGGTGAGTCAGCTACAACAAGGTGAGCCAGGTACAACAAGGTGAGCCAGCTACAACAAGGTGAGCCAGGTACAACAAGGTGAGCCAGCTACAACAAGGGAGCCAGCTACAACATGGTGAGCCAGCTAGAACAAGGTGAGCCAGCTACAACAAGGTGAGCCAGCTACAACAAGGGAGCCAGCTACAACATGGTGAGCCAGCTAGAACAAGGTGAGCCAGCTACAACAAGGTGAACCAGCTACAACAAGGTGAGCCAGCTAGAACAAGGTGAGCCAGCTACAACAAGGTGAGCCAGCTACAACAAGGTGAGCCAGCTAGAACAAGGTGAGCCAGCTAGAACAAGGTGAGCCAGCTACAACAAGGTGAGCCAGCTACAACAAGGTGAGCCAGCTACAACAGGGGAGCAGCCAGCTACAACAAGGTGACCATTGTGTACCAATTTTATTGCTTCTTACTCATTCCTACTCCCCTCATTATTTCTTTCCTATTGACTATTATCATGTCCGAGTGCAAAAACTCTAATCAAAATATAGGCAATATCACTAATTCATGGCTTAAACTATCAGGGCTTAAAATTGGTCATTTAAACATTTACCACCTGCCAGGTAAGCTTTCTGAAGTCTCCACCTGTCTCCAACAAAACTTCCACATATTTGGTTTTCCTGAAACCCGTCTCAATGACAAAATTACAGATGACGAAATTAGGATTAATGGATTCACCACCATTCGCAGGGATCCTAACAGGCAACATGAAACAGGGCTAGTCATATACATCTCAACATCTCTTCAGTACAGACGCCGTGATGATCTAGAACATACTGGCATTGAATGTTTATGGCTGGAAATAAAACTCCCCAACCTGACCCCCGTTTTAATTGGTTACCTGTACCGAAACCCTAGCTCTTCTACTGTATGGTTTGACACATTCTCACGAATGATGGACAACGTGTGGGCTTCTTCGAAGGAAATTATTCTACTGGGGGATTTCAATATTGACCTTCACAAACCGAACAACACGTGGAATGATATCACCATCTCATACAATCTCATATAGTTAATCAATCAACCCACGAGAGTAACAGACTCATCATCTACACTAATTGATCATATCTATATGACCTGCCCAGAAAACATTATAGAATGCACAGTCCCACAGACATCATTAAGTGACCACTATCCTATTTGCTGTACCTGGACGAGAAAGGGGTTTAAAGCACCTAAAACGGAACACATCACAGTCCATTACAGGAATTTCAAAAACGTTGACATTCAATTATTCCTACAAGATCTACAAATATCACCTCTCTCATACGTGTACCAACTTTCGCATCCAGAAGAAGCCATAACATACTGGACACAAACTTTCATTAACGTATTCGACAAACATATTCCTATAAAGCAGGTTCGGGTCAAAAACATCAGAAAGACCACATGGATAACCAACGAAATACTATCAACAATGAGAGAGCGGGACGAAGCACATAAGCTCACAGATTTCTGCAGGTATCGGATGCTTAGAAACAAAGTACAGTACCTCATTCGTCAGGAAAAGAAACTACATTTCAGAAAGATGATTCGAGACAAAGCAAACAGCAAAGAAGTCTGGGCAGCCACTAGAACACTAACACACAAATCAAAGTCACTAAACTCTTTACCAAAAAGCTGCTCCCTCACGGCAACTCATTTAAGCAACCACTTCAAAACAGAAATTAGCCTTCTCAAGTCGACACTAAAGCCAATGGACTGCGATATTAGTAAATTGACAGCCTTCTGCAACACTGTGTGGCCGTTGTGGGTGGGGAATCGGGGTTTGCTGTTTAATTTCAAAGAGTGTTAGATTTTGATGACTAGCTAGCCTGCTAGAGGTGATGATTGCTCTGTACAGACTTACGGGATTTTACCAGGTTCGGGGATAATCCTCTAAGGTGTTGTAGTTTGTGAGCAGTTAGTAAGAATTTATAGGTTTCTCAACAGACATTACCTCCTTCCATTCATGGTTAAGGCTTAGCAATCAAATATACGACCTCTTTTTGATGTCAACGTTTTATTTAATAATCATAATATATACATGATAGCGTGAAGTTACAAACATGCATTTTTCATTCATAATATAAAATGCAAGTCGCTCTCAATGATCTAGCATGGGGAATTGACACTTGTATGAATCAGGCCTATCCAACTCCTGTCTACTTTTTCTGTTTAAATACCAGTTTGCGTTGATCCAATTTCATATAAGCTGTTCCACTTCAGACCGATTAATTCATTATTCTCAAGGGGTTTCGTTATATGCTCATATTCTGCAATTTGATCAATTTATGCTTGTACAGAGCAAATTCCATCATCTCTGCATTCGACTCATAGGCGCAACTTGCGGCCATGAATCCTTTTTCTAAATCTGCAACAATGGGTCAGTAATTGATTAGTAATTAGCTCCTACTTACAGACTTCGAATATAGAAGTTAAATACACAAAAATGCACTTTGAAGAGAACATGCCATCATTCCTGGAATTTCTAATTCTTCAACCTGGATAACTTTCATGCAGTAAAACCACTGCGTTATCAGCACAAAACTTGTTCGTCTTACTAGCTCGACGCGTCTTTTTCAACTAACTAGGTTGTTGGGGAAATTTCGCGTCTCCTCTACATTTCCTGCCGGCTGAATAATATTGAGCCTTACGATTGGATAAAAATCACGTGACTAATTTTGACATGTAACGCGACTCTATCCCAATTAACATTTGATCTGTTTCTCGGAAAGTAGAAATTTATATGCTAATCTGGTTTTTATAGCCTGTTTCCAAAGGAACAGCTATGTACACGGCTACAACTGAACACACCACAACAGATCTAAGACATATTCCTTTTCTAACAGTACATGAAGTTCTCAAATATATCTTGGCATTAAAAAACAACAATTCATCTGGGCTTGATGGTATCAGCAATAAGATTCTACGTTACGCTGCGCCCATCATTTGCGACTCCTTAACCTATGTATACAACTAATGTATTGCACACAACTACTTCCCCACAGCATTTAAATCTGCCAAAGTGTACCCCCTCTATAAATCTGGCTCACATAGCGATCCCAACAGCTACAGACCAATATCCCTTCTATCATCTCTTTCAAAACCACTAGAGAAACACATTTACAACACCACATTTCAACACTTAACAACAAACAAACTGCTCATTGATAGCCAGTCAGGTTTCAGACCCAAACATTCCTGTCACACAGCTCTCAGCAAAATGGCAGACTACTGGCTGTCGAACATAAATGATGGAAAATTATGTGGTGCTGTTTTTGTCGACTTCAAGAAAGCATTTGACATGATTGATCACACTATCTTGGTTCAAAAGTTGGAAACCCTCAGAATAGGCCCTAATCCACTAAACATCATCAAATCATTCCTGGCAGATCGACAACAGTTAGTGCTTCACAACAACTCGACATCATATTTCTCGAAGGTAGTTACAGGAGTACCGCAGGGCTCTATTCTTGGGCCCCTACTCTTCGCAATGTTCATCAACGACCTGCCACTACATCTAAAATATTCAACTTGTGACCTCTTTGCAGATGATTGTACTATCTACACTTGTGACAATGACTGCGTGGCACTTGAAATGACTCTTCAAAGCGATGTAGACAATCTAACAAAATGGATCGTATGCCAGTAAACACAACAAAAACGAAATCTATGTTGATTACCACCAGACAGAAACTCCTAAGCTGCACCAAAAGATCGCTACAGCTACACACGGAATCAATTCAAATTGAACATGTAACAGAACACAAAGTTCTAGGGATCACGATTGACCAGCACTTACGTGGAACTCCCATGTACGGAATTTAACCAAACACTTAGCACAAAAGACGTACCAGCTAGCCAAAATAAAACACTTCTTAGACGCAGAAACTAGACTATTATTCTACACCTCACATATACAGACACATCTAGATTACTGCTCTACACTATGGGATTGTTGCCCTGCTTCCACCTCGAAGAGACTGCACTCCCTGCAAAAGAGAGCAGTACGTCTGATCACCGATAATCGCACGACACCACACACAAGGACAGGAAAAGAACCCAAAATACTGTCGCTAAAAAAAGTCTTCTCTAACACAAAGCCATGCTGACTCACACAATTCTATCTAACAATGCCCCGTCGTACCTAAGATCATTGTTTCAAACCAGTAGAAGGGAGGGACAACGATTACATCAGTTACGTCTGCCCAAACCTAGGATCGACCTGTTCAAAAAGAGTCTAGCCTGCTCTGGTGCCTACTTATGGAACTTCTTCTTCTTCTTCCGTCCTTAGCCAACGACCGGCAAAGCAGTCAGTGGCCATTACGCCTTGTGGCGTCTTAAGGGCAACAGCGAATAGATTTTCTTTGCCGTTGTTCCCATCACGCCTAATGGCGTCTTTAGGGCAACGACAAATCAATCCGTTTGCTGTTGTTTCCGTAATCAAAGTGACTGGCAAACGGGTGATCAGCCCGTTGGGTACTTATGGAACAGCCTTCCACAAATTCTAAAAAGCCTACCTACACAATATTCTTTTAACAAAGCACTTTTCAAACACTTCCTCAACAATGATTATCTACCCCCATAGAAACAGCATTTGCCTGTCAACTTATCTCATCCATAGGTCAACATTTTTTTTCTCCTCTTCCGCTCATTTTTTGTGTGTGAATAATTTGTTTTATATCCATGTAATATCATTATTATATTCACTTTAAAATATTATTATTTAATGTAATGTATGTGTGAATGTACCCGCATACCACTGTACTTTAGAAATGTGAGTCGTGAGAATGTACCCGCATACCAGTGTACTTTAGAAATGTGAGTCGTGAGAATGTACCCGCATACCACTGTACTTTAGAAATGTGAGTCGTGAGAATGTACCCGCATACCACTGTACTTTAGAAATGTGAGTCGTGAGAATGTACCCGCATACCACTGTACTTTAGAAATGTGAACTTTTTTCTTTTTTTTTCTTAAACTGCTAAAAGACTTTTCCTGCCACAGAAGTGCGTAAGAAAGTGTTATTATTATTATTTCATTTTCCACCAAGAATGTATGGACATAAGCGAGAATGTGTTTATGTACCGTAATTTTTGTATTGATGGTTGATGACACTTTCAAAAATACAGATTAATTGTAGACGGATTGACCGCATGAGTGAGTGTCGGTATACAGAATTTATTTATTTTTATTTATTGTTTTATTTATTTTATTTTATTATTACCTTTTTCCCCCAATTACTAGCTTGTTTGTTTCCAAAAAAAAAAAAACTACTCATTTTTTTATTACGATTGCATACTGTAAATGAATGCTGTTATGGTAACTTTATAATGTTGCATGCCTTTAAATTAATGCTTAAAGCATCATGTGGGAATGAAAGGATATAGTATGCAAGATTGATGAGAGTGGAAGGGCAGAATGTTAGACGGGCCTGCGCGCCCAATTCTTTACCCTTCAAAAATAAAGTTCGTTCGTTCGTTCGAGCCAGCTACAACAAGGTGAGCCAGCTACAACAAGGTGAGCCAGCTACAACAAGGTGAGCCAGCTGGTTGTTCGTCCATCACGGGTGATGAAGACCACTCTGTTCATCCAATTATTTAAGAATATGTTAGGTTAGTCTATGGGGTGAGCCAGCTACAACAAGGTGAGCCAGCTACAACAAGGTGAGCCAGCTACAATGATGTTCGCATGGTACACAGGGAGCGAAAAAAGGCGAAATAATAAGACAATGGTTAAAAGACTTAATTCAAAATTTTGTATTTACGATCTGTTTTTGGCTCCAGGGGTTTTCTTAATTAAGGGGTTTCTAATGAGAGAAAATAAGAGGGTTATTATTCCCTCGGACGCTTGTCGTAATCAATCAATCCATCAATACACTTTAGCTCCCAAAGGGGCATACGCCTTCAATTAACACCAGCCAAGTCCTCCTGACACGTGCCATCAGCTCATGTTTTTCCCACATTTTCCTCATCATTTTCAATTCTGTCTCCACTTCTCTTCTGCGTGTCTTTCTTGGTCTACCTTTGACTCTCTTTCCTGGAGAGTTCCAGAACATGGACTGCTTTGTAATGCTATCAACATGTTTTGTCAATGTGTATCCTATCCAGGACCGAAGACGCACAAACAGTGATAAATGCAGTTAGCGACCCATAGCTTGACTGCTTGCGTCAGGGTCAGCGAACCAGCGCTGACCAAGACCCTACTCCACCTCCAAGTGGTGGTCCTGGAAACAGGCTGCATCACTGCAGTCTGGATGAGAGAGTAGGGATCGAAATGGGAAGGCTAACCCAGTCCAAAAAAATGCCGTGCTGAAGTCGGATGTGTCGGCCGAAAGGCGCAATTATCGCAGCTATGTTGTAAACGGATACAACGCAACCAACGTCCTTTTCAGGACGAACGAGGAAGAAGAAGAAGAAGTATCTTATCCATCACCAGCGTCTTCCTCCACTGGCACTTGTCTGGTCCTTGTCATCAGTTCCATATTTGTGACCATGTCATACCATTTCAATCCTTCTATTTTTACACAAGCACCCGTTTATGAAAATCTGTAGCTTTTTGGTTGTTGTTTTTGTTGTTCTCCATGTTTCGCAGCCATACAATAAGATTAACATGACATTTGAATTGAATATTCTGATTTCAGTGCTGGACTTGATTTCTCTAGTCGTAAAACTCGACTAATAAGAGGTAGTGCATAGGGCTGGCCACTTTATCATAAGAAAATTGCTGCAGATAACACCAATGCACGTGCACTCGGTTTATGTAAGGAGGGCCTATTTAAGTGGTGGTGTTCATGCTTCATAGGGAACGAACAAATAGAAATTTATGACGATGATGATGATGGTGATTTTTTTTAGATGTACACAGATAATGAGCGTCTGATTTGGAGAGTAGTTAAAGCGTAAATTTTTTCGAAAAAAGGTGACAATCGACAATGTGGAAACCATAGAGGCATATCCCTTCTCAGTGGTAAAATCTACTCTAGAATCCTAGAGCAGAGACTCCGATGCCTATCTGAGCCACAATTGGCTGAGATCCAGTGCAGATTCCGAGCAAACCGAAGTACTCAAGACCTAATCTTCACACGCAGACAGCTGAGTGAAAAGGCCCTTGAGTATAAGAGTGAGATCCATCTTTGTTTCATAGATCTGGAAAAGGCGTTTGACAGGGTCCCCTGGAGCAAACTTTGGGACTGTTTGGCAAGGAAGAACATTCCAGCACCTCTGTTTCATGCTATACAGCGCTACTACAAGTCTTGCAGAAATTATGTGAGGACAGCAAACCATAAGTCAGAAGAGTTCAGGACCACCACTGGTGTAAGACAAGGTGATATCCTGTCACCTTGTCTTTTCATACTCCTCATGGACGATGTTATCAAGTCATGTAAGGAGAGAACAAGAAAGTATTCAGTGGGGTACTGAAAGATGAGACAGATATGTATTTCAGAGCTGGCATTTTCTGATGATGTTGTCCTGATCGCTAAATCAGGGGCACATCTCCAATCCAACCTGCAAGTCTGGAAGGAAGAGCTGGAGACGAGAGGGATGGTCATAAGCAGCTCTAAAACAAAATCCATGGTGATATCACGAGAAGAAAGAAGACATCAGATTAAGCTGGGAGAACAGGTCCTGGAGCAGGTCTGTTAAGTCATATTTTGTTAGTAGGAGTTAAGTGTTAAAGATTGGTATTACAGGGTGGATTTTTGTACACACGCTAGTAAGCACGCTCTTTGTGATGAGATGATTTTTTAGTTGGGGGCTTTAGGCTCGGTAATTTTTGTACACAGCTCAACTGAATGGTTGCTAGTTTGTTTTTTAAAAATAGGATAAAGAAAGTGTGCGAATGTTCTTAGTGATAATTTTGGGGGAGAGACAGATGAGCTCAGCTCACACGTCGAGCAGTGAGTTGGCGCATGAGCGATTTCACTGAGTTGTACTGAGATCGGTAATCTGGGGCATTAAGTGACTGGTAGGGCTTCAAGAAAGGATAGTCTTGCTAGTGCGTTCCAGTGTGTTTTGTGAAGGGGAGAATTTGATATTGTAGATTTTGTTGAGGCCATGGATTGTACCGGCCAGTATTATTACTATTCATATTTCCTATGATGGAGCTTTAACCTGTTATTAAGATATATAGTGAGTTGCTGTGTAAGCAACCAGTGGGAGTTTTTATACGAGTCATATTCTAGAGGCCATGGATTATACCGGCCACCATCATCATCATTTTATAAGGTTCCTAGATGGATATTTATTGCATGGATTTACTGTACGGAGAGTTGCTGGTTATGCAACCGTTTAATGGATATTTTTCCTATGGATATCATGTACTGTCTATTGCGATGTATGCAATTCTTTTGCCATGGATTTTGTACCTGTAGTATCCTGTGACAATGTTATCTATGATGTCTACGTGACTGTGTCGTCAATAAACTGTGTATAAGTTAAAACTAGTTCCACTGTTTCCTGAACCAACGTTACTGTGGTGTGGGCGATTGCAGAATGCATACATATTCAACGAACCAGACATTCGCATATATACATATTTACACACCTGTTGGCCACCCGTAAGCCCGACCAAGGCTGAATATATCTTTCAGCGACCATACTGACTTTGTCCTTGTTAGCATTTGATGCACCACACCAACCACCAGAAACATTCCATAACCATCAACATTAACAGAACATTATGTACAACAGAAACTTAGCTTAACAAGGTCGACCAATTTAAATATCTCGGAGCTATTATAGACCGAAAGGAAGGCATCAAAGAAGAGTTGGCCACTCGAAAAGCAGCAGCTGGGAGACTTTTTTCAGGCCATAAATCGAGGATTACTAAGCAAGAGTGAGGTTGGTAAGAAAACGAAGATGGCTGTATACCGCTCCACCTATGTTCCAGTCTTGACATATGGATGCGAGTCATGGGCAATGACTACAACCCACAAAAGCCAGATCCAAACCTCAGAAATGAGGTATCTGAGGAAGGTGGTTGAAGTAACAAGAAGAGACATGGTCCGCAACCAGACGAAAAGTCAAGGCCTAAAATCCAACCCCTGCAGACCCAAGTAGAACAGGGCCAACTAAGATGGTTTGGCCATGTCTGCAGTTTGGGAGAAGATCGGCTACCACGACAAGCATGGGAAACAAAGAGCCAGGGATTCAGACCCCCAGGACGACCCAGAGTCCGCTGGGAGGACCACATTAGACAATTTTTGAAGGACCGAGGACTCGAATGGAACCAGGCCAGGAGGAAGACAGCCAATAGGATAGTCTGGCGCTCTCTCTTCCAAACCTCTACACCTCACGGTAGAAGGGGAACGACTAAGTAAGTAAGTTAAAGCGCGTACCTCTCGAAGTAAATTAACCGGCTTCCAGGTTCAAAACATGAAAGCGTCACGCTATAATCTATCCAGTCTTAAATGGGTCCCTGGCAGTGCTCTTGTGTTAGGGAAGACAAAGGTAGCGAGAAACAGAATTGGTCACCTTACCTCATGAAGCTGGACTTCCGTAAAGTAAAGTCTCTAACACTTCAATTCCCTGCGATAGTATTTGTTACGGGACTATCTTTCATCATCATCAGGTGTCATCTCCACAACAAAGGTCGGGGGCAATACATTTCCAACATCTTCTGCGTCTTGTCTTGATAGGGCAAGTATCAGTGGAACAAAAGTTGACAAGAACCAAACAAGTGTCAGTGAAACAAGAGATGACAAGAACCAGAGAAGTTTCAGTGGAATAAGAGATGATAAGAACAAGGCACGTGTCAGTGGAACAAGAGATGACAAGAACCAGGCAAGTGTCAGTGGAACTAAAGATGACAAGAACCAGACAAGTGTCAGTGGAACAAGAGATGACAAGACCCAGGCACGTGTCAGTGGAACTAAAGATGACAAGAACCAGACAAGTGTCAGTGGAACAAGAGATGACAAGAACCAGACAAGTGTCAGTGGAACAAGAGATGACAAGAACCAGACAAATGTCAGCGAAACAAGAGTTGAGACGAACCAGACAGGTGTCAGTGGAACAAGAGATGACAAGAACCAGACAAGTGTCAGTGGAACAAGAGATGACAAGAACCAGGCACGTGTCAGTGGAACAAGAGATGACAAGAATCAGGCCAGTGTCAGTGGAACAAGAGATGACAAGAACCAGACAAGTTCCAGTGCAACAAGAGTTGACAAGAACCAGACAAGTGCCAGTGGAACAAGAGATGAGTAGAACCCTCTGACAGACTGGCTTTTCTTCAGGAGACCATGTAGGCCGGGATCTCCGAAGAGACAAAAAAGAATATGTTTACTTCTGTTAATGTGGTAAGAGACGAGTAATATGAGGTTTATACAGGGGTCCTGCAACCTTATCATGCACATACTGTAGTACAAAAACTATCACCGAGGGAGCACATTCATGTTTCAGCGTAAGCTTTCTATAAGGGGACCTGCTGCTACTGCGGCTCTGTGCTCCCTGTGAAATATTATGAAAATAGATTTCATCTATCTATTTCCTTATCTACACTTTTCTTTTACCAAACTTTCACCTACGCCTGTTTCGATAACATAAACCATTCTAACGCTCAGAGATCGGGCTCTTTTTCTAATCTAGCACGCATTTTATTGCTTTTCGCTATTGTCTTTGATGATGTTCAACCAGAAGGCATATTAGTTATGCTGAGCGCGGTATCTGTAATTTATTCATAACGCCAGCGATTGAAAATCGTGGTAATAGATAAAATAGCGATCAGGAGGAGATCAGTTTGGAACAAGGGGCAGACAATTTTTATTACCTTCCCCTGAACTGTTAGTTTGGAAGTAATTACATACGGCTAATTGCCAGATCAAAGGACTCTGCTCGCTAGATGGCAATACGAGCAGAGACGTGTAAAATTTGCACTGATTAGCAAATTACGTTATGCCTGATTCTGATTTTCGGCTCTAGCGTGAAAAACGGCTTTCATTTACATATAAGCCGAAATCTGAACGAAGATTCCCCGTAGGTGCTAACTTCTGGCAGAGAGTCGAGTTTTTGGTCTATAGTGGTCATTTCTTTGATTTCAGATATATATATATATCGGGGTAAGGATAGGATTGTGAATACTATACATTGGTTAAGTATTTTGTATGTTTTTCTCTTTACACAGTATTTGGGTCAAACCCTGAACCTTACCAGCTGCTTCCATTTGAAACTGAGAATAAATTTTACAAAAGAACTTTCTGATATAAATATCGGGTTTTCAAGGTGACCTGTCTGGCCTCGTGTTTTACACCCAGAAAGAGACAGAGTACCAACCCAAAGAATATTAAGAATAAATTGTAACTGGACTTATAGAATACCTAGATTTCTTTTCCCAAGTTCATATACATTCAGCCTGTGGTGGCGATATAATCTAACATTGACATTACCTGAATGACAACCACTGTGTTGTGAGAAAGATCTATCCTGAACAGATTTATTTACCTCACACTCGATCTAACGATTGAAGATTCCAAGCTACTGTACACTGTGAACATTAGATCTCTTAATTATTTTACTACCTGGACAAAAATTGAAGTGACATTTTCAGCAACCTACTACCAGTAGCGAATCAAGCGTTTCCCATCAGTTGATTTAATTAGTCTTTGGAGAAACTGGGGCTTGATTCGTCAATAACCAAACCTTGGATGGGTTGTGTGTACCTTAGGATTGTTCCAGACGTTGTGAAAGCACTTATTAGGTAAGGGTAACTGGTTGTGATCACAGGTCTGTCAGAGCGAGTGAAAGCCGGGATGAATAATTCTTTCATTGTATAACCCATGTACTAACTTTGTATTTTTTGTGTGCAAGTTTTGCTAATGCTGTCCCTTTCAGAATAGATTAACGTATAAACTCTGTTCTTTATTGTAGAGGGAAATCCCAGATCATAGTTTATACACCTTTGACTCTTTGGGGGTTAATAACTTTCTTCTAACGGGATCTTGTCTCAATAGAGGGAGGGAAGATTACACCTATGAGTCCATTTATTCTTTATTAATTCATTAACCTATGTTTAAATTGTAATTTGATTTGATATTTAAAATTTATTTCTGTGGTGAAGTTTCTTATGATAAATAAAATTTACATAAACTTTATTTACGTGGGTTGGTCAGCTTGTCCCCAAAAGATCCCTATTCCATAGATATAGTTTTCACGTATGTGCGTCTAATTGTCGTCACGTATCTGTGCTTGTGTAGATGTGAGTGGTTGAATATATATATATATATATATATATATATATATATATATATATATATATATATATATATATATATATATAGGGACACTGTCCGATCTAAGAATCTCAGTCGTAACCGATAGGCTGGATAGATTATCTCTAAATCCAGGGACAACCTTTACCTTTCACCATTTCACTCGTGAAAATCTATTTCTTATCTCCCACTGAGCTATCACCTGTTCTAGTTCTATCCAGACGGGACCGTAATTGATCTTAAATTCCTATCAAAAAATATACGACACTCCCAAGGGAGCGAAAATGGAGATAAGAGCAAATTTTTACCATTTTGTTAGTGGTGCCTCATATCAAATCTCTCAGGAATTAAAAGAAAGAAAAACCCTGAACCCATCATTACAAGCACTGAACCGCTAACAAGAGATGCACAGAAAGCAGAACCTTCAATAAGCACTTTACCAACGTAAACAAAAACAACAGGGAAATAAAAAGAAATTGCATAACACCACCCTCATGAAACTACAAAAAGGCAGATTGGCATTTATTCAGGAGACAAGTACGGCAACGATTCTAGGCTATCGACATGACGCTGGACATAGACAAGGTCTATAGTAAAATCACCACAGCACTACTCCAGTCTGCAAAAGAAGCCATTCCACGAGGAAGTAGGAGAAAGTTTAAACCTTACTGGAGTACAGAATTGGAGGCCGCTGTTAATGAGAGGAAAGAAGGAAGATGGCATGCTGAGAAACAGCCAACCCCCGCCAACAAAGCAAATTATAACCGTCTAACTGCAAAAGTTAAACGTCTGAGCAAACAAACAAAAAGAGAAACATGGGCTAAGAAATGTGGAGAGCTAAACTTGCGGAAAGACGGAAAGAAAGCATGGTGCCTCATATCAACTCTCACAGGAATTAAAAGAAAGAAAAACCCTGAACCCATCATTACAAGCACTGAACCGCTAACAAGGGATGCACAGAAAGCAGAAGCCTTCAATAAGCACTTTACCAATGTCAACAAAAACAACCACGCAAGAGACTTGGCAGTGCATTCAGATGACTCAACAAAATGATGGAGATAAAACCAACAGCTAGCTGTGAGGTCTTTGAAAAGAACTTTACTCTGTCAGAACTCAAGATGGCCTTTAACAAATGCAAGAAAGGAAAAGCTGCTGGACCTGATCGGCTCACTAACGAGATGATCTCAAATCTCTCAAATCATAAACTCTCCACCATCCTTGAATCATTAACAAGACCTGGAGAGAAGGCAAGTTACCAACAGACTGGAGAAAAGCCAATAGGATCCCAGTCCTAAAGAATGACAAACCATCTAATGAAGTAACAAGCTATCGACCGATGTCCTTGAGATCAAACTTATTCCCTTTAACCCGTAGTCCCGATACAACAGTTTGTTTAGCCATTTCTTCTCCCCGCAATCCCGCTCGGTTTACATCAAAGGATTGTCACGGGTGCCTGATTTCCCATAAACCTGCCATAAACCTGCCATAAAGCTACTCGACCGTAGAGCAGTGTTTAGTATCTTGCTGGGGAAGTTGGATGGTAATGTCTGAATACATAAAGTCATTTGCTTTAGTAGCAGCTTGTTCTTTCTTGACAGAAAAATTAGTGGAACGTACTCTGTGTGCTAGTGGGATAGTAAAAAGAGAGTCCCATAGCAGATACTACCGTATGGGAGTGAAATGTTAGAGACCTCAGTATACTATTTATGCATGACTCATGTTCTGTCCCTATTTGAAATGTGTACATGTGAATTAAATGTACGGACTCAATGAAATGACTTATCAAATCAATCGTATTCCAAAGTTCAAGTATTGTTTGGAATCTTCCACCCCGCATTCGCTTAATCTTCCATCAAAGGCACGATGCACTAAAACTAACATATCAAGGAAGAAAACAATGGCCAGAATTTTATAATTGTTTTATTCATAACACATGGAACATTGTTCAGAGCAAATCACACACATCACGCAACAGTGGTGTCCGGTGTCTGGGGACGACAAAAAAAAATTTCTTCATGACTTTCGAATGAAATGTTTACGATCAAGTTTCGATCACATGACCAGTACGAAGCTGACGTGACGCAGTACTCATTATAATACCTAACAACGTGACGTCACTGAAAATCGTGTAGGTGATCGGTCGAAGAAACCAGCCGGTTATAAGTCTAACCAAAGGAAACATAAGCCATTTGAAGCCAACACATGATATGGACTATAGGAGCAGACAGTCAGGGGCTTTAGCCTAGCTGTTGACGACCGCTAGCACTGATCGAAGCAACGGTAAAGATAAATCTAGGTGTTTAACTGTTGGTATTGCAAACAGTGCTAACTAAGTCCATTGTCCTCTGCCTACATCGGCATGTTTTTATCTATGTTTAATGTAATTTTTGTTGTCTTAATGTGTTGTTAATTCGTGGGAGGTAGGGAGGATGAACTGAAATTAAATTCTGTGGCTCTCACGATGCCTGAATTAATTTCGATCGTTTCTTAGGGCAGTTAAACGATCGCACCTTTGGAAACCCCATTGAGGTTTGACATTGGACTTGTTGTCCAAATCTGCTATCGTTTGACGATTTGCGTTAGCTGTACTGTCCCGTAGATAATTGGTGTATTTTATTCGTACTCAGTTAATAATTTTATTCAGTTCTGTACCATGTTCGTTACTATTCGTCCAGTCTCCTCTGACTATCATTTATTTTATGATTGTTAAATTTTCGTCCGTTATGAGTCCTGTGACGTCATCATTTTTCGCAGTCATTTTTTTTTTGTGTGTACCTTGAATATTCAGTTGACCTCCGGTCAAACCTTGACCCTTCATTTGGTCTGTGACATTTCCGCTTATTTTATTTAGTTCATAAATTCATTTTTAATTGTGAGAATGTCTTGTTTGCGTCTTGACATTGTTTGTACCCTTTAGTTGCATCATTGTTTTGTTTGTCCTCATGATATATATTAATATTACATTAATAATATGCTATTATATGCAATAATACACTTGTAATTTAATTTAATTAATTTTTTTCTGATAATTAAGGTTAATATGGGACATTGCATAATTATGCAGTGATAGTCCAAGAAAGTAGCACTACAATTTATCATAGATGCCTAGGGCATAATAATATAATATATATATTGACAAAATAAATAATCTTATAGCTACCTTTGAGGTAATAGACCCATTGTATATTATTTAATATACTTTTCTGGTACTAAGAGAGTGACTTAGTACATTGAACAATATAATTACTAGGAATTATACCCAACATTATTGGATATTGAGATTAATTGTGTGATATAATTACATTATATTTAACAGATATCATAACTATTTATGATATAGTATTATTTAGATACAATATTGTTACAAAATATTGTCTATTAGTTGAACTTAGACATTAAGTTCAGTACTATTTTTATTATCTATATTGAATATTCCTAAGTTGAGTAAGTATAATAATTACTCTGAAGCTACTATTGACTATTTTAATCAGTAATTATCAATAATTACTTACAGACAAAAGTCAAAATGCTTACTATAGACCATTTCGTTAAAATTGGTCGTGATTATGGTTATAAATCTCAAGAACTTCGTCAGTTTGCTGAGTCAGAACTGGAAAAATATGAAAGAAAAGAAGAAGAGAAAAAGGCTGCATTAAAGAAAGAGGAAGAGGAACAAAAGGCAGCATTAAAGAAAGAGGAAGCAGAACTTGAGATGAAGCAAATTGCCAAGGAAAATAGGTTGAGAGAGATTGCTCAACGTGAAAGAGAAGAGCAAAGAGCAATCACCAGGCAGGAAGAAGAGAATAAATTGAAACGAGAGGAAATTATTTTACAACAAGAAATGGAATTGGCGCGTATTAAATTGGAGACAGCAAGATTACAAGCACAAAGTGCTGATGCAAACCAGAATAATAACGCACAAAATGGATCATCAGCCAGCCAACCTAAACATTTCTACAACTTTAAATTACCCATTTTCAACTTGAACGTCGACGACCTTTCATCGTTCCTGGCACGTTTTGAACAGACTTGCAAATCTAACCATTTGCCTGAAGAGTCATGGGTACTCAAATTAAATGAATTCTTGGTTGGAGAACCACTGACAGCTTCTCAAAATGCTGACCCATCAATAGCTAATAACTACGGTGCTATTAAGTCCTTGCTTTTACGAAGGTTTCACCTGGACGAGGAACACTGTAGGTTAAAATTTAAGGGAATTGTACCTGAATCTCCAAAGGATTTTGCAGGATTCATTGCGAACATACGCAATACATTTAATAGATGGGTTGAACTGGCAGAAGTCAACAAATCATACGACAAATTAGTTGATTTACTACTGCGGGATAAGGTATTATCTTCAGTTAGCCAGCCATTTTTTGCATATTTGCAGGAGCGTAAACCAGGTACCATGGACGAGTTAGAAAAAATTTCTTTAAACTACTGTTCGGCACACCCGAATGCAACCATTTCTAACTCCTCATTAAGAGAACCTCTACCTGTGGCGTCTAATATGGCCTACAATCACAATAACAAACAAAGATATCACAGTGTAGACAGAAGCAGGTTCCAAAGAAATCACAATGTTAACTTTCAGAAGGGACATAATAATGATTTCAACAATAAAAATGAGTTCAACAGAGGTAGATCACGAGATAGAAATTATTCACCTCAAACAAACTACCACAATGGTCAACATAACACTCATTATAATCGATCACATACTCCCAATAATAATAATAACTGGAATGGTAATAATCATGGCTCGAGACATCGAGATAATAGTTACTATAGAGGACGACGAGATAATTCTAACAATTATACTCGGAATCGATCTCATTCTCGGGGATCATCTCATTACAACCATAATACAGGGGCGGCAGTTACAAATAATACTACCCCTATAGCTCAGGTCCCACTAGACACTAATACAACACAGTCTTCTGCTGCATGTTTTGCTATTAATTATAATGTGGCAAATAGCTGCCAACAATGCAATCTTATTTTTCAGAAGGCAAAAGAAACAGTGCTTAACTGCGGACATATTATACCACAGGTAGGTCTTGCAGTCAACGATGGAACAGGCCTACTAATTTTTAACAGAGGATTAGTTAATGGATCCGTCGTCTCAGTGATGAGGGATTCAGGATCCACAACGATTGGTGTACGACAGTCGCTGGTACATCCTAGCTGTGCAACGGGGGAATATGTCCGTTGCATGACTTTTGGTGGAACAATAGAGTTTTACCCCACAGCTATTATTCATGTTAACACACCTTTCTTCACAGGAAACGTAAAAGTATGTATGCTAAAGAAGCCTATAGCTGATCTGATGGTTGGTCGTATACACGGCAGTAAAGATTGTACTCCAGATGAGATTATAGAATGGGAGAAACGTAACCTATGCACTGGAAACGCCGTGACGACTAGAGCACAGACTCAACTCATGGAGAAGGTTGATGATGATAAAATGGATGCAGATAACCAAGAGGAATTTGTAGTCAATTCACCTATTGACAGGGAAACATTTGCAACCAAACAAAAAGAGGATAAATCTTTAAAAAAATTTTTAAGTTGGTTGATAAAATTGACAATCTATCCTCAGGTAATAATAACAAACATTGTTTTGTTATTAAAAATGACATATTGATTAGATGTTTTCATGACAAATCACAAATGAAACAACAAGTTATGGTCCCATATACTTTTAGACGGTACATTCTTCAACATGCACATGACTCACATTGTGCTGGACATATGGGATATACTCGAACACGATCTCGAGTACTGTCTTCATTCTTTTGGCCAGGAGTGTCAAGAGATATTTCGCAGTATGTACGTTCCTGTACTACATGCCAAGAAGTGAAAGCACGTGGAGCTTTTCACACGGCGCCTATTCAGGCTTGCGATATCTCAGTAAGACCTTTTGACAAGATGGCCATAGATATCATTGGTCCATTGCTACCATCGGCCAGAGGACATAGATTCGTCCTTACGTGCATTGATTTGTGCACACGATGGCCAGAAGCTATCCCATTAAAGACCACCACTACCACAGATGTAGCTGATGCACTACATCTCATCTTTTCTAGAATAGGGTTTCCTAGAAAACTTTTATCAGACCATGGGTCACAGTTTATATCTGACACCATGAAGGAAGTCATGAAAACTTGGAACATTGATAGGAATTTAAGTAGTATTTATCATCCGATGAGTAATGGTGCGGTTGAAAGACTTAACCGTACACTTAAACAACTACTACATAAGGTTACTGCTAAGCACCCTCATGACTGGGACAGAGCACTCCCAGCTGTTCTATTTGCTTATCGGGAGGTACCGCATGAACAAACTGGCTTCTCTCCCTTTGAATTAGTTTTTGGTGCTCCCCAAGAGGTCCTATGGGACTAATAAAAGACTTATTAATTGACGAGGAGATGACTCAGGACACTCAGTCATCTTACGAGTACGTGATTAATCTTCGGAAGAACATTATTGAGTCTTGCCAGTTGGCAACAGCTTCTTCTGAGGCTGCAAAAGCTAAGGCTCGATCTCTACAAAATAGGTCTCGACGATTACGCCAATTATTCCCAGGCGACGAGGCTTATGTGTTACTTCCTCACAATAACAATAAATTATTAATATCTTGGAATGGTCCTTACAAAGTCATTGATAAAATTTCCGACGTTGATTACGTCTTAGATATCAAGGGACACAAAAAGATATTTCATATTAACATGCTCAAGCAATTTCATACACGTCCTGAACACTTACAGTCAATTTTTCATGAACTAGATGACAACACAGTATCCACTTGTCATTATACTAACTTATCTGTCATCCAGGAAGAAGAATCTTCTTTTCCTGAGGTACAGTTACCGTTACCTGTACCAGTAGTTCAATCTACTGAATCTTGGCGGGATGTAACCATCTCTTCAACGGTTACACCGCAACAGCGTCTACAGATTGCTAATCTATTACAATCTTATCCAGATGTATTGACCGACGTCCCGGGTCGCACATCGGCTATCAGTCATGACATTACTCTCAATGATGATACACCTATTCGTGTACATCCCTATTCTGTTCCTTTACATTTCCTTGCTAAAACTACTAAGGAACTTGAACAGATGTTGTCTCTGGGAATCATTGAGACTAGTAATTCGCCATTCTCTTCTCCATTAGTGATTGTCCGGAAGAAGGACAATAACATCAGACTCTGTGTTGATTATAGAAAATTAAATGCTAAGACTATAGTTGACAGCGAACCACACCCACTTATCGACGACTTACTGCCACGTCTATCCAACGCAACTATATTTAGTAAGATAGACTTAACTAAAGGTTATTGGCAGATACCACTGACCGAAAAGGCTAAGTACTACACCGCATTTTCCACTCCACAAGGTCTATACCAGTGGAATGTGATGCCTTTTGGGCTTGTTAATGCGCCAGCTACCTTCATTCGCCTGATGCGACAAATTTTATCAGGTAGACCAGACGTTATTACATATATTGACGACATATGCTTGTTTAGTTCGTCGTTTGAGGAACATGTTTCGGGACTTAGATATGTTTTTGACACTCTAAGGAATTATCATCTAACTGCTAAACCTACAAAGGTGCAAATCGCGTGTAATGAGATAACCTTTTTGGGACATATCATTGGATCGGGATATATCCGAACGTTACCTAGTACAGTCTCCAAAATTCTAAACATAGCAGTTCCTCAGACGAAGAAACAGGTCAGGAGTTTGTTAGGACTTGTTCAATATTACAGTAGATTCATACCAAACTTGTCATCCATCACGGCTGTATTGTCTTCCTTGTTAAAAAAAGATATGCCGGTGAAGGTGACATGGACTGGTACATGCAATGAAACTTTCAACAAAATTATAAATTTGTTCTCGCATGAACCAATTTTAAGACTTCCCGATGCTTCCAAAAGATTTTTCTTACGAACAGATGCTAGTAACTATGGCATTGGTGCATGCCTGCTCCAGAACCATGACGGCATTCTACATCCTACGTTATACATTTCAAGAAAGCTGAAGCCGGCTGAAACAAAGTATTCAACAGTCGACAAGGAACTTTTGTCTGTGATCTGGGCAATAACGAAGCTTGAAAAATTATTACTTGGTGCTCCCTTTACCATACAGACGGACCAACGTGCTGTAGCATCCTTGCGTCGATCAAATCATACAAGCCAGAAACTTGCCAGATATTCAATCATCCTACAGCCATTCGAGTTCTCCATTGAACATATTCCTGGCACTGAAAATTGTGTGGCAGATGCATTGTCACGTAATCCTATTGACGACGAATAATCAACATTGACACTCTTAAACTACATCAATCAGAACTACATTGGATTGAACGAAGTATCAACTATAAAGGAACTAACCTTGCCTTCAATTTAAACTTTATAAACACTATATGCATCACAGAATTGAACTAAAAGACATATTGACATTGGAACTTCGTCTAACGTCCATACACGATATATAAATACCGTTGAACAATCATGGAATAATATCTGACGACAAGTCGAACTTATTATCCTATGGACTCTTAATTCTTGGATGCAGTGATAAATGACATTTCTTTCCGACGTGAACGTTTGAACACTTTTGCCTAAAAGAATTCATCAGGATCAAGACTACGGATGGATCATCATATCCTATACTAATTAATTAGTTAACTTAACTTCTTAATTGAATTATTATCAATAAAATGAAAGGTGAGAAAAAAATTAAATGAAAAAAAAAGAGAACGAAATACTAAAAGAAGAAATTATGAAAAGAGAAAATAAATCTCACACAAGTATTAGATTAATAATTTTTTTTTAATGTACCTATACATTATTTAGTTAGTTAAATTAGATAGTTATTATTCACTAACACTTAACACACACAATTAAGTTAAAACTTATATTCGAATTTCTTTCTATTTCTTCTCACTTATTTTGTCTTTTTCTTCTCTCATAACATCGCGTTACATTAGAACCTTAATAATTTAACTCTTAGTTTAATTAATTAATTTAATTTTAATTAGTCAAATTAATTCCTATATGACATACTAATACGACAGACCTTACTTTAATTTAATTTTATCATTCACTATTAACATTGGACATTTATTTAGTTGATATAATAATATGTATAATATTGATATATAATATGATTTATGTTAGATGACTATGACAAATAGTTAGTTGACACGACCGCAACACGGTTCTACTCAGAACATCGTCGGCCATATGTCACAATTGTGTTAAATATTTTTTGAAAAAATTGTTAAGTCGGATAGATCTTGAAAAAAAATCTATCGATTTTTTTTTCCCCGGTGTACAGGGAATTGTTACGGTATATGATATTAACGCCGTCTGCTAAAGGTTATCAGACGTGCAATTGTAAAAGGTTAAGGCATTTAATATATTGCGATAGAGGTTTCAATTTTGAACGCTCCATGCACGATCGATCATGACGTGTATAGCGTTGTTTAGGACACAGTCGGTAACTAAGAAACGTGACCCTTTGGTACTTGACCGCCAAGCTGAATAGCTGCGTTGTTCTAACCTTCCAATGCAATGGCATGATATAGCCATTTATATGTGTATTTTTTGATGGACCAGGGTCAGTCCTAGAAACTCTTCATGAGAGGAAAATTATGGAGGTTAGTATTTTAACTAGAATTCTCAGAAGGAGAAGAATAATCGTCAAATTCGTATGAATATATTCAGACTCGCAGTCTCACTGTCGGCAGGTAGCCATGTCTAGCTGCGCGTGCATATAGCTGTGATGTTCTGACGACAATTACTGCTCTGTATCCTTAAACGGACATTGACACGTAAAACAGCAGTCTACGCCATTGATTAATTTATGCATGACTCATGTTCTGTCCCTATTTGAAATGTGTACATGTGAATTAAATGTACGGACTCAATGAAATGACTTATCAAATCAATCGTATTCCAAAGTTCAAGTATTGTTTGGAATCTTCCACCCCGCATTCGCTTAATCTTCCATCAAAGGCACGATGCACTAAAACTAACATATCAAGGAAGAAAACAATGGCCAGAATTTTATAATTGTTTTATTCATAACACATGGAACATTGTTCAGAGCAAATCACACACATCACGCAACAGTGACCAGTACCCTTCCTGGCTGCCTTTTCCTTCCCTAACTCAAGAGAAAAGTCAGGTATCCATTTACAGCTCGGTAGACTGGAGCATGTCGATACCGTGAATCTTTTTACTTTTCTTCTTCTTCTTGCGATCGCATCTTTGATGATTACACCGTCAGACGAGTTCTCATGATGAATTCGACTGTTGTTTGAAGTTCCTCTTTAACTCCATATAGCTTTGAGTTTAGTGTTGAGTCATTCGGCCAGTATATCTTTCTTAACTGGTCATACAGAGGACAGTCCTGTAGAACATGCTCAGCAGTTTGTTCGTTTAATCCACATGTGCACAGTGGTGAAGCAGACAATCGTAGCTTGTGCATGTGTTTATTCAGTTTGTTATGCCCTGTCCTGAGTCGAAAAAATAGTTATCTGTCCCTGCCGGTCGAGAGTGTGATAGTCGTCTTTGGATTAGTTCTGTTCTCTTCTGATAGTCTGGATAGCTCTCTTTTTCTCAAAGTATGTGACTTCATTATCTTCTTGTTCACATTCTCCTCCCTTTTTTGCAAGTTTATCTGCCTTTTCATTTTCGGGTACACCACAATGAGATGGTACCCACTGAAGTATGGTTCTCTTTTTGGCAGCTACCTTGTTTAGTTCATTTCTCAGATGCGGGAGTTTACCACCCTTGAGAGCTTGCAGGACAGACAGTGCATCTGTGAGGATGACTACCTGGTGGCAGTCAGAGTTGGTGTTATAAATCATATTTGCAGCTTGCTCTAGAGCTTGAACTTTACTTTTCAAATGCTGTATAACACTATGTATGGGAGTTCCGGAGTGAAATGGCTGACTTAATATATAAAATCGTAACATGTCAAATCTCGTATAACACTAGGGAGGCAAGTCTGGAGTATTGCTATTGCTTTTACTATTATGTTGTAGTTTGTCAAATGTTGCTTATCAATAAAGATGGGAATGGGGAGTTAAATTACTGCCTTTACTATAATATTGTGACTCGTGAATTGTTGTATAGCACCAGAGAGAGACGCCCGCAGTAAAATTGTTGTCTTTCTCATTCTATTGAAACTTGTCAAAATTGACATTGCGGAGGTAGGTTGTGTAATTAAATGAATATTTGTCCTAGTAAGCGAAGTACATGGTGATGATAATGTTGACGAATATAAAACTGATACAATTTTGCATTGTCCGTGTAGGCCGGGATCTCCGGAGAGACAAAGAAAGAATATGTTTACTTCTCCTGTTAATGTCACAAGAGACGAGTAATACGAGGTTTATACATGGGTCTTGTAACCTTATCATGCACAATAATGTACTACAAAAAACTATCACGGCGGGAGCACATTCATGCTTTAGTGTCAGCTTTCTATAAGGGGACTTGCTGCAACTGTGGCTCTGTGCTCCCATGGGAGCGACAATGGAAATTTTAATAATACTGAGAATATAATTTTATGTCAGATTCCTGTCAAATTTGAGCTCGTAAAAACAGAATGGTAAAAATTTGCTCTTATCTCGATAGATTTCCCCTAGATATTTATCATGCTAATGTGTGACCAGAAACTGTTGCGTCATCTGCAGAATCATCATCATTTTCGTTTTTATTCCTTATGGACCATAGAGCCACCACGGCAGCTGATCACCTTATGGAGCATAGAGCCACCACGGCAGCTGATCACCTTATGGAGCATAGAGCCACCACGGCAGCTGATCACCTTATGGAGCATAGAGCCACCATGGCAGCTGATCATCTTATGGAGCATAGAGCCACCACGGCAGCTGGTCACCGGTTCTTGTGTTTTTATTCACCGGCAGATTAAAATTGTTGAAATTTCGAAGCCAAACAGTGCACCGTACTTTTTCTTTAATTTTTGTCTTACAATTTTTGTCTTTTTTTTCGCCTGCGCGGGGCTAGTCCATTTCGCAGGTAGGGGTTGCTGGTTAGTCTATTATGCATTTTCGCAGGTAGGGGTGGCAGCATGGCTCATTTTTCAGCATGGCACATTTTTTATTTATTTATTTTTTTTTAATGTAAAATTTTTGCCTCGTCTTGGCGAGGCGCGTCCCGTTCAACCTAGTCGGTTATATTAGGGCGCATGTCTAAATATAAAAGACCTTTAGGTCTAACGTCGTTAAGCCGTAGCAAAACATGCTATGTTTTATACAGTGATAGCATGGCATATGAATGTATTAATCATAAAAAGGTAGGGCAGTGATGATAAAGATATACGACCTATTTTCATGTCTCTTTTTGAATACTTTCAACGATTTAACGTATAGTTCTCGAAATTGTCTTGTTCAGATGATTGTCAATAAATTTTTTAATTTTATTTGGGAGGGGGGGGGAACAACAAGACTATTCATCATCATCATCAGACATATCAATATCTTAGATCGGCTGCAATGGCTCTCCCTCGTCTTCTGCATTTTCTCTTGATATTGTGATGGACTCTTTCTTGTCCATCTCTTCATGTTACATTTCCACTAATAGCTTCCCCTTGCACGTTTGCCTTTAACTCCGCCTTCTATTATAGTCTTTAGTAAGGTGCTGTGTCTTTAAACAAGGCCACCTTATTTTTTACTGTCTAATGTTAACCTCCGTCATTATTTATCTTTTCATCCCTAGGTTGTCTGTGACCTCTGTATTTGTTTTCCTCTCTATCCATGAGACGCACCCCACTTCTCTATATATCCCTATCTCAAATGCCTCAATTCTTTCCTTTAACTGCTTTTCATTGTCCATGGTTCTACACTACACAATGATGAAGAATATATGTAGCACTTGATAATTCTCTGAGGGTATTACCAGGCTACAACGTCTTGTATACTTTGACATGCATCCTAATATTAGCGGATCTGAATGCACACAGCTCCAGCTTACCTAGCTATAAATGTGTACTTAACTTTGAGTTAGGGAAGGAAACGACAGCGAGGAAGGAAACTGGTCTCCCCACCTCTCGATGCTGGACCTAGTATAGTGAGTCTCTAACACTCCACTACCGCAATAAGTTACCGGGTTTCGGGTTCAAAGCTTGGTATTGTCACGCATCAGTCTAACCAGCTGTAAAAGGGTACCTGACTCTGATCTTGAGTTAGAGAAGGCAACGGCAGCGAGGAAGGGAACAAGCCACCCACCTCATAAAGCTGAGACCCAGTACCTCGAAGTCTATAACACTTCACTCCCCTACGGCAGAATCTGCTACGTTACTACCCTTACTGTTTAAATTAACGGCAGGCGTGTTTTAAAAAAAAATGTATTTCTTGACCTTGTCATCTGTTTGTATTTGTGGCTGACGAAGGGTAAAACCCGAAACGTCCCTTGTTTCCTGTGTACCGTTAACTTGTAGAACTGATTCAATACCGTTTTATTGGTTTATATACTTTAAAAAAAATACGGGGGGGGGGGGGGGGTGGTTAAGGGCGGCAGTGAAGGGTCTGTCGTAAGCGTACGCACAGTTCGTGTCAATTAAGAATGCACAAAGAACGCATTTTTTTTTTAACTTGCCCTCCCACATAACGGGGGAGGGAAAAGCTCGCTGTCGGGGGGGGGGGGGGGGGCTTAGGAATCATCGTATGTCAAAAGGCAAGGATGGACAACTGAAATGCCCTACAAAGCAGACAATGTAACCACAAACTACCTTTTTCAGTCAAGAAAAAGTACGGTGCTCGGTTTGGCTTGAAAATTTCAACAATTTTAATCTGCCTGTGAATAAACACACAAGAACCTGATCACCTTATGGAGCATAGAGCCACCACGGCAGCTGATCCCCTTACTTGAATCCTGCTTGAAGCATTCAGATGTTCTTGTAGCAGTGTATCTGTGGCAATTTGTTTCACATTTTCACAACCTCACATTAGTCTTATACGACATACTTGAGGAAGCAGTAATCCAATTCTTTCTGTCAAATCAGAGACCCCAGTGAACTACGTGCGGCAATTTCTAAACTTGTGTCTAGTAAATTTTCAGATAACTCTAACGTCGATATTTGTTGTTCTCATGGGGGAACACAGTTTTTGAGACAAGTATATGAAGACTGGCCATTCAGAATTCCTCTTTCCTGTGAGCATGTAATCTAAAAAGAGCAGAACTTCAAGAGAATTTCATTTTATTTCGACTGATGCTCCCCAAATTTGTATCATACTTTTGGGCCAGCAACTTAAGCTCAGTTAGCAGAACAGTGACTGTAGTCCGTTCGGAAATTCGTGCCCACGCATCGAACGTTGTAACTTTGCAACCCCTTGACGGATGTTATTGAAATTTGCTACGTGGCCTACTGATATCAATGCAGTTATTAATATATTTTTTGCCCTTACAAAACTCATGTCATGTTCGAATTTTCTTCTTTAAGTTATATAAAAAACTCTTACCGTTGTCTGGGTTAATTTTTATTAGTTCTACAGGAAAGTTACAAGATCCGTTCAAAAATTGCGCACTTAATTTTTGTTGCAGCATGGCAAAAGCGATGAAATGTGCTATTCAATATTTTTTGGGTGTAAATTAGTGTAGTGACTACATGTCCGCACGAGTGTGCACCTATTGTACACAGTCGCGAGTTATTATTTCAGCGGCTTATGCTAATTGCAATGGGTTGGCTGCAACGAAACAAAAACGACACCAGCGTATAATATATTAATAAACTAAACTGCATAATTATGAAAAGCGCAATGAATCTTAAATGCAAATTTATCACTTTGCAGAAGGTAACTGTTATATTGTACAGGCATTTTCGCAGAGAGGATAAGATGGGTTGTTTATACCACGACATCCAAGAACCAGGTAGGAGAACACGAAAGGACCTGGGTGTGGATAGAAGATCTTTTCGACGTTGGATACAACAGGACGGTATTGTAAGAGGCTGCGGTTAAGCAAGGAAGGAAGAAAAAAATTGATGATTTTGACAAGGATGTTATTAGACGTTTGATTTTGAAGATGTTTAATGCCAATCAACTTGTTACTCTCCGCATGCTGAAATGTCGGCTGCAAGTAGAATGCGATATTAATGTCTCAAAAACAACTCTTTGGCAACTTGTCAGAAGTGTCGGCTTCACATTTAGAAAAATGTCTGGCGGAAGGAATTTTTTATGTGAAATACCGCATCTGGTTGCAGCTCGAAGCAAATACCTTTGGCAGATTCGTGAGAGAAGACAAAACGGCTATGATGTAGTGTATTTGGACGAATCGTGGGTTAATGCTCATCATACGAACGAGAAAGAATGGCAATCTGTTGACGGAGACCATAGAAGGAAAATTCCCAGCAGCAAAGGTCAACACATTACATTAGCACATGCTGGCAGCAGACAGAATGGGCTTGTCCGTGATGCAGACCTTATTTTTCAATCAAAGTCTGTAGATGGTATGGACTACAACAGTGAAATGAATTGGCAAATTTTTCGAGATTGGATAGTGAATACACTCCTCCCGACTCTAGATGGGTCGTCTTGCCTGGTGACGGATAATACGTCCTATCATAATGTTCTAGCTCAGGAGGATAAAGCTCCCACTTCGGCAAGCACGAAAGACGAAAACTGGAATTGGCTTGTGAATGAAAAATTCTTCGCAAACCCCGGTGAAAACAGAATTGGAGGAAAGTGAAGGCCTCTTCAAAGCTGTATGCTGTATTTGAAAGTCTGAAGACAACTTTTATGCTGAATTTGTGTAATCTACTTCAGAAAGAAACATCAGGTGAAGTCCCCTTACGTGGGCTCGGAAAACTCATTCATTTAAAAATTTCCACACGTGAACACTCATAATTGTGGGCATGATGACAAAAATAGTCCCTCCCACCATTGACTATCACTTTTAGACAGTAATACATCAGTCTGTGTTCTACACCTACAGTGACACCTGTTTATTATCACGTTATGGACAAAGATTCCTCTTTACTCATTTATTATATGTAAATACAGTTCTCTTCAGTTTTGACCGTTCCTGCCCCAAAAAGATTTGAGGGACAGGAAATTAAAATTGTAATATAATTATCTAAACTTAACAACAGTCTTACTTAATTCCATTTAATTGATTTACAGTTGTGTTTGTTTTATGCACTTATCACTGTACTTACATTACCCTAGACACGTAGCCATAAAACACATAACAATCTCATAAAATAGTTTCCAGAGTGAGATGTCAGAGAGGTAGCAGACAGGTACCCTGAGAATACATCATCATCAACAATTAGACTCAGGGACTTACATAGCTTGACCTCACTCTGAGTACACGTAGTTTTATAACATCAATAACCTCTCCGGCACACTCGCCACACCTACGATTAGGTGAAAACAGACTCTTACACCATGTGGAAAGAGCCATTTTATAGATGCCCCCTAAACGAAATGGGTTCAGTTCAAAACGGAAGCCGAATAGCAAAGAGAAATAAGTCACATTGAGAGCCATGACCCAAGGTTGACCGCTGCCATAAAATGTCAAGGTCGATCAAATGATTACAGTATACAATACACTATTTCTACAAAGTGATTGACAAGTCAATTTCTACTTTTTAAAAATTTTATTATCAGCACTTGTACCTACTGGATATACATAACATGCATGTCGAAAAAAGGAGTAATAACTGCCATATGAAATTTGACTAATACGTTGTATTTTTTATTCCCATAAATAAATAGTAAAAAAACAGCAAACAAAAAATAAATTCTAAAATGACCAATGAACTCAACGTTACAAGAGAGAGCAAAAATGATTGCCCGCCACGATGTAACGTGATCTCTCCTTGCGCTGTTTTGTTAATGTGACACATCATTTTATGTCATAAAATAACAGGTAAGTCGCTGTATTGTGATGTATGTTTCATATAAAGTAATTGGATAACATGAAGAACTAACAAATTACAAATAACAAGTGACTTTACAATTACCCTGTATAATCACATGTCTTGTTACAAATACGTTGTTAGCAATAATCTAAAGAGCATGTCGTAAAGTACCCGGAGGTCTTTGAAGAGACAAAGACATAATAAAACCACTGCACATTCAGACATGTCGTTGAAGCGACTAATACGAGGTCGTGAATGAGGATGGTAACTTCATCACGTAAAACAAATTGCTTCAAGAACTACCGCTGCCATAGTATCCCATGCTATACGAGGAGCACAAAAGAGAATGATGATTGTCACAGCAGGGTCAACAGCTGTTGACTGTATGTGCTCCACAGGGATCAGGTACGGAATGTCAGTCGTGTCATAAGAGTTGGCCAATAGTGTGTTGTGAACTTGACGACACGAAACTGCGTGTTCAGCAGGTCAAGGGAGAATGTAAGCGGGGTTCTGATTGGTGGAGAAGAAAAAGAAGATCAGAGGTGGTCATGTGAAGGCAGGGGGAAGCATGGCGACGTGGACTGGTGAAAGTGGATGATTATGATAGGAAACTCCATACAGAGCGATACAACAGGAGGTAATCTGATCATCAGAAGTGGTCCCCGCTTCCATCAAGTGTTTCGGCCCATTACCCTCCTTTACACTATAAAGGGGGGTGGGGGGCCCACCTGGGTCATGATTCCCAAGTTTCTCCCCCTCCTGTTGTCTTGTGGAGAAAATGAACCCATTCCACCTAGGTTGCAGCTTTAAAATCCACAATTCTGCCAGCCTGAGGCAATTGTGAAAGTAACCCACCCCTATGATGAAGCCAAATAATTGCAGTTGTTCCGCAGCACACCACGACTAAGAACAGAGCCTGACACACCTGCACGAAGCCAACAAGGCGTAAAGCCACTGCGCGCTAGCAACTGAAATCTACCCGCCCCCGACACCTCATATATAAGATACCGCGTGTTACCTGTAAGACATAGTCCTGTCACCAAAACAACGAACAACTCAAGGTATTGCGGACTTTAAAATTTTATGGTGTCTCCTGTGCCACAGGTGGGGCTAGAGTTTACTGTCCCGAGTTCCTTAGCCCATTGCGGTTGTTCCACAGCCAGCATGATACCTTTTCAGCAGTTTCACTACACCTCTTCAGTGCCCTTGTTCTCGACTGTCCGCTCAGCCCCAACAGTTTCAATAAATCATACACTGATGCAGCCACGAGCTCTCTTGCACACACCTTAACAGCTATGACCTTTGCAGTGAACCTATCTTGTCTCAGATCAGCGACTAGATCGCTTAACTTTGCCTCTTTGAACTAGTGTTGCTCGTCCAATCTGGATTCAAATGGCACGGTCACCTTAATCAATATAACCTGTTGCAACGATGAAGAATGCAGCACTATATCCGGCCGTCTTTGAACTATTCTGATACTCTCTGGATATGCCCATCGTCCAGGTAGGTCTAAAGCCAGCTCCCAGTCATTTGCACGGTCAAGAAAAGATGGCAAACTGCTACCTGAATTACTCGGTTTGGGGTGTGCTGACTTTCTTGCTCTCAGAAAGTATGTATTTGCGCTGTTCGGCCTGATTTTGCTATTCGCCTTCATCCTTGCCAGATCTATTGCCGCAGTCTCCTGTAAGCTTTTTCTTGTCATCCTCCCCCCGCCTCCATTTTATTTTTGTTACTGTATGTTTCCAGAACAAGTACTACATTTGCACATAATATATAAATAAATAAATAAATATATATATATATATATATATATATATATATATATATATATATATATATATATATATATATATATATATATATATATATAATATACATATACATATATATATATATATATATATATATATATATATATATATATATATATATATATATATATATAACAACCACTATTTAGCTATGGTGGGGGCAAGGTGCTAGCTGGCTAACTCAGCCCCCCCCCCCACCCCAACGCTATTGCATTACCATAGTTGTAAAGATTCTACTACAACACATAATATGTCTCGTGTCCACTGTCGTAAAGTTGTTTGTAAACCCGCTGCTTAGTTAAATACACTATATTAGGTCGCAATCGATATACAAATAAGCACATCCAATCCACGCTCAAAGATTCACGCAAGATTGCCGGCAGACCCTGAGACAGAATAAATTAAGCGTAGTCACGGAATCACGCAAGATATCGGCAGACATAATAAATTATGCATAAAACACTGTTGGTTTGGAACTCTGAAAAACGAAAAGTACTAAAGCGCAACTGGCCAATCGGGAGTATCCCTGCAATCGAAAAAGATTAAAACACAGCGAGCCAATCAACGGGTTCCCTTGCGCATTCAAATATACAGCTAATACTAAATGATTGAACTTCAACTAGAATTAATCCACAAGCTAACGGGGCAGACTCAGCTACAGACATAAGTATAGCAACTAACAAATTAGCGAATGTAAATTGGGAAGTGTTACAAGATACAAACTCAGATCATCTGCCCATTGTAATAACCATGCATGAAAACATCATTCCAAACCAAGAACCAGAGAAACCGACTTTCAACTATAAAAAAGCAAACTAGGAAGCCTTCCAATCAGAGCTGGAGGTGATGGAATATAAAGACATGGAATCAGGGGATACTGACTTGTTGGCAGAAACACTGACCAATGAAATTCTTAAAATAGCAATAAAATATATATCAAATACAAATATGCCACAGCACCTAAACCCAATTAATAACATTAATAAGAAAAGAAAAACTTAGTGGAATAAAGAACCAGTTGCCTGGTGGAATAAAAGCTGTGCAGAAATTCATGAGAGAAGGAAAAGGGCCTTACAAAAATATAGAAATAACAGAACAGAAGAAAACTATGATGAGTATAAACATATTAGGAATGAATCTAACAGAATAATATTTAAAGCCAAAGAAACTAACTGGAAGGAGTTTAGTCAGTCACTTAAATCTAGCACTCATATTAAAGAAGTATGGAAAAAGCTTAAGGCAATCAAAGTGAACAATAAGAAAACAATAATGCCAACAATCAAACTACCAAAGAGAGCAGAAACAGATAAAGAAAAAGCTAATGCCCTTGCTGAGTATTTCTAAAAAGTCAGTGCAAAACGTAGTTTTGGACAGGAATAAACTACCTACACCCCCCACCCCACCCACACCCCCCCACACCCACCAAATAAACACACCCCCCCATTCTAACCCCACTCACCCCCCCCCTCCATTTTCCCTACCTCACATCACTACCCCACAACCCCCCCCCCCACCTTCCTCCCATCATACCTAACACACTTCACACACAACCTCCCACAACCCCCCACTTACTCACCCCCCCATAATAACCCCCTAAACCACCCCCCGACTTCACTGCCTCTCAACACTCACCCATAGGAGATCACCCCGGCGATAGGCCCCACAATAAATAGGCACCCTGTCACCTAACCGTATTGAGTCCCCAAATAAACTAAAAAAAAAATACTAATACCCCCCCCCCTATACCAAAATTTCCCCCCCTACAAAATTCCCCTAATCAGCCCTCGAGGGCAACTTCACACCAACTCTAGGAACATCCCCCAATTGCCACTAGACCTACCCACCCCCCATACAAGTTCCATCCCAATTCCAAAACTTAATCCTCCCCCATACCCTTATAGTACAACCCCAGACATACATCATCAATTCAACACCCCAAAACAATCAAAATAACCCTCCCCCCAACCTTAAAACCCTCCCACACACACCCCAAAACCCAACCCTCCTCCCACCACACACTCCCTCCCACCCTCACCCCCCCCCTCCACCCCTACCCCATATACCCCCCCCCAAATCAA
>JAMPIV010002582.1:412500-480644 GCA_024509875.1 Oreohelix idahoensis | reverse complement strand
GATTTTTTGGGGGTGATGGGTGATGGGTGTAGGTATGGGTTTGAAGTTGGTGTGTGGTTTGTGGGGGTGGTTAAGGTATTGTTATTGGTGGTGGGGGGGATGGGAAAGAGGGGGGTTTGTTTGTTGATGAGGTTAGTTGTAGAGTGAGGAGTATTTTGGTTTTTATGGGTAAGGTTTTGGGGTGGGGGTTGGAGAAGTGGGGGTAAGTGGGATTTTTGTAGATGGTTAGGGAGATGTTTAGAGTTGTAGTTTTTAGGTGGATGGGTTGTGGGTAGTAGTTGTAGGTTTATTTGGAATGGGGAGGAAGGGGAAGTTGGGTTAGGGAAGGGAGGAATGTAGGTTAGGTTTAAGTTGTATTGATTTGGGTATGGTGAGGAGAATTGTGGAGGTAAGGAGGGATTATGTTAGAAATTAAGTTTTAAGTTTTGTTTGTAGGGAATTTAGTATAGGAGATAAATATATTTAATGGGGGTTAGAGTATGGGTTTGTTGGTTTTAATGGGAGCTTCGAGCAGATTCCGAATGGCCAAAACTTTTAGGGGGAGGTCCAACAAAATATTTTGATAGTTTGATGAGGGTTTGGGAGGGTCAAAATCATGGAAATCAATTTCATGGGGATTCTTCTTCGAAGAATTGGAGACAACCTGATAGTACTCGTTACTATCACCCTAATAATTATAAGCATTTCAAAAGAGGATATGGTAATAGAGGTTATTCCTGCCGAAGACCTCAGAACCAAACAAATAGATGTTCGCATCAATGTGAACATGATAGTAATCGTGGAAACTGGAATTCGAACCAGGATAACAATTACAATAGAGACAATAATAACTGCAGAGATAATAATAACTCTGATAACTTCAGAGGTAATAATAGTCGGGGTAGATCTCAACACAAAAAAAGAGATATCAGCAGGCTAATGCTGTACAACAGGAAACTGAGGGAGCCTGTAATCATGTTGTTGATAGTAAAAACTTTGACGCTGTCACTATTCTCTGCTTTTGACTTTGAGAGAGCAAACAAATGCCCCCAATGCAGTACTTTATTCGAACCGGTACCATAACTACTTTGAGTTGTGGTCACCCACTTCCCGCTCTTCCTGCTGCTGTTGCGCATGACGGGAGGGGTTCTTTAATTCTACATAAGGGTCTTGTTAATGATACTCCGGTCTCACTACTTTTCGATTCCGGATGCACCACTATTGGTGTTTAGACAATCGCTTGTAGATCCATCTTGTGCTACAGGAAGGGTTATTAAATGTGTCACATTTGGCGGCACTCTAGAAAAATATCCTACTGCTGTAATTCGCATTGCCACTCCTTTCTTTACTGGAGATGTGCATGCTTGTCTCTTACCTAATCCTATTGCGGACCTTATTATTGGTCGTATTCACGGAGTTAGGGAGTGTACCCCACAGCAGATTGCTGCTTGGGAAGATAATAACATGCAAGCTACAAATGCAGTAGTTACAAGAGCACAAGCTCTACAAACACCCGAAACTTCACTGAATAGTGATAATGAAGTTGATAGCCAAGATAGTCACTTAGTAATCACTCGTGACTCTTTCATAAAATTGCAAGAAGAAGATCCTTCTTTAAAAAAATTCTTCGTTCTTGCGAAGAAAGGTGATCCGAATCAGGATACAAATAGAAAATCTTGGATTGCAATGAGAAACGGCGTACTTGTACGTATGGTACAAGATTCGACTACGTCGGCACATTCGCAAATTCTTGTTCCCAAGAGCATGAGAGTGCAAATATTACAACATGCTCATGACTCGCAATGTGCTGGACATATGGGTTTTTCCCGTACGAAGTCGAGAGTCCTTGCGGCTTTCTTTTGGCCTTTTGTCAATAAGGACATTCGTATTTACTGCCGATCATGCAAGGTATGTCAGGAGGTCAAATCTAGAGGACCACGACATGCTGCGCCTATCCAGGCTGCTGACATTCCTATTCGGCCGTTTCAGAAAATGGCCATAGATATTATTGGCCCTTTTAAGGTCAAGTCGGCCAGAGGACATCAGTTTATCCTTACATGTGTCGATATGTGCACACGTTGGCCAGAGGCTATTCCTCTTAAGAGCATATCTACTACAGATATCGCAGATGCTCTTTGGTTGATATTTTTCTCGCTTGGGGTTCCCCAGAGAAATATTGTCAGACCATGGCACTCAACTCATATCTGACACTATGTCACAGGTAATGTCTACCTTACATATTGAACGATCTCTCAGTAGTATCTACCATCCTATGTCTAATGGGTTAGTTGAGCGTCTGAATAGAACGCTCAAGACTTTGCTTGGTAAGATAACTGAAGATCATCCTCAAGATTGGGACAGGGTTTTACCCGCGGCTCTCTTTGCCTATAGAGAAGTCCCTAATGAACACACAGGATTTTCTCCCTTCGAACTTGTCTTTGGCGCGCGTCCACGCGGCCCTATGTCTTTATTACACGATCTCATCACTGCCGATGATATTAGCGATGAAACTCAATCCTCATATGAGTATGTCATTGCTCTTAGACAAAAGATCATTGAGGCATGTAAGCTAGCAACTGCTTCATCAGAAATTGCTAAAGAGAAGGCAAGACAGTTTGCTAACAAGAATAGATGTCTACGACAACTTTGTCCAGGTGACAAAGCATTCGTCCTACTCCCCAGTAGGGAAAATAGACTTCTTATTGCATGGAAAGGTCCGTATGCAATAGTCCCTCGGATTTCCGATGTTGACTATGTGGTCGATATTGATGGAAAGCATAAAACTTTCCACATAAACATGCTTTCGGAATTTCACGAACGTCCGGACTATTTGCTGCCTATTTTCCAGGCAACGGATGATGCTCCTGCACCTCACGGTCATTATTCATCCCTGTCTGTCATACAGGATGAGGAATCTACCTTCTCTGATGTTAACCTTCCCCTTCCAGTGGTTCCATTACATTCTACGGAATCTTGGAAAAACGTTTCTGTTTCTCCTAATCTTTCTGGTGACGAACATCGACAAGTCTCGTCGATGTTACAAACATTTCAGGATGTTCTCACTGACATTCCTGGACACACAGATGTCATAGAACATGACATAATTCTTACCGACAATAATCCAATTAGGGTTAGGCCTTATCCTATTCCTATACACTTTCAGTCGCAAGTGGAAAAGGAATTGGATGAAATGATTCAATTAAATATAATTGAACCATCGACTTCACCATATTCTTCTTCCATGGTTATTGTCCGGAAGAAGGATAAGAACATACGAATTTGTGTTGATTATCGCAAATTGAATCAGGTCACAAAGTTCGATGCTGAACCGATGCCTTTGTTAGAAGATCTACTGATTAGACTTTCTAATTCTAGATTCTTCACTAAACTTGACTTGTCTAAAGGTTATTGGCAAGTGCCTTTAGCAGAGCATGCCAAACCTCTTACTGCTTTTTCTACACCTAGGGGTCTATTTCAATGGAATGTTATGCCTTTTGGTCTCATGAACGCCCCTGCCACTTTCGTTCGCATGATGCGTCGAATTCTGTCACATCGTTCGGATGTCATCGCATACTTAGATGACATCTGTCTCTCAGTGATACCTGGGAAGATCACTATTTAGGGTTATATGACTTACTGTCCACTCTACGTGAGAATAATTTGACAGCGAAACCTTCTAAAGCTTTTGTTGGTTTTGGTGAAATCTCTTTCCTGGGTCATCGTGTTGGTCATGGTCTCTTGAAGACAGAAGACCACAATACTTCCAAAATACTGAACATCTCTGTTCCTAAAACGAAGAAACAAGTTAGGAGTCTCTTAGGTTTAATTCAATTTTATGGGAGATTTATTCCAAATTTATCTTCGATCATGGCACCTCTCTCAACATTGTTGAAGAAAGGTTCGCCTAATCTGGTCCGTTGGTCTGAAGAATGCCAATCTTCACTAGACCAAATCAAGAATATATTTTCTTCTCCTCCCATCTTAAGATTACCTACTCTTGATAGGACTTTTGTTCTTCGGAGTGATGCTTCATCCACTGGGATTGGAGCAGCACTGATGCAAGAATATGCAAATACTCTGCATCCTGTTATGTACATTTCTAGAAAACTAAATGCGGCAGAGAGGAACTTCTCGGTTTTAGACCGTGAGTTGTTAGCGATGGTTTGGTCAATTCTAAAGCTACAAAGATTCCTCCTGGGCGCACATTTCATTCTAGAGACTGATCAGAAAGCTCTTACAGCTATTCAGACTAAGAATTTGAAGAGTTCGAGATCCACTCGATATGCTATAGCTCTTCAACCTTTTCACTTCACGGTACGAGCTATCCGTGGTGCGGATAATGTGATGGCTGACATTTTGTCTAGATGCCCACATGACTCCAACTAATACTTCTGTCCTATATTTCCATATATTACAGAGTCATAACACACCTATATTTCTACAATAGATTAGCACATCTGTACTTACTTTATATGTACACACTATCGTGCTTTGTTGTCATCTTCTTCTGTTCGTTTTTTAAGATGATAGAGGAGGACTGAGTAGTTAATATAAGGGCCGTTAGTTTACTAAACAGCCACAATTATTAATAATGTATTGTACCTTATGAAGCATATTAGTTATTAATTAGCATTATATTGCTTGTACTTTCTCAGAATGTCATTGTTGAGCTGAGGACTTACCTTACTAGTATCAAGCATGACGAGTTCTAGATTGTGTACTTACCCTCGGAATACCAGAGCATATGTCCTGGATCGTCATGTAGTTTAACTTTACTATGTACTTATGTCATTACATGTCAAAGAATGTACTATTTAAATTTTCCTATCTGCTGTTTAATGATGATTATGGTAACTTGCATACGTATATTGTGTTTACATGCTAACGTGATGTGTGTTGGTGACACCTCCCCGATGTGAATATTTTTTGAGACATATTTATTTTTCTGTTGAGGTATATCCTCACCAGACACTCTATATTTAGCCTCATGTTAGGCAATTTAATTAATTATCAGCGCATAATTCGTGCGTTTTGAGCCGCTTATCGCATGCTCTTTGATATTTAAAAAAAAAAAAATATGTTCCACATTTTTTTTTTATCGGGAGGAGGTGGTGATATGTTGCGTGATAAATCTCGCAACATCGTTTTATTACAATATCTATTTTATAACGCAAGGGCAACAACTGCTTGAAATTTATAGTCACTTTTCTCGGTAAGCATTTGTCTTCTCGCGTTGGTATTGAATGCAGTTAAGTTTTGAGCTGTGGTCATTTTGCGCTGGACTGCGCATGACTGGTCTGGCTGCTTGGTCGATCGGTTTCCGCCCACCACTAGTGGAGTGAGCGATTTGAATGGCGAAAGAGATGCCTCGTTGAAGAGGGGATCTCCGCTATTTTTTGTTCTGTCAGGGATGTGTAGTCCTCTTAATGGATATTTCGTTTATTCGAGATAATACCTCTAGTGTTTCCCACATGTCGGGAGGCGTGATATTTCTGTGTATTTCCTGAAAGCAAGGTAAATTGACTTTTCATTAACTCTATCGATTTTGGGTCGTGAGCGATTTCGATTCATAGCCTGTCTTCGAAAGTCGTCGTCACGAGATGTTTTCCCAGCTCACATGTCGCTGTATTGTACTGCATCGGTTGATGCATGTTCCAAGGACCATTACTTGCTACTTTGTTAAATGAACTAGGTTTGGAAAACCTTTATTATCTAGAGGATATTTTTGAGGACATTATTTATACTTCGGCAGACGTGTCTGTCTTGCTGAAGTCAGACTAAGGAGAGTGAACTGATCTCATACATCTGGTTATCTCCTGGCTGTTATAGAAAAGGATGGAGTTTTTCACCTGACTACATTTACAGCACTATGAAATATAACATGCATCTGACTCATCATTGTAATGCTGTCTACCGTCTATTGCTGTATTGAATGTTGCTGTGATAATGACTGTTTGATGTGCCTACATATTCGCGTAACCATTTTATCACTGTGGCGTCCACAATAAATAATGAAGAAAAACGTCAACGGCTGTTACAAGAATCATTGACTTTATACGTCGTGAGTTTACTGACGTCCTATGTGGATTGCCCTGCTATTTTTGTATGAACATTGTTTGACTGAACACATCTGCACACTACACAAAACCAGACATGCGGATACCATCCATCATCATATGGCATCACGCATCACCCATTTTCAAAGTTCTAGTGCAAACTAATGTTACAGCTAAAAGTATTTCCTAATACAATTGTATTTTGCAGACGTTAAAGAGAATTATAACTTTAATACAGTTTAGTTCTGTATAGATAGATGTGCTTTTAATTATTTTTAACTCACGGGAAGTTTTCCTGATTTGTTAATTGACGACGCTAATAAGTAAATAGGCTAACTGTAATTTATCGCGTCAGATTATAATATGATTCGTAATGCATTTCTTGTTTTGATTATCTTTCATTCAGAACGATCATTCAACCTGCATCCCAGCAATTATTAACTATATACAGAGTTCTGCCAAACTCAATTCGATAACTCCAGTAACATATGAACTTTTTAAAGCTAAACTTGTGGCGACCTGTAATGGGCCCCGCTCCTCTGAATTTAACTGAGAATAAAGCCACACAAGAAAACACTTTAAAAATACTAGTTCATATAGAGTCCTTAAAGAAAACTGGAAGCAGAACATATTTTATTCACTGCCCCTATTTGTGAAGAAAAACCATAGATCTACCTGAACGCTGTTTGTCAAGTATACTCAGTGGATTTTACCCCCCCCCCCCCCTGAAGAAGAACTTACCTCAGTGTTTTCTTAACTTGTGACATTACGGAAAAAGGAAGTTATCTCCACCAGCTGTGCCAATTTTAGGAACCACACCATACCTCACGCCTAGCCAAGTGCCTGTGCCTTTCTTTAGGAACTTTATCTAATAAACAAACAGTACCGTTAAACTTCAACGTCCAGCGATTTCGGGACACTTTGTTAACTTCAACAACCCGCAAAATCTGGGGCTGTACACGGAAGAAAATACTTTTACCTAAGTCAAATTTGTTGATTTAAAGGGAGACAATTGAGAACCCTAGCTTTCCTCTACCCCCCCCCCCCCCTTCTTTCTGTAACCCCTTGCCTCAGAGTAATAAATTTACCAGTGGGTTAAATTGCCTATCTCTGATGATCCCCCCCCCCCCCCTTTCTTGTCTTTGGGACCGGGTCTTGTCCGTTAGCAGAATATAAACGGGAAACGGTGGATGGGATATTTCTCCTCAAAACCCCCTCTTCCCTTATCATATTTGTATTCTGTAACCTTTGATTTTTGACTATAAATGTACAATTATGTGTGAGTCCTTTATGATAATAAAGGTATTAATATTTATTTGTGTTGGTTGTCGGTTGGGCTAAAACTCCAAACATTTCCATCTGTGTAGGTTGTATTCATGTACGTTGAGCGACAGAATCACCAAATCGGTGAGCGCGCCTGAGCGACTGGAACTGACAACAAATTGTTTGTTCAGAAGAGAGATAGGAGTAGTCTGTGAGAAAACAGATATTGTCGTAATAAGAGACTGTCCTTGCTCCTTCCCAGCGCTTGTGAATCTACTACCTCATTCACCTAAATCCTTATTCTCACAGAGCCTTCAATATCACTTTACACTCTAAAGGGACCAATATTCACCAGCACCCTCTCAGATAAAAATTACGACACTGAGATAATTGCTATGACAGACGTTTTAAAAATGACAATTGTGGTTCTTAAGCCACAACTATTTTGACTACCAGAGCCAGTAGACAAATGCGGAAGCAGTGACAGTTCCTACGAAAAATAAGGAGAATGATTAAGGACGATGTTTTAGAATTCGCATCATGAATTAAATTTTGGTGTACCAAAGTTACCAGCCGGAAGTGGAAGGTTGGGCAGAACATCTTATTTCAACTGTTGCTGAATTTCCTACGTAAATAAACTTTGTATTACGTTCACTGCTGTCGGCGCGAATTATGTTTACCAGATACTTAAACCATCAACCATCTATCTGTCATAAGTTGTTGTAATCGTCATCCAACTGCCTACTGTTTAGGGCAGTTATGCGAACCCACTATACGCACCATCATCACACGTCATCAGCACTCACGGCCACACACACACATATATATATATATATATATATATATATATATATATATATATATATATATATATATATATATATATATATATACGAGGTGTGTTCAAATGAAACCCGTCCCAGTGGCTTTATAACAAATATATGTAAGGTACATCAGCAGGAGTAGTAGAATTAAATACAGCAATTGTTATGAAGCAAGTACTCACTGCGGTCCTTTAGAAAGAGTCACCATAGGCATTCAGACACGCATTCCACTGCTTGGGTAGACGGCGGATGCCGTCCGAGAAAAATGACTTTGGTTGCTTATTGAACCATTTGGTCACCGAGGCCCTGACGTCTGCATCGGAGTCGAATCGTTGTCCCTTTAGAGATTTTTTTAAGGGTCCGAACAAATGAAAGTCATATGGTGACAGATTGGGGCTGTAGGCTGGGTGTGGCAGAACTTCCCACCTTTTCCTTGCTAACGCTTCCTGCACAATGTTCGCAACATGTGGACGAGCATTGTCGTGCAACAGAATCACACCACGCGAAAGCATGCCGGGTCGTTTATTCTTGATGGCTGTATGCAGGTTGTCTAGTGTGTCTTTGTAGCAGATGGCATTGATGTTCACGCCAGGCTCTTTAAAGTCTACCAATAGAAGCGCTTTATGGTCAAAAAATGCGGTCATCGTAACCTTACCGGCGGAAATCTGTGACTTGAATTTTTTGGACGGATTCCTTATCACACCGGCCATTATTTTAACGGTCTGCATCACAACCAATGAATACTAGGAGAATGAACACTTATACACTTGTACATTCGTATGTGCTTATTACGTCAGATGTGACGTCATCATGCTCCTCCTACGAATGTCCACTTGGCGCAGCACGGTCGGGTTTCATTTGAACACGCCTCGTATATATATATATATATATATATATATATATATATATATATATATATATATATATATATATATATATATATATATATATATATATATATATCGATCGAGCTAATAATGGGAATTTCGCTGAATTAATTCAGCTGGGGGTTGAACCGGCTAAATTAGACAATATTCATATTCACAAAAGGCGGCGGGTCAGGTAAAATGTTAACGTGCTTGATAAGATCTTTCTTTGGGAGACAGACGTCATCATCAGTTGATAAACTCTTTTAATACAAGACCCTTGCCCTGAGCAAGAGACATGCTGAAAAATCTGAAGCTCACTCGAACATCACCAGAGTTAAATACTGTGTTGTTGTGTTGCTCGTGGTTTGAGTATGGAATGTCAACTTGACCTACGCAGTGGTGTGTAGACATAGATTGAGTGTGTAATATGCGAATGATAGGAAGAGTTCGTGGTGTTGACAAATGTTCTTTTCTCACACTCATGTATGGCTGGAAGTCATCGACACCAACGACTGTGTACCTTTACTACAGTTTAATTGGACGTACACACTCGACAGCACAGATAGTGACAAATCACAGGTTGGCATAATACATCATGGTACAGTGGATAAATGGTCTTGCAATGTTACATGGGCACTCATGTAGAATAATAGTATAATGGACTGTCAATAGCCAAGCACTCAGTATTGCCCATATATATATATATATCATCTGAGTTTACTGACAAAGCACGTCAGATTATAAACAATATCCAAGATGACTTCTAGACCTAATCTCGTCTAGTGAAGATTCCTAACATAATGTCCAGCACAGATTTTTCCATATAATCAAATTGAACCGCTAGCAATGGGTTCTCATGTGTAGCAGTGATCCCTGGACTAATCAAGCGATAATACGGGCATCCCTTTTCTCTTCTTGAAAGTCACTAAATGTTTTTTACAAGATGGCTTCTCTCGTGAGCTGTCACTCACGTTTGGATACAGATAATGAATCTGTCTTAAAGTTGGTCATTCATTAAATGTTTCATTGCTCTGTAGATTCTATCATGATACAATTGACTGCATTCTACAGGATATAGTGCTGCTAGGAATCAGAGTCGTTTTCCATCTAGTTAAATGCATCCTCTCAGATGTACAAGTCATACCTATCGAAAAACGGTGGCTTCGTACGAGAGTTCAAAAGAGTATCTTTTATTACCTGCGTATCAGAAATATGATTCTGCCATTCCTTGGCAATAAGAATAAACACTGGGGTAAAGCATACACGATAGGTCTAGACGACTATCACTTTCCCCATAAATATAGAGATCACTTTTTCCCGGCGACAAGCCGACATAGCAAAACACAGCCCCCATGATCAGGGCGAAGCCAAAACACACCTCTCTAGAGACACATCCGCCGAACAGCCTTTGACCTCTCTAGAGACAAAAGAACATATAGTTCGACTTAGATATGTAAAGATATACAGATATAAGACAGACTCGTCCTACTCAGCCAAACAATACACATAAATTCAGGCCATAGATATTCTGAAGCAAGAACAATCTATTACTACCCAAACAAAGAATAAATCGCAGTAAAACTGGATTCATCCGCGGAGTTCGATCGAAAGAGACGACACAACTTTCAAGGCAAGTAACTCAATAATGACTTTTCCTTAAGCACTAAACAGTATCTATTTTGTTTATAAAATATTTGCGAACATAACAAGTATACCAATGTATAATATTGTAAGATATCAAAGACTGCACGTAACAGTCTTACCACACCTCCCGGGAAAAAAAATGGAACATTTTTTTTTTTTTTTTGAAATACATCTAGGAGCAACGTACAATAGGCTCACAACGCATGAATAATGCGTAGATGAAAATATCAGGAATAAATATAACGCCTAATATGAGGCTAAGTCGACATATGGAGCGACTGGTGAGAATGTGTCTCATAAACTGAGAGAAATTATTTCTCTACAAGTATATTTTTCCAGGAAGGTGTCATCAAAGTATAATACAATTCTGGCAATTACACGATGCCTAAAAAAATTCATACCATTGTTTCGTATTAGATATCTTACATTTATGATTTATGAAGAAAAATCATCAAAGCACAGCGGTGAATAAACATCAATGAACCGCTATGTAGTGATACAATCATTATATTATTAAATTACAAATGTGTATCTATTATGATATAGAAAAGGAACTACTATAGAACTAGACATATCAAGAATTCTAAGCCCTAATAGTTATGTGGAATCATGTGGGCATCTTGACAGAATGTCTGCCATCACATTATCTGATCCACGAATAGCTCGCACAGAGAAATGAAAAGGTTGAAGAGCAATTGCATATCGAGTAGACCTCGAGCTCTTCAAATTCTTACTCTGTATAGCAGTAAGAGCTTTTTGGTCGGTTTCTACTATGAAATGTGCGCCTAGAAGGAATCTCTGTAGTTTGAGGATCGACCAAACCATAGCTAATAGCTCACGGTCTAAAACCGAATAATTCCTTTCTGCCGCATTAAGTTTTCTGGAAATATACATTACAGGATGCAGAGTTCCAGAGTACTCTTGCATTAGTGCCGCTCCAATCCCAGTGGATGAAGCGTCACTACGAAGAACGAATGTCTTATCTTTAGTAGGTAGCACTAAAATAGGTGGTGTTGAAAACAATGTTTTAATCTTATCCAGAGAGCATTGGCATTCCTGAGACCAGTGGACCATATTAGGCGAACCTTTCTTTAGAAGTGTCGAAAGAGGTGCCATGATAGAGGATAGATTCTGAATGAATCTGCCATAAAATTGAATAAGACCTAACAGACTTCTCACCTGTTTTTTAGTCTTAGGGATCGAGATGTTAAGTATCTTACTAGTATTATGGTCCTCTGTCTTTAGGAAACCATGACCAACTCGGTGGCCTAGGAAAGAAATTTCGCTAAAACCAATATAGGCTTTAGAGGGTTTCGCTGTCAGGTTGTGCTCGCGCAAAGTAGACAGCAATTCATCTAACCCTGAATAGTGATCTTCCCAAGTATCGCTGAAAAGACAGATGTCGTCTAGATATGCAATGACATCTGACCGATAAGATAGGATTCGGCGCATCATGCGCACGAATGTAGCTGGTGCGTTCATAAGACCGAAAGGCATAAAATTCCATTGGAACAAACCTCTAGGTGTTGAAAAAGCCGTGAGAGGTTTGGCGCGTTCAGATAAAGGAACTTGCCAATATCCTTTAGACAAATCAAGTTTAGTGAAAAAATGAGATTTGGAGAGTCGAGTAAGTAGCTCTTCCAGTAAAGGCATAGGTTCGGCATCGAACTTCGTTACTTGATTCAATTTTCGATAGTCAACGCAAAGACGTATGTTATTGTCTTTTTTACGAACAATAACCATCGGCGAAGAATATGCAGAGGTGGATGGTTCGATTATTTTCAAATCTATCATCTCATCCAACTCTTTCTCAACCTGTGCTTGGAAATGTATAGGTATAGGATAAGGTCTAACCCTAATAGGAGTATGGTCAGTTAGAACAATGTCATGTTCAATGACATGCGTTTGTCCAGGGATGTCAGTGAGTACATCCTGAAATGTTTGCAACATAGTTGAAACTTGTCGCTGTTCTCCTAGAGACAAATCAGGAGAGACAGTAACGTTCTTCCATGATTCACTAGAATGGAGTGGGATCATTGGAAGAGGAAGATTTACATCTGAAAAACTTGTTTCCTCATCCTGTATCACGGACAGTGATGAGTAATGACCATGTTGTACTGGAGAATTGTCCGTTGCTTGGAAAATGGGTTGCAAATAATCCGGACGTTCATGGAATTCAGTAAGCATATTGATGTGGAAGGTTTTATGCTTCCCATCAATATTGACAATATAGTCGACATCGGAAATTTTCGATATTATATCGTACGGACCTTTCCAAGAAATAAGTAGTCTGTTTTCCCTACAAGGTAGTAATACAAATGCTTTGTCACCAGGACAAAGTTGTCGTAAGCATCTCTTCTTATTGGCAAATTGCCTTGCCTTCTGTTTCGCAAATTCAGAAGAAGAAGTTGCTAATTTGCATGCTTCGATAATCTTTTGTCTCAACGCGATGACATATTCGTAGGATGACTTTGTGTCATCGTCAATATTGTCAGCTGTTATGAGATCATGAAGCAGCGACATAGGGCCACGCGGACGCGCGCCAAAGACGAGTTCAAAGGGAGAAAATCCTGTATGTTCATTGGGTACCTCTCTGTAAGCGAAGAGGGCCGCAGGTAAAACTCTGTCCCAGTCTTGAGGATGATCCTCAGTTATCTTCCCTAGTAAGTTTTTAAGTGTTCTATTAAGGCGTTCGACCATACCATTAGACATTGGATGGTAGATACTACTTAAAGATCTATCTATCTGCAGAGTAGACATTACTTGAGACATGGTATCTGATATCAGTTGGGTGCCATGGTCTGACAATATCTCTCCGGGGAACCCCAGACGAGAAAATATAAGCCAAAGAGCATCTGCAATATCAGCAGTAGTAATGCTCTTCAGAGGAATAGCCTCTGGCCAACGTGTGCACATATCAACACACGTCAAGATAAACTGATGTCCTCTGGCAGACTTGATCTTAAATGGACCAATAATGTCTATGGCCATTTTTTGAAACGGCCGAATAGGAATGTCCGCCGCCTGAATGGGTGCAGCATGCCGTGGACCTTTGGATTTAACTTCCTGACATACTTTACAAGATCGACAATAAATCCGTATGTCCTTGTTTACCAATGGCCAAAAGAAAGCCGCAAGGACTCTTGACTTAGTACGGGAAAAACCCATGTGTCCAGCACACTGAGAGTCGTGAGCGTGCTGCAAAATTTTAACTCTCAAATTCTTGGGAACCAGGATTTGAGAATGACTTGACGTAATGGAGTCTTGAACCATACGTACAAGTACGCCATTCTTCTTTGTAATCCACGATTTACGACTTGTGTCTTTATTCGGATCACCTTTAGTTGCAAGAATGAAGAATTTCTTCAGAGTGGGATCATCTTCTTGCTGTTTTATAAACGAGTCACGAGAAATTACCAAGGGATCACCTTGGTTATGCACTTCATTATCTTCAGTAGATGAAGTTTGAGGCATATTAAGAGCCTGCGCTCTAGTGACTACAGCGTTAGCAATCTGCATGTTTTGCCTTTCCCACGCGGAAATTTGTTGCGGAGTGCATTCTTTGACTCCATGAATGCGACCGATGATGAGGTCAGCGATCGGATTCGGAAGAAGACATGCGTGTACATCTCCTGTAAAGAAAGGAGTAGCAATCCTAATGATAGCAGTAGAGTATTTCTCTAATGTGCCGCCAAATGTTACACATTTGACTACTTGTCCAGTGGCACGGGAAGGATCTACGAGTGACTGCCTAACACCAATTGTGGTGCATCCAGAATCAAATAGCACAGAGACTGGATTGTTATTTACTAAACCCTTATGTAAGACAAGAGAACCTCTTCCATCATGCGCGACTGATGCAGGAAGAGCAGGAAGAGGATGGCCACAGCTTAAAGTAGACACTGTGGTTGGCTCAAATAATGTTTTGCATTGGGGGCACTGAGATGCTCTCCCAAAATCAAAAGCGGCACATGCCATATTACTAGCATCATTATTATCTTTACTCTGTTTATAGGCTTCATGGGACTCTTGTTGTGCAGAGTTTGCCTGAAAATGTGGTTTATGTCTTTTGTTTTGAGATCTACCTCGGTTATTATCACCTCTGTAGTTATTGTTACCTCTATTGTAACCCCTATTTGGGTTTGAGTCATAGTTCCCTTGGTTACCATTATCATATTCATTATAATGAGTATCTCTGTAATTATGATCTTGTTGACTCCAAGACGGATAACCCGGATAGTTTCTATAATTACTTCCTCTACGGAAATTCCTATAATTATGACCACCCCTGTGTCGAGAGCTATCAGCTCGTCTCCAGTTCTTTGAAGAAGAACCCTGAAATGATTGGTTACCTTGGTTTTGATAACTATTATGGTTACCTTTTTTATCAAATCTGTTTTGAGGTCCCTGAAATCTGTGTGAATGATTGGGATTGTATGGTGTTGCTGAAGCAACTGGCATACTCTCCTTAATCTTAGTGTTGCCAAAAGTCACGTCGGGGTGTGCAGTGACATATTGGGAACAATATTCTTCCATTTCCTTTAGAGATTTGGGTTTACGCTCATGTATAAATTCCAGGAATGGTTTGTTAACACATGACATAATCTTATCTCTGAGCAACAAATCCATAAGTCCTTCATACGTTTTTTCTGTTTTGGAAAGCTCAATCCAACGATCAACTGTGAGACGTGCCTTTGCAGTGAATTCTGAGAATTCTACACCTGTCTCAGGCACCATCGTCTTAAATAAAAGGCGATAGCCTTCCTCACTTAGCTGGTATTTCTTTATCAAAGCCGCCCTAATGACATCATAATTATCCTTATCTGCTTCTCCTACAAGGCATAATCTAGTCAAAGATTCACCTTTCAAGTTTTCTGCTAATTGATTAGCGTATTGTGATTTATCCACATTATGTGTACGACAAGAACGTTCAAATCTATCCAGCCAGAATGTAATATCGTCACTGGACTGATTGAACGGTGGAACCTTAACCTTGTAAGTAGAAGGTTTACCATTACCACTAGATGCCTGATTAACATTACTCATACTTGTCAATCTCAATTTCTCTAACTCAAATTCATGTTCTCTTATTGCTTTTTTTTTCTTCAGCTTCTCTGTCTAATCTTTTTTGTTCAGCATCCCTGTCTAATCTTTTTTGTTCAGCTTCCCTGTCTAATCTTTTTTGTTCAGCTTCCCTGTCTAATCTTTTTTGTTCAGCATCACTGTCTAATCTTTTTTGTTCAGCATCACTGTCTAATCTTTTTTGTTCAGCAGCAGCTTCTCTTTCTAATTTTTTTTGTTCAGCTTCAAATCTCCTTTGCTCCACCTGCATCTGCAATTTCTTTTGTTCAGCAGCAGCCTCAGCTTCTCTTTCTAATCTTTTCTCTTCAGCCATAACTTTTCTCTCTTCTGCAGCAGCTTTTCTCTCTTCTGCAGCTAATGCTTTGTCATATTGAGCAACTGCCCATTCTTCTAATTGTTGACCAGTTTTATCAAGGGATTTCCCTTGTGTAATGAAGTATTCTAATGTAGACATGATGTCTAACAATAATACTAATCACTTGAAACAATAATAATACCACAAGTTCTTAATGACTTGATTAATCATATACTATCCCAATATCTGTGGGTCACAAGCCTTAATAAGGTCTTGTATAACAGTAATAATAATCAAGTACTGGTTTATACCATAATCCAAGTGCAGTGCACAGGCAATAGTGTCTTATGAAATATACCTATACAAAACATATGTCAACCAACAGAATACATAAAGTACAAATAGGACTGACAATACGAAAACGTTTGCAGAAATCAAATAAATCAAATAGGGAAATCAATGAAAATAATCACTGAATCTGCAAGGGATAACAACACAAATGACGTCACAGTATATGAATATAAATTGTGAATAGAACTGAAAGATAGAAAAGGGTAGACCAACAAATTACAAACAAATCCAAACAAAACTAATGAACAAAGAAATATTACAAAAATAATAATAATTACAGTCTTCACAGCTAACACAAATAGCAACTAGTTGTTGCAAGCAAATTTCCAATTAAGGAAATTGCACCTAAAGAAAACGCCCACAACGGACCCTCTATGACGTGGGATATTCTGTTGTGAGGACTCCGCCCAACCTTAAACACAACCCGCTGACATATAAACTAACATACTGTACAAATAAATAACATGTAAACATAAATATATAAATTATGTGTATGGTAGTATGTGTTGCGAAATAGGCTCAGTTTTACAGTAATGGCAAAGTTATTCTTATGAAAATAAACAAACTGCCACTTTATTCAATTAAACATTCTGGCCTTAAATATTAAAGTTCATATATAGAAAACAAGAAGATCCATCTATGAAAATAGGACTTCTTAGTTCAATAATACTGTCTTCCTGTTAATATTGACAAGAATTGATCCAACTGTTCTGTGAAACTCTGTAATGTCTAATGTACAAATGTCAACAACGCTGACCTACATACTGCATTCACTTGACAGGTCACGTGACGAAGTGTTGACAAAGAGCAAACCAATACTGCAAGTGTGTCGTATCAGCCACAGGAAACGGTCTGGTATCGGTAATCTGTTGACTTCTGAACTTCTGCGAGGTCAAACCCAGAAAGCTGGTCCACCAGTTGATAAGATCTTTCTTTGGGAGACAGACGTCATCATCAGTTGATAAACTCTTTTAATACAAGACCCTTGCCCTGAGCAAGAGACATGCTGAAAAATCTGAAGCTCACTCGAACATCACCAGAGTTAAATACTGTGTTGTTGTGTTGCTCGTGGTTTGAGTATGGAATGTCAACTTGACCTACGCAGTGGTGTGTAGACATAGATTGAGTGTGTAATATGCAAATGATAGGAAGAGTTCGTGGTGTTGACAAATGTTCTTTTCTCACACTCATGTATGGCTGGAAGTCATCGACACCAACGACTGTGTACCTTTACTACAGTTTAATTGGACGTACACACTCGACAGCACAGATAGTGACAAATCACAGGTTGGCATAATACATCATGGTACAGTGGATAAATGGTCTTGCAATGTTACATGGGCACTCATGTAGAATAATAGTATAATGGACTGTCAATAGCCAAGCACTCAGTATTGCCCATATATATATATATCATCTGAGTTTACTGACAAAGCACGTCAAATTATAAACAATATCCAAGATGACTTCTAAACCTAATCTCGTCTAGTGAAGATTCCTTAACATAATGTCCAGCACAGATTTTTCCATATAATCAAATTGAACCGCTAGCAATGGGTTCTCATGTGTAGCAGTGATCTCTGGACTAATCAAGCGATAATACGGGCATCCCTTTTCTCTTCTTGAAAGTCACTAAATGTTTTTTACAAGATGGCTTCTCTCGTGAGCTGTCACTCACGTTTGGATACAGATAATGAATCTGTCTTAAAGTTAGTCATTCATTAAATGTTTCATTGCTCTGTAGATTCTATCATGATACAATTGACTGCATTCTACAGGATATAGTGCTGCTAGGAATCAGAGTCGTTTTCCATCTAGTTAAATGCATCCTCTCAGATGTACAAGTCATACCTATCGAAAAAAACGGTGGCTTCGTACGAGAGTTCAAAAGAGTATCTTTTATTACCTGCGTATCAGAAATATGATTCTGCCATTCCTTGGCAATAAGAATAAACACTGGGGTAAAGCATACACGATAGGTCTAGACGACTATCACTTTCCCCATAAATATAGAGATCACTTTTTCCCGGCGACAAGCCGACATAGCAAAAACACAGCCCCCATGATCAGGGCGAAGCCAAAACACCTCTCTAGAGACACATCCGCCGAACAGCCTTTGACCTCTCTAGAGACAAAAGAACATATAGTTCGACTTAGATATGTAAAGATATACAGATATAAGACAGACTCGTCCTACTCAGCCAAACAATACACATAAATTCAGGCCATAGATATTCTGAAGCAAGAACAATCTATTACTACCCAAACAAAGAATAAATCGCAGTAAAACTGGATTCATCCGCGGAGTTCGATCGAAAGAGACGACACAACTTTCAAGGGAAGTAACTCAATAATGACTTTTCCTTAAGCACTAAACAGTATCTATTTTGTTTACAAAATATTTGCGAACATAACAAGTATACCAATGTATAATATTGTAAGATATCAAAGACTGCACGTAACAGTGCTCAGGCTCATTCAGCATTGTTCTGGACTTCTGAAATATCTTGTGGATACACCAACGAGGTAGAAGCATCATTATCCTTCTATCTACAACTCTACCAAGAGTAATCTTGTGCGAAGGTAGACACTTTTGAAGACTCACATTAGATACTCTAGGTTTTGTCCAGTGTTGGACTACTTCTGCAGAGAAAAGGGGAGGCAACACTTGACATTCGTTATTATCTAAATAATTGCTACAGAAACAACAGTTTTAACTGTACAATAAGCAACCTGGATCACGACATTCGCCACCTTACCAGATAACCATCTTCTGTCTGAGATGGCCAGAAATGACTTATTATTTGCTGAGGTTTTTGTGGGTTTTGTTACTGGATGGGGTAATCGGCCCCAAGTTCAACACTCCATAGTCGCCCTTAGAAATGTGTGGTAGGTTACAGTCTTACTATTCTTTGATCCCCCCTTCGGGCCCAGGTAACACATTCGGGCGCTGAATGAGCGACATGCATGGGAACAAACATTAAAGGTCGCATCAAAATACCAGACGTAAAGGTCTTGTATATTTGGACAATAGCCCTAATATAACTACTAAGTTAAACGGGACGCGTCTCGTCAAAACGAGGGAAAGTTTTATTTATTTTTTTTTTTAAACATTACGGTCGCCTTCATCTTTTATGATCGAAGAATGGGACGTTTATTTTTTTTAAAAAAATTGATGGTTACATTATTGATGATGCGTACGCTCGCACATAAAGCCAGAGTCCAACCTAGTTATTTGGTTGTATTTACTCAACTATAAGATTCAGATAACCAAGTTGCTTCCTTCTTTCTTTTTCTTTCTTCCTTTATTTCTGTGGCTTGACGATAGTGTACCTATTTTCTTTATTTGTTTTCATCTTATGGTTTCGAGTTTCCACTTCTATCGAACTTTTACACCTGAATTTGTGTCCGTATAGCTTCATCCATGTGTCCGTTCCTATAACAAATATACATTTTAGTATATAGCCATTACATTGAAAGCGAAGCACGACTATCGTGTTTATATAAATTTAAATTGAGCCCACCGAAAAATTCATGAAATTGCAAGATGACATGACGTACTAGCAGCAAGTACAACAGTCAAGTCTATACTACCATTTGACGGGCTCACTTAGCAATACGCCCCGAAACGTACCGACTTCTGCAGCAACAGTTAAATATTCTGCCAATCACAAATCAAGCCACGTGAACTGTCAGTGTGTCACCAGTGAAGCGTGGTTCAGGCTGTTCTATACTTCGACACCTGCTTTCATGTCTTTTCAATACTTGCCTAAGTGCAGACCGTGAATCTTATCGGCTGTAGTGTATTTGTAGAAATGTTGGTTAGCATTCACCGCTGATGTTTAAAAATTGAATGTATGTGGGCATATAATTTAGTTGCCATATGCGGTAAAGTGATAACTTGGATACATTTTTAGCGAGAAATAAGATGCAGTAAATATTGTGTTAATTTTCGAACAAGGTCACTTTTTTGTTTTTAATATTCAGTATGAAAATTCGTCATGCTAATTAGTTACTTCAGTTAGATTGAATTTTTTAGTCTGTGCCTGGTATATCGGGAAATAAATTGTGAATTCTTGTATTCCGTTGTCGCACTGTGTGTTCTCAAATCGGACAAAATGGTGTAGTTTTCATGATTCCGTTGTTGTAAAATACTTTTAAGGTTAAATACAAAATTATTTCGCAGTAAAGAATATTGAGTGACTATTTTAATAGACAAAATGATTTCTATTTTGTAATTTTAGAATGAGTTGGAAGTAGTAATACAGTTATTTACACTTTTTCACTCCTTGTATAACATAGAGTCACTAGTGAATTGTGTCCCATAGGCAGGCAACCTTATGTCAACTACAGCCCATTATAGCCGTAGTGGTTTCTGTGTCGCTTATTAATTATGAAACATGTTCTCGCCCTATTCACAACCACAATGCTATCACCTCGTACGATGTGCGGTAGGAGCAGTGGTTCTTTGTTCTTATTGTTATTAGTTTGATTATTTGTCTCCAGGGCCACCCAGCGGAATCACACTAGGTAACATATTGGAATAGTTAAAAGTTAGTTGCTTATCCTTTACAGGACGTGGCAATCAACCCCAGCTTTTATTGGCTGTTTGTGATTTTTCTAGGCATTTTTTTTTTTTCATTCAGTAGTTTGCCATTGCTTTCTGAACGGTACGGCGCTTATACCATTGTTAAAAATCCACACAAAGCGATCTAGAATAGTACATACTTTTAAAAATGGTAAAGTTAGTCCCTTAACATAAACTGTCGTAGAGAAGTAAAATGTTAGAGACTTCGCCATAATAGGTCCAGCTTGTGTATGAGCTGGGGTTGACCAGTTCTCTCCTTTACCTGCATTTAAAGAACATTACCAGTCCCTTTTCCACCATCACAACATACCTGTGATCCTTTTCTTCTTTGGTCCTTGGTCGCTGACTAGAAAAGCAATCCGTGACCATCACGCCTAGTGGCCTCTTGTAGGGCAGCAACAAACATTGTCCACTTTGCTCGGTCGATAGACCTGTGATATTGAGAAATTTTCATTCACTTAATACCCTACACGCGGGCGCTGTCGATCATATATATCTATTTCCTACAGTCCCTGATGTCCTAAATCAGTTCTGTCTTGAATTTTTTGATTCATGACAGACTTTCTTGTATTGCCACCTTGCGTAAAATAGACGGCTTGAAGTGGTATGACAAGATCATTAATGTCAAACTGACAACAAGATCATTAATGTCAAACTGACAACAAGATCATTAATGTCAAACTGACAACAAGATCATTAATGTCAAACTTACAACAAGATCATTAATGTCAAACTGACAACAAGATCATTAATGTAAAACTGACAACAAGATCCAGGGAAGGGCCAGTGGGACACGAGAAGAAGACGCTGAAGATGGATGAAACGCTTTGAGGAAACCTGCCTATAGCATGATCAGACAGTCCTTTGTTAGGGAATCGCTAGTGTAAGAGCGGTATGGGGAGACCAAGGAACACATAAAAACGAGAACTGGTGACAGACATAAAGGGACCTTGAGCTGATGGCACGGAACAAAAAGACTTTACTTATATTTGTTGAAGGCCTATGCTCCCTTAGGATATTTAAGGGTGAAGACTAATGATGATTGATGATGGTTGACCACATTCCTCATTCTTGTCCCTGTTTTCATTATACTGTTAAAAAAACTTTGTCTGCGATTTATCATACTGATTAATTCGCCATCTCCTGTTTAGAACATCCTCATTTAATTTTCTCGCTGTCCAATGTATCCGTTGTATCCTTTTTCAGAAGCCACGACACTGTTGCCTCCAGGTTGAAATGTCTACCTGTAACATAACTCTGCAACATCAACTGTGTGTACCAGCTAAATTATTTATCATATTTTCCTGCTTTTTAATAAAAACATTCCTGTCGACGGTCATTCCAATTTTCTTGGTTAAACGTTGTTGCTGGCCAAGTTACATTTATTAATATATATGTGGATTTTACGACAATCATCAGCACAATTTCCATTTTGCTCCATGTGGAGCGACCGTTGCAACGCGTCCTCTGGCCGGAAGCCTGCAGAAAATCCTGTATGTAATGGTTTCTGTTGGAGCCACCACTACAACACGTCCTCTGACGGGAAGCCTGTACAATATCATGTATGTAATGATTTCTGTTGGAGTGACCACTAAAACACGTCCTCTGGCGGGAAGCCTGTACAAAATCATGTATGTAATGGTTTCTGTTGGAGCCACCACTACAACACGTCCTCTGACGGGAAGCCTGTACAAAATCATGTATGTAATGGTTTCTGTTGGAGCGACCACTACAACACGTCCTCTGACGGGAAGCCTGCACAAAATCATGTATGTAATGGTTGCTGTTGGAGCGACCACTAAAACACGTCCTCTGGCGGGAAGCCTGTACAAAATCATGTATGTAATGGTTTCTGTTACAACTTGATTTACAAGACGAGACTGCTGCCACATGCGCAACTAATTTTTTACGACATACCTGAGAAATCAGTAGGCCTATTCTGAAGACAGTAATACAGGCATGTTAATAGTGTAATAACCCCGGCTTGATATGACAGACGGTTAGGGTCAGATTTTAAATGAGGTTAGGACTTGAATTCTGTATAATAAATTGCGACAGGAACCGCTGCTGCCTAAACGATTTGAATTTTTCTAACGAAAGATTGCAGGCGAACAACTGCCCTTGTAGCCCCGTGTACTGTAAGGAGCTATCAAAGGGAATTTATACTAGCACTAGTGTCAAAGCCCGTCATAAGACGGGAATTAAACTCAAAAGCACCAATACCTAACGGCAATTTTACTTATTCAAAAGTATTAAAAATACCACTGTGCATCACCACAGTACACGAACTACGTAGCAGCAGCGAGGATCCCAATGTGTGTATACGGGAGCATACATTCTATAAACATATTTTTGTGCACACCGTCATTTGTACAATCTTCTTTGGTAAGTGTTACTATTTTCGGGAGAGTACATATAAGGGAAACAATACAATTAATGTCTGACTTTCACCCAAAGTTGCACCCCTTAGCGTTACTAACAGAAAAAGCTGGGATTTTTTTATATATATTGATGATACATAAGTATAGTAGCTTTATAATATTGCGAACTGTAGCTTCTGTGTTATGTTTAATGTACCTTTTCACTATACGAGTAATGTAGCTTTTACTTGTAAGAATAATGTAGCTTTTAACTATAAAGTACTGTAGCGTTTAACTATAAGAGTATTGTATATTTTAAATATAAGAGTAACCTAGTTTTTAAGTATAAGAATTATGTAGATTTTAACTATAAGAGTAATGTAGATTTTAACTATAAGAATAATGTAGCTTTTAAATATACGAGTAGTGTAACTTTTACCTACAAAAATAATATAGTTTTTAACTATAAAGTAATGTAGCGTTTAACTATGAAAATAATGTAGATTTTAACTATAAAGTAATGTAGCTTTTAACTAAAAGAATTATGTAGCTTTTAAATATAAGAATTATGTAGCTTTTAACTGTAGAGTAATGTAGCTTTTAACTATGAGAGTAATGTAGCTTTCAACTTTAGGGTAATGTAGCTTTTAATTATAGAGTATTATAGACTTTTAACTATTAAGTAATGTAGCTTTTAACTACATGGTAATGTAGATTTACGTAGTGATATTATACAAATTATTTTCGTAGTATGAAATTAAAGGCCTATTCATTTACTTTTCAATACAGACATCTAGTGATTTTAATAAAGAGATATCTGAAGCTATTTTAGTATATAGTACATAATATCTCAATGGTGATTTCAATATAAAAATCGTTGTAGTGATTTTAGTATGCAGACCTCTTAAAGAATTTTAATTTACAAATCCCTTTATTGATATTAATGTATACATCTCTCCTGCTTTGAATATACAGGCTTCTGTAGTGTTTATGTGCCAATTTATGTGATGATTTTTATGCAAAGATCTCTGTAGTGTTTTTATTATACAATTCTTTATCGTGGTTTGTTTTTAAATAAAATGATATTTTTAGTATTTTAAAGTTCTATAAAGATCTTTGTAGTGATTTTAAAATAAAGTTTTTGCAGCGATTTTAGATTTATTTTATTTCTGTAATGAATCATTGTAGATCCTAGCTTAATAAATGTAGATGTAATTGTCTGTTCGTGTGTTAAATCAGTGAATATAATAGATCATTCGTGTGATGCTCGGTTTGTGTAAGGCATCCTAATACCTCGTAAATGACTAATTTGAGAGATTCCACAAATTGTAGCAAAGCTGTAAGTCAAAAGTTAAAATAAAACATATATAGCTACGATTACGCGCGCGAAATTATAAATTAAAATAAAGCATTTACAGCTAGCTACATTACGAAATTATAAAGCGAAATTAGAATAATGCGTGTACAACTGCTCAAAAATAAAGAGCATGCGGTTCCGATTACACGCGCAGAATTATAAATAAAAATAAAGCGTATATTGGTACGACAACACGGACGAAACAATCAATCAAAAATTGAAATAAAGTACGTTAACTATTTTTTATTCTTTATAATGTTCTTCTTTCTGAGTTTATCGTCCTTCATTGACCTCATCTATCACAGCTTAACCTCTAACATAATCCAAGAGCATATTTTTATTGTTTCTGCTACTCAACGTAACAATCATCGACTTCATTAAACTATGAGTACCACATTTTTCGTCAGAGATTCCGTCTCTCAGAATTAACTACATGTCTTCTTTAATTTTATCGCTTTGCCAACAATTGTGTTCATTAACTGTCTCAAATAGATTAAGTAACCGTCACAGATAATCTGATTTTATCCACGCTTCCAGAAATACGAGTATAACAATTTCGTCAGCATTAACTTTATCCGCATTATCACACTTGCTAATTTATTTATTTTAAAACAATAAAAAACGCGAACAAGAAAGAAAGAAAAGGACAGAAAAATTATTTGGAATGTACATTATTTCGTAACGGGAAAAATAATATTATGGCGGCTCTAAAAGATGTCTTTTGCACAGGACTGGCATGTAAAATAAATTGTCACAGGAACCACAGCTGCTAGAACACGTGAATAATTTATGCAGGCTTCCTTCAAGGGGACTATATACACTTTTCGTCGCATGTTCCATGTGGAGCACAAAGGAAAATAATAAAGATGAAAATACGTTGTTTTTTTTTTGTTTTTTTTGTTTCTTGTATTGTAAGTTCCATAATTTTACAGCTTAATTTTTAATGTGAAATTTTTACATATTTTTTAATTTATTTATTATTTATTTATTTTGCAATTCAAACCAACATTGGTGCGATTGGCCAATTAATTTAAATTTGTTACATAAATGGTAATTTATAACAAAAATTTCATAAATACTTACTTACTTTTTAGTCATCACTTTTCTACCGTGTAGTGCAGAGGTTTGGAGGAAGGAGCGTAATATTTTCCAATTGGCTGTCTTCATTTCTGGCCTGGTTCAAATCTAGTCCTCAGTCCTTCAGAGATTGTCTAATGCTGTCCTCCCAGCGGACTCTGGGTCGTCCTGTGGGTCTGGATCCCTGGCTCTTTGTTTCCCATGCTTGTCGTGGTAGCCGATCTTCTTCCATTCTGCAGACATGGCCAAACCATCGTAGTTGGGACTGTTCTACTTGGGTCTCTGGACATGGCCAAACCATCGTAGTTGGGACTGTTCTACTTGGGTCTCTGGACATGGCCAAACCATCGTAGTTGGGACTGTTCTACTTGGGTCTGCAGACATCGCCAAACCATCGTAGTTGGGACTGTTCTACTTGGGTCTGTAGACATGGCCAAACCATCGTAGTTGGGACTGTTCTATTTGGGTCTGCAGACATGGCCAAACCATCGTAGTTGGGACTGTTCTACTTGGGTCTGCGGACATGGCCAAACCATCGTAGTTGGGACTGTTCTACTTGGGTCTGCGGACATGGCCAAACCATCGTAGTTGGGACTGTTCTACTTGGGTCAATAAGGACAAAATACGTATGTGTGAAAACCTCAACTAGTATTAATGAAATGTTTTGTATGACATGACATGACATTTACACATCAATACATGTTATCGTGCAAGATGTCAAGGTTAGAGGTAATAGCCAGACATTTTTCAGTCATTACGTTAGGAGATTCAACATCTGGCCCAGTCTACTTAGATTTTTTATATTAATATTTTTCTAACGTCGGATTCAGCCCTATGAAGTGTGTATACGATATTACACTGGAATCGGGACGGAACTCAATTCAAAGTTGTATGAATTTAAATGTCATTACCCAAAACTAGTATCGGTATGACTATTTAGGAAAATGACCAAGTCAGTTGTGTGTGTGCTAAGTGAACATCTATGTACTCGGCGTTTCGTGCGAGTATCTTCTGGAGCGAGAAGTTTGAATGTGGCATTATTGGTTATTTTTCTCTTGATGACGAGAAATGATGTGCAAGCTCATGCAATGTTTCCTTTTGTGGGGCATGAAACCAGGGCAGCTATTCAAGACCGGCCAGGTAATTTTGTCTTTCATGTCAACTTTGTTCAAATATTTTTTTTTTTACAGTTCAACAGTATTCTAAACTTATTCTGATCATTCAGCAACATGTTAAAGAGAGAGATCCCATCCGCTGCAGACCCAAATAGAACAGTCCCAACTAAGATGGTTTGGCCATGTCTGCAGAATGGGAGAAGATCGGCTACCACGACAAGCATGGGAAACAAAGAGCCAGGGATCCAGACCTCCAGGACGACCCAGAGTCCGCTGGGAGGACAACATTAGACAATCTTTGAAGGACCGAGGACTAGAATGGAACCAGGCCAGGAAGAAGACAGCTGATAGAATGGTCTGGCGCTCTCTCTTCCAAACCTCTACACCTCACGGTAGAAGGGGAACGACTAAGTAAGTAAGTAAGTAAGTTAAAGAGAGAAATCACATCAGCAACATTACCATCGTAATCGTCAGTCATTTTTGTTCACCATTGCACATAGATCTGGAGTGTCAGTGGCTGCATAATTTTATTTAGAATTTTATTCTTGAAATCTGTGCTTTTATTTCAGATTGTTTTTATCTTCCTGTTTTACTTTTCTGTGTGAAGTATGTTTTGTCTTCTCTTTTATTATTCTTTGTAAAGTAGTTCTAGCCTCGTGTTGTTCCTAGGGGTCTCCGGGGAAGGTAATGATGCTCCATCGTGCTTGCCATAAGAATGACTAACATTAGTTAGTCGTTGAGGCAGGCAGGTTCATCACGGATATTAAACTACTACAGAATCCATTACAGCAAGCGCACATGACAAGTTTGGTGCCGGTTTCCTGCAGTAGGACCAGGTACAGTGGTAACTCCCTGTGTCATAAGCAGAACAACGGAAGATGGCAATGATGAGAATTTGTTGTAACTTCCAAATTAATACGATGCTAAATTAACATTCAGATATTTGCGTGTCAGTTATCTTGCTTGAGGCTAGGCTACTTCTCAGTCACGTCCCGTTAAATAATGTTGATTGTCTTATTTAACACAAGGTTCCCTTCCAGGATGTTCCTGGCCAATAATTTCAATTAATTTATTTACTGTAAAGTTCCACTTTAGTTTGTTCCCGGCCAATAATATCATGTATATTATTTATTTTATAGTATATTCCCTGTAAATACGATAGAATATAAATATGGCATATGGCACCTCTTAGGCTCAGCTTCGTTGTTAGATCAATGTGTGACCTGCTGCCGTCGGCCACCAACCTTGTGAAATGGGGAAAGTCGGATGATGAGCAGTGCCCCCTGTGCCAGGGGAGGCAGACACTTGAGAACGTGCTCTCAGCGTGTAAGGTGTCATTAGGGCAAGGGCGATACACTTGGCGCCATAACAAAGTGCTAAATGAGCTTGCTGCGACAATAGATCTGGCAAGGATGAAGGCGAATAGCAAACCCAGGCCGAGCACCGCAAATACATACTTTAAGAGGGCAGGAAAGTCAGCACACCCCAAACCGAATAAAGCTGGTAGCAGTTTACCATCTCTTCTTGACCGTGCAAACGACTGGGAGATGGCGGTAGACCCACCTGGACGAGGGGCATATCCAGAGAGTATCAGAAAATCGCGGAGACGGCCGGATATAATGCATCATTCTTCAGCAAAGCTTCAGATCATACTGATTGAACTGACCGTGCCATTTGAACCCATATTAGACGAGCAACATTTGTTCAAAGCGGCCAAGTATAGTGATCTGGCCGCAGATCTGAGACACGAAGGGTTCACTGCAAGGGTCATGGCTGTTGAAGTGGGCGCAAGAAGGCTTGTGGCTGCATCAGTGTATGATCTATTGAAACTGTTGGGGCTGAGGGGACAGTCGAGAACAAGGGCACTGAAGAGGCTTAGTGAAACTGCCGAAAAGGCATCAGGCTGGCTGTGGAACAACCGCAATGGGCAATGGAAATCGTGACAATAAACGCTGCGGTACAGAAAACACCAGGAATTTTTCTAAGTCCACAATACGCTGAGTTTTTGGTGTACTAGTGAAAGGGCTGTGGCTGAGAGGCGACAGGCGGTGTATATTATAGAGGTGTCAGTGTCAGAATTTCAGTGGCGAACGCGCAGTGGCGTCGGCTTCGCGATGGTGTCTCAGTGTGTGCGACGGAACGAACGGAATAATTTGTCTTCTCTTTGTTACTTTCACAATTGCCTCCACGGCTGGCGGAGTTGTAGATTAAAGTTGCTACCATAAGTGAAATGGGTTCATTTTCGATACAAGACAACAGGAGGCTGAGACGCTTGGGAGTCATGACCCAAGTGGGCCCGCTCCCCTTAGAGTGTAAAGGAGTATATCGGGCCGAAACACTTGTCAGACGGGGGGACTACTTCTGATGATCAGATTACTTCCTGTTGTATCGCTCTGTAAAGAGTTTCCTATCATCTTTCTCTTGATGTTCCCAGATACAGTAACTTATCAGATATGACCATTAGAGACCAGCCAATCATTTCTATTTCCATAGATATCTTTATGGTTCAAGCAACTAAATTATCTTTTATTCCAGTACCTCCCAGCATGTCTCAATACATCTATTTTTTTTTATTTGTTGCCAGTGGTCTTCCGTATTTGCTACAACATTCATTTGTTGGTGTACTTCGTATTTGTTGGATACTGTGATCGAAAATGTACCTCTTATTTCTTGATTTCTTAGATATTCTACATTAAACTGTTGTCTATAGCTATGTACTGTTTTTTATTTCTTGAGTTTTAATTTTATTTTAGCTAACAAAAGATTGTGTTCTGATGCCATATTTGCTCCGGTACCTATACGTCATGTAATGAGGATCTAAACTTCTTATTTATGCATGTGTGATTAATCTGATTATCTGTTTTATGGTCTACTGATATCCATTTTGCTTTAAATATTATTTTATACGAAAATATGCTTCCTCCCTTAGCCAGTTGATTTGAAGCATACAATTTTATGAATGGGTCCCCATTGTCGTTCATTGTACCTAATCAATTTTTTCTTCAAAGCCGGTGTTGTCTGTTCCTATTTTCGCGTTTAGGTCCCCCATCAAAATTGTGATGTCCTTTCTTCTCTTTTTATCCAAGACATTTTGTAGTCTGGTGTAAAATTTTCCTTTCACGGATTCATCTTTATCATTTGTTGGTGCATAACACTGGATGATGTTATCTTTGTTTCTTTTCTTTTTTTGGCTGTTTTAAATGTTGGCCGAATACCATCACCAACCAAGATCTGCTTACTCGGAGCAAGCAAGAGGACATGCACACCATCATAGCTGGCAGACGCTGGAGCTGGGTTGGCCATGTCCTCAGAAGAGACCCCGATGCCATCACAAGAACAGCTATACTTTGGACACCTGACGGAAAACGAAAGAGAGGTCGACCAAAAACAACCTGGCGGAGGACTGTGGAGGCTGAGATGCAAAGAATGAACCAGAGTTGGGGCACTGTACGAAGGTTGGCCGCCGACCGAGCAAAGTGGAATCAATTTGTTGTTGCCCTACAAGACGCCACTAGGCGTGATGGCCACTGACTGCTTTGACGGTCGGCGGCTAAGGATCAAAGAAGAAGAAGAAGAAATGTTGCTATTATAATTCGAGATATTATTGCTTCCTTCTGTAAGTTGCTTTCTGTGCTTCCCTAGACAGCATTAGAGCCACTTCTTCACAGTGGTGGGCACGTTCTTCGTCATGTTCTAAGGGCAACATCATTTCTCCTGTGATCAGCCTTCTATCTTGTCTCACAGAGACCCAGGATATTAATCAGATATCAAAGAACATCAGCACAAGGTATGGATAACAACAGAAACCATCAAGATAAAATACATGAAACACAAGAAAAAAGATTTAAACAAAGGCAAAACCAGAAGTTGCAAAGCCAAGGCATAGGAAGTTTACATAGAAGAAACCAAGGAAATAAGAAGAAGCATCAAAAGAGACAAGAGGAAATATATGGAAGAGTTGACCAGGGAAGATGGGGAAGCTGCAACCAAAGGAAATATGAGGGACCTGTATTACAACACAAAGAAGCTAACATGGAAATACAAGCAAGCAAATGGTTTCATCAAAGACAAGAATGGGAAATCGTTTAGTAATATCCAAGAACAAATGAAGAGGTGGTCAGAATATTTTGAGGAACTCCTCATTAGACCAGCTCCAACAAATCCCCCAGAAAATCCAGCCAGCAGAAATAGAGCTACAAATCAATTGTGAATAGGGTCACCATACGCCCTCATTTATGCGGACATGTCCTCATTTTGGGGGGTAAAAATTACTGTCCGCACACATTTTTGTGAATTCCCTGTTTTATCCGCATTTCCAGTGTAGGGACGTTTTTTCTTCACTCTGGCCGTACCCCACACATTTTTTTGCAAAGATTTATAATTACTTTTCAATTTACATTGTCCGTGTTGAGACCCTAAAAGAGTTCTTTGAGTTTGTTGATGTAGAATACCAGCAACTCCTTAACCACGGCAAAACACGATGGCTGTCTTTATTTCCAGCTGTTCAAAGACTTCTACAAATGTTTCCAGCTCTCAAGTCATTCTTCCTCTCACAGAAAAAACTACCATCTGTACTGAACATTTTTTTTTTTTGAGACTCCATTAAGTGAAATCTATTTATGGCATGTTCAGTCCCTAATTAGTGTATTTCATGCTCATATTAGCAAATTAGAAAAGGAAGATAACTCCCTTATTGATGTCATGAAAATCCTTTCATCCTTGCAAGACCTCCTTCAAGAAAGAAAGGATATCAATTTCATGCCACTCAAGGTGAAGGACATGCTAAAGCTAATGGAAAGTGATGGCTACAAATCTGAAATGCTACAGTTTCAGTGCAATGCAGAAGCACTGTATGAAGCATGTTTAGATAATTTAAAGATGTGGATGCAGCCTTTTCAGGAATTTTCTGAGTTTAAAGTGGCAAGATCTTGAAGATATCTCCTTGGAAGATGTAGAAATAAGTAGACAATTGTTGATGGAAAAAGGTGTACAAATTGATGATACTAAGTGTTTTGATCAGTTCTCCAATTTGAAGAAATTTCACTATAATGTTCGCCCTTGTCCGCCTTTTCATGACTAAAAATTGAGAATTGTCCCCCTTTTTGCGTTGAACGATATGGTAACCCTAATTGTGAACGACCAAATAAAGAGGAAATAAAGAAAGCCATAAAGCTTCTAAATGCAACTTCTCCAGATGGCATTCCCGCAGAGGCCAGAAAAACAGATATTAATACCTCTACAGAGATATTATACAAATTATTTGGCAAAGTCTGGGAGAGAGAAGAAATACCAGCAGAAGAAGGCAGGCTATCTATTTAAGTTGCCTAAGAAGGGACATTTACAAGGATGTACTCATTACAGAGGACAAATGTTACTATCAATGCCAGGAAAAATATTAAACAGAATCATCCTTGATAGATATAAAAGAGTTCATGGACAAACAACTGAGAGATGTGCAAGCAAGTTTTATGCAAAACAGATCCTGTACAAACAAGATAGTCACATTGAGAATAATAGTTGAACAAAGTGTGGAATGAAATTCACCGCTATACTTTGGTTTTGTGGACTATGAAAAGGCATTTGCCAAGGTAGAGATATAATCATCACTTAGGAAATTGATGAGACATCATGGAGGCTCCCTTGAGTATTATTAACTTAATAAAGAAGACCTATGAAGCCATGGGATGCAGAGTTCATCATGAAGGACAACTTACAGAACCGTTTGGGATAACAACTGGAGTGCAACTGGGATGCCTCTTGTTTCCATTTCTTTTCATACTAGCAATAGACTGGATTATGAAAACATCGACGTCACACAATAGGAATGGAATCCAGTGGAATCTGACTAAACAGCTTGATTTTTCCAATGACTTGGCTCTTCTGTCTCATAACCGTAATTAGATGCAAGACAAAATGAAAATACTTGATGAGAGGTTACAACAAGTGGGTCTGAAAATTTACATGGAAAAGACAAAAATAATGAGAATAAATGCCAGAAATGATAATAAGCGTGAACTTGAAGAAACACCACTACAAAGTGTAATATCGTACACATATCTTGGCAGCAATATAGACAAAGTTGGAGAGACAGACAGTGATATCTTCCTCGTTCTCCTTCAAACTTCCAGATGACTCTAATAAAGGCAGTAGTCAACTCAAGGTTCCTGACATCTCCAAACAGTTTTTTTATACTAATATCAAAATTAAGATACAAAAAGCAAGAGGGGCTTTCATTGCAGTGGGAAACATTATGGAGATCAAGAGAAATCAAGTCCAACACAAAAATAAGAATCTTCAACTTAAATGTCAAGGTCAGTCCTATTGTATAGCTCTGAAACATGGAGAACAACAAAAACGACAACCAAAAAGCTACAGACATTCATGAATAGGTGCTTGCGTAGCATAGATGGATTTAAATAGAATGACAAGTGCACCAATATGGAACCAATGACAAGACCCAGACAAATGAGCATGGAACAAGAGATATGAAGAAGGCGCTGCGATGGATACGACACAAATTGAGGAACCTTATTGATAGCAATGCAAGAGAATCCTTGTGTTGAAATCGCCAGGGAAAGAGAGGCAGATGTAGACCAAAAAATACACGGAGAAGAGGTCTGGAGACAGAAGTGAAAGTGGTGAGGAAGACGTGAAAAGCTCTTGAGCTGATTCCAGTGAGAGCAAGACTTGGCTTGTGTTTGTTCAATGCCTATGCTCCTTGGGGAACGAGAGAGAATTGATTGATTGATTGATTGATTGATTGATTGATTGATCCTGTAAATTGAGGATTTCTACGACAGACTTGTATAACTTTGGGAAAGAGCCTACAAGAAGCTAATCATGCGTTGAGGCCGGCTAATCGATATATAAATACGAACGTTGTCAAATGCCTGGTATTATGACTTGCTTATGATCATAACATATGACAGTCTTTTTAAGAATAGCCGGTTTACTACTCAATGAACGACACAATATGCGCACTGAAAAACCCCGTGCGATCTATAGTTCCATTGTGGTGCTTGTTCTTTTAAAAATAACGCGTATCTCAAAATGATAATAGAAAGGGTCACAGTGACATTCAACAATATGAGATAAATACTTACATCTAAACAATTTACTCACAAATTAATACAGAGAATAATGGAATGTTTCATATATATATATATCTTTCTTTATTACTGTATGGTGTAGAAACATGGACAACGAAAAAGCAATTACAAGAAGAACTGAGGCTCCCCAGATGTATAAGAATGGGGCACGTCTCACGGAAAGGGGGAAAAAAAAATAAAGAAGTTATAGAAAAGTTAGGAATGAAAAGACAATTAATGAAGGAAATAAAAATTAGACAGCTAAAATATTTTGGCTACAGGAAAAGACATAATACCTTGCTGAAAACCATAATGGAAAGAAGAGTTAACAGCAAACGTGTAATAGGAAGACAGCGCAATCGGGGAGATTACACCAAGAGATGGACATGAAAGAGTCTATCACAGTGTACCATCAAGACATGATACAGAATACGTTGGAGATCCTTTGTAGCCAATCTTCGTTGTTGAGATGGCAGCTAATGATGATGATCTTGCAGACCCACAAAAGGGATTCACTTCGGAATGTGTAACTAAATGTGTATTATTAGAATAGACAAGCAAGCAATCCGCCAAAATATCACGTGATATAATTACGGTATGCTTTATCTGCTGCATTTTTTGATGACGTCATTAATTCTTGTATGGTAATTTTATTGCTTTCCATTCCATTGTAATTTCATTGGATCTTTGTAGTCAAACCAATCATGACCTATGATAAGGGTACCATGAATTGAGAGACCTGTTCATTTACATTGGCTACCATTACATTAACCGTTTGTTTAACAATGTTCCGCGACAGATGTATGCCCATCAAAACTTTAACTTTATGAGGGAAACAATTGTTCATCATAATAGAAGTTATTGAAGAGTTATTCGTGATTAAACAGAGCCGATTCTGTGAGAAGGACCATCATGAGGGTGTCGGTCTAATGCTATCAATGATTGGAGAAACCTGTTGGTAACATTACTATGAAGTCCTTGTTCTATCATTCCCAGGGCAAGAGAGGTCCAAGGCATACCCAAGAATATAGAGAAGGGTGCTAGAGACAAAAATAATAAAGGTTATCAAGACATTGACAGTAGATCGCACGCGACAGGAGGAATTGGCGTGCGTTTATTGAAGGCCTATGCTCCTTGGGAAACCAGTTGAAACTAATTGATTGAATGTGACATGGAAGTTGATTAATGACCATCAATAAACAAACAAGAAGATCTCAGGATACAGCATAAAAAATGGGTTTACCAAAGAATAGCACGAATACCAACATGGCTAACTGACAAGACTAGCCAGGGTGTTCTAAAAGAGACCTGCCTGTACGCTAAGATTATTGCACCCGTCACAAGGGGAAAAATCCACGCTTGACTGCAAGTACTTTTTAAAAGGGGCAACAATTAAAATAGAATTTGACAACAGACGAAACTGATGCAACGGTAATAGAGTATGGCAGAGAGAAATTACACATTACATTCTGCTATCATAGGATGGGAAATGTCGTCAGTATAATCAACAATCCCCCCCCCCCCCCCCTCTCCCCCCAAGCGTGAGTTGTTAGAGTGCTTGCTTCTCGCGGCAACGTTCCGGAATCAAAACCTGGTCTTGTCACGCTCTATTCCATTCAGCAGTAAATGTGTACATGACTCTGCTCTTAAGTTAGGGAAGACAAACGCAGCGAGGAAGGGGACTTGTCACCCCTTCTCATTAAGGTAGAACTAGTTTAAAGAAGTCTCTAACACTTCATTCCTGTCGGCAACATCTGCTATGCGACTATCTTCACCATTTCTTCCAAGTGTAATTTAAAACTCTGTGGTTTAACTTAAAATAACGAAATAATTATTTAATAACTAATTAACTAATACATGGAGCCGCAATTAAAGTTAAATTTAATTTTTAATTTAAATTAATAGTACAAACTCTATACATAAAATGTAAACAAACAAACAAACAAATCATTCAACAAATGATGGTGCTGTAAGAACCACCTGGATGAAGTTCAGAAGTCATAACGTGCGTAGTTTTTGTAACAATAAATCGCACAAGCTGAATCTCATCCACTACCTCCCCCCAAATGTTATTTGAAAGTCTTGACTTGGAAACTATTTGAAGACACTGATTCAAAAAAAAAAAAAAGACAACATCCCAAAAAACAAGAGGCTTTAAAAAACTTGAATATAAATGTGTTGAGAAACCTTTGCTGGGATAAGTTTAAGTTTCTAGTTAGACATACACACACACATACACAGATAAGGCGACAAGAGGCAAAATAAAACTAGGTGATCTCTTTTCATATGCTTGTTATTTGATATTCTCTCCTGTTGTCTACTTATAGTGTGCCCGCCATTAGTATGCTGGCAAATGTTTATTGTTTTATGGAACTTTCAAAGCTGAGGAATTTTTCCTTTAATTAAAAAAAATGAAATAAGTTTTGCCTCGTTTTTCTGAGTACCGCCCTCTTCATCCTAGACACAAGTTCCGCCTGTTATATTAGGGCGTAAGTCAAAGTATAAAAGATCTTGTAAAGGTCTTTTTAAAACAGTCATCGGTATATTTCCAAGAGTAGAAGATGAAGTCATAAGAAAGAGAACATCATGTAAGACGGTCTAAACTAGAAATCTTATCCTTCTTTTTCTTCTTCTAATGCTTCTATCGTCTGTGGCCTAATGGATATGAACGCAGTTTCATAATCCAGATATACCAGGTTCGAAACCTGCTGCAGGCGGTTTGGTAGCAGATCGCTTTGTGTGGATTTTTAACAATGGTATAAGCGCCGTACCGTTCAGAAAGCAATGGCAAACTACTGAATGAAAAAATTGCTTAGAAAAATCACAAACAGCCAATAAAAGCTGGGGTTGATTGCCACGTTCTGTAAAGGATAAGCAACTAACTTTTTTAATGCTTCTAACATTCCATAATCCAAAAGTCATAGTCTGTAGTCCGTGCCAGTTCGTCGCCTTTAAGATCAGTCCAGTTTTCTCTATCGCGTTACTTGTAATCAGGTTTTAAAGTAAACAGGTGATTGGCCTGGTGTGTCTTTGCATGGAGCAGGGGCTGCCTCCTTACGGCCTCCATGCATGCCGCCCTCCCCCTTTTTCAGCCGGGTTTGGGACCGGCCTTCTTCTTCTTTGATCCTTAGCCGCCGACCGTCAAAGCAGGTCAGTGGCCATTACGCCTTGTGGCGTCTTGTAGGGCAACAACAAATTGATTCCACCCTGCTCGGTCGGCGGCCATCCTTCGTACAATGCCCCAACTCTGGTTCATTCTTTGCATCTCAGCCTCTACAGTCCTCCGCCAAGTTGTTTTTGGTCGGCCTCTCTTTCGCCTTCCCTCAGGGGTCCATAGCATAGCTGCCCTTGCGACGGCATCGGCCCCCCCCCCCCCCGAGGACATGGCCAACCCAGCCCCAGCGTCCGCCAGCCATGACGGTGTGCACGTCCTCCTGCCCGCTCCGAGCAAGCAGATCCCGGCCTAGGGGACCGGCCTAGGCGCATTTTATGTTACTTTATAGTATGTTGTTTTTATTTTTATTTATTTGTTTATAATATTTAAAATGAATTCAGTATGGAAGACGAGAGAAAGGAAGGGCAGAATGTTAGACGTGCAGCGTGCCCAGTTCTAAATCCTTTGAAAATAAAGTTCGTTCTTTGTTCGCCTTCAGACTTCTACATTAATGACTCTGATAAAGGCAGTAGTCAGCTCAAGGTCCCTGACATCTCCAAACAGGTTTTCGTGGAGAGAAGTGGGTTGTTGCCATTGTGACAGATTATGTAAAATAGTTTACATGAATCCGCACGTCTTTGCTTCCCCTCTTTGTTTCCTTATTAGTATGCACGTTTTGTTAAACGCAGAACCCATGTTCTTCGATATCTGTCTAACTCATAGTTTAGCCACGCCTATTTTCTTTTTTTTCTCTATGTCTTACAGGCACTAGTGAGTATTTACAAACAGACCTATTAGCTAGTCCAGGAGCGGACAGGTAACAGCCAGCGAGTAAGAGCCGTTAACTGAATTATCACGCGAGCGATTGGGCAATCGTTGAATAGTGGCAGATCAAACAAAGAATGCGCGTAGAAGAGATCGAGTCGTCTATTTGTAGAATCAAGGGCGATAAGACAGAAGACGTACCTTTGATGGTTACATTTGACAGGGGGAAAAAAGCGAATGCAAAAAGGGACGATAACCACGGTTACCGACCACATCCGTTTATTCGTGATCCCCAGGGGGAAGTAATTAGCTACAGTAAGAGACGGGATCAAAGAAGTCTGCTCGCTAGCAAATGTCTACACGGTTGGCATAAGTGTGAAAGAAAGCTTTCATTCAGGAATCGAACCGTAGATTGTCCCAAAATACGGACTAAGGTGCGATATCTCGCAGTAGAGAACATAAGAAGACCTATTTTATATAAATACCTCATCCTTTAAAATCTATTATCTAGTCGTCTCAGAATTTTCGGAATATCTAGCTCGAATCCTAGAGCCATTGTACAAAGTGGTTTTACTTAGAATTTCGTTGGAGATAGTTTCATTTTCTGTGTTGCGGTAAATATATATACTAGCACTTGAGTGATTTAATTGTTAGTCATTATATTTCCCTAGGATTTACTGTGTTAATTGATTAGCGTATTAAATAGCCTATAGCTAATTTTTTCAAGCTGTAACGTAAATTTAATTACTGGTTATTACCCAGGAAAGTGAAGTTTTAATTTACTAGTAAATTCATTAGGCGATTGAGTACTGACGAAATATATATGTATTTATTTTTAATTCATTATGTATAATTTTGTAAATGACCAGCGCTTATTTCACGGGGTAAATAAAAACGATACCATAAGCTAGACACTTGTGGTTTAAAATCTAATTTAATAACCGAGTGGATAAGAAATCATACTTTTACGCGGGGGTAGGATAGAATACTGATATTGTGGTTAAATGTTTGTCTTTTCTTCCTAAATCTAGTACGGATCACAAACCAAACCTACCAGCGGCCTAAATCTGAGAAAGAGGTCTAAGTCTAAGTTAAATAGCACCAAAAACATTCTTATGTAATATCGGGTCTTCGAGGTTGACCTGTTCGGCCCTCTTGTTTCACCCAGAGAGAGAGAGAGAGAGAGAGAGAGAGAGAGTACAAACATGTGACATTAAGAATAATTATAACTGGACATATAGCTACCAAGGTTTCTCTTTTTAATTTTTCATTTACATTCAGCCCGCTGTGGCGAAAATATCAAACTTAACACTACCCGACTACCGACCACTGTGTTGTGGCGAGGATTTATCCAGAGAGATTTACAGACCTGACTTTCTCTTTAACTATCGGAAATTACAAGCTGTTGTACACTGTGAACACTATATCTCGGTAATTTAATCTTCTACCTGGACAAATTGATGTGACATAACATATCCAATTACACTGACAAACAACATTTTTCTTTCTTATATAAGAATAAGTGTTCTTAGGTCAGTTTCTTGCGCTGATTTCAAATCTGAAATCCGTTTATCTCTATCACGTCGGGTTCTTAAGATATTTGTGAATAAATATATTTTTTGGGAAACCGTTATTTGCTCCGTTTCATTTTTACTATATAGCTTATTAAAAATTAATAAAAAGCAACATAATTCTACTTTTTATACTGCTAAAAGATGCATGACATATGTTACGTGATTTTTCAAATAGTTACTGTATTTTGAAATAATTCTGAGCAAAATATGGCTTCTAGAAGTTGTAGAAATTCGGCTGATCTGTTCTGTTACGTGTGCGGATATTTTACCGATCGTGTTGACCAGAAAAACTTTACACCATTACTAAAGAAAGCATATGAACTTTATTTCGATTCGAAAGTTGATGATGCAAATAAATCTTGGAAGCCAAATGCAGTTTGTTCGATACATTGGCAGGTTGGTTACGAAAATCGCCGAAGCATAAGTCGATGTCTTTTGGAGTGCCAGTAATATGGCGTGAACATACAAATCACACTACTGATTGTTACTTCTGCTTGACAAATATCCATGGTTTCACTTTTAAAACTAGAAAGTCTGTGGTTTATCCAAATATTGAATCGGTTTCGAAACCAGTGCCTCATGATCCAATCACGTGTCCGATCCAAGTACCACCAGAACAATATCCGTTGGACGTAAATGAACCATCAGAAAGTGATAGTTTACCTGCTTTAGAAACTAATTCTGACTCAGATTACATACCGGTGAATGATGGTGTTTACTTAATTAACCATTCAGAACTTTCAGATCTAATACGTGATCTCGCTCTTACCAAAGGACAAGCGGAATTACTCGGTTCGCGACTCAAAGAATGAAATCTTTTAGCGCCCAATACTCCAATATCTAAATTTCGTCATAGACACAGAGAACTTGTTCAATACTTTGAGATGGGTGATGACATTTGCTATTGCAAAGATGTAAACGGTCATGAGCACATAGTCAACGAATGGCGATTTTTCATCGATTCTTCCAAGACTAGTCTAAAAGCCATGTTATTGCATAACAGAAATTTTTTTTCATCAATTCCAGTCGCCTACTCTGTTCATCTGAAAGAAACTTATGACAATATGGCTATACGTTTGGAAAAAAATAAAGTACAATGACTACCAATGGCGGATTTGTGGAGACCTAAAGGTCATTGCAATTCTCACGGGCATGCAGACTGGGTATACTAAATTTTGTTGCTTCCGATGTGAATGGGACAGCCGCAACAGACAGGAACATTATGCAAGAAAGGTGTGGCCTATCCGGGATCGTATGCAGCTCGGGCATAAAAATGTAATACGCGAGCCATTAGTTAACAAAGACAGCTTCATTTTACCACTGTTACATATAAAGTTGGGGCTCATGAAGAATTTTGTAAAAGCGTTAGATAAAACGAGCAAAGCTTTCACTTATCTTCGAGAAAAGTTTCCGCAAGTTAGCGATGCAAAGATAAAGGAAGGTATCTTTGTAGGACCTCAGATTAGGAAAGTTATTGCAGACAAACAATTCGAGAACTTGTTACATGGTAGTGAACTTCGCGCATGGATGGCATTCAAATCGATCGTCGATAACTTTCTGGAAAATCACAAATCTGTCGACTATGTTGCATATTGTTAATCAGTGCATAGATGCATACAGAATTATGGGCTGTATCATGTCCCTCAAAATCCCTTTGCTCGATTCGCATCTTGACTTTTTCCTTGACAACCTTGGCGAATTCAGCGATGAACATGGAGAACGATTCCATCAAGATATCGCCATAATGGAGTCACGTTATCAAGGATGGTGGAGTGTGACCATGCTTGCCGATTATTGTTGGATGCTTCATCGCGATGTACCACATGCCATTCACCGACGAAAGTCGACTGCAAAGAAATTCAAGCCTACATAACTGTTATACTTCTTGTACGAATGATGTTGTAATACTGTATGCGTTGTTAAAAAACTTCAATTGCGTATTTCTAGATATCCCGACCTGATAGAGAAAAACGGTTTGCAGATTTAAAAACAGCGCATTAAAATTGACCAGAAAAACATAGAAATGTTAGAGAAAGAAAAAAAAAGTTTTTTTTTGTTAGTCAGTGTTATCAGCACCAAAGTAAGCGTTCCCCATTAGGAGAATTAATCAGTCTTGGAGGAACTGGGGCTTATTTCGGCGAAACCCAACACTGGATTTGTACTTATATCATGGAGATATGTTCAAGATGTTGTTAAACAACTATTAGGTAAGCGAGACTGAATGTGGCCACAGGTTTGTCAGAGCAGAGAGAAAGAGGAGTGAATAATTCTTCTGTTGTATAATCATTGTGCTCACTTTGTTTTGTTTTTTTCTTCCTTTTGTTTGCTAATACTGTTATTTCAGGATAGATTAATTAGGAACTCTGTTCTTTACAGTATAGTCAAATTCTATACCATAGCGCAAATCCTTTGACCTTTTGGGGTTAATAATTTCTTCATGAGGGATCTTGTCTGAACAGAGGGGATTGCACTTATGGGTCTATATTTTTTTTTTATTTCTGTAACCTATGATTTTCTATTGCTATTGATATTGGATGTTGTAAAGTTTTTTTTAATGAAAATAAACTTTAAACAAAACTTAATTACTGGTGTTGGTCAGCTCAGCCCAATATCCATACCCCATTTACTATAGTTTCACGTTTGTGCGTCTGATTGTCGTCACTTATCTGTGTGTGTGTGTATGTGAGTGGTTAATAGTGTATATGTAAATATGTATATATATATATATATATATATATATATATATATATATATATATATATATATATATATATATATTAAGGAGGATTGTCTAATAAACCAATTACAGTCGTAAAGATAGGCTTGTCTAGAGACTCTTCTCAATCCAGTGACAGATTCTACCTTAAACTAATAACTCGTGAAATCTATTTCTTTACCTTATCTCTCACTGAGTTACCACCTTTTTCAGTTCTATTCAGACGGACCCGAATCTATCTTAAATTCCTATCCAAATCTACGACAGCCATATGCTACTCCGTTCACTGTCGTATATTGGGCATGACTGCAGCAGATGTAGGGCCGATGCCACAGCTGCAGAGATCTGTTGTATCAATCCTGAACTTGCGGTATAGATGGTACCTTCATCTGTTATTAACAGTGCGTAGCCGGAAAAGGGTGACCTGATCTCGTTTAGATAGCTGTTGATAACAACAACTTTTTATATGGCCTGAGTGTTCTCTTTACCATTAGGACTTAAATGTGGCTTTTATAATAGTTGTTGTCAGTTGTCGCTATATCATTATGTTGTAGCGCTCCTCCTTCCTAGATGTCCCGGATGAGCAATATTTCATTTTATTCAACTCCTGTTTCTCTCCTTAGAAAGAATGAAGCAACCACAGCTGCTGGTCTATGTGCAGGAAGCCAGAGTAAAAATCGCTTGATTCTGCTTCAGTGTTTTCTGTAGCAACTTATTTAACATGAAACTGTTGTCAGCCTCGTGCTGGTCGACATCTGCAGCCCTGTTGTACACGGTAACCAGAAAGAATTGATTATCGACTAATGAAAGAATATTTCTACCACAGCATGACCGAGAGTTTGCATCATCACCAAAATGTTGTTGTCGTCATTAACATACTTGGCTCTAGGTAGTTCCCGGAGATCTCTGACAAGAGAAAGAATAGATTATGGCTGCTGCTCATTCAGGCATGTCGCACAAGGCCACTGATATGAGATTATGCATAAAGATGATAACCTCATCATGTAAAAGAAATTACTGCAGATGCATATGAATGTTTGAGCAGGCTTCTTACAAGGGAACAAACTCGAGTGGTCGCTCTATCTCCGTAAAAAGCGTAAAGGAACGTGATCAACATACTGCAACTCTTGTTTTCTTAATTTCGTTTTCCACAAAATTGACGTTTTCTGTCCTTCTTTACTTTGCTTCTTTAGTTTTTAATGCATTCAACCTTCATTCTCTTCTCTTCCGTACTTCTCATTCTTTTGATCGTTCCTTCTCTGTTTACTTATATAGAGCAGCTGGAGTTTTCCCCCTTTGTCTACTTAATAATACTGTATAGCGAATAGAATTACAATCTATATTTTAAAACGAGAAGTACATGGAAGATTACCACAAAAATCCCGCCTTAATATCTTCAGAAATAAAATTACCCATGTGTACGTATTAAAATTTTGGCTGAATTTAAAATAAAAAGAAATTTAAATGGACCATTATATGTAGATGAAATTGCAGCATATTCGACACACACAAAAATCGGGGCTTATGTATCAATTGTCCGTGATTGATTGAAAGTGTCACTTTTAAGAAAATCGATTTTCATATTTTAGTAGTCCTTAGAAATTCAGCTTCTGCGATAGATATAACGATGGATGTGTCAAAAACTAATCGTAATCGTATGTCGAACGTATTTTTTAATGGCGACTAGTTTTGAATCTGATCAATTAGATGTTTTTTAACAGGACGTATCAGAGATGTGGATTCACGCATAAAACTAGTCATTCTTACAGATAAAGTTGGAGAACAGATAATGCTATCGTAATAATGATGTCATGGAATTGATAAATACATGGAAATAAATAATTGTTAAGAAAAATGTCCAGCACAAAAATAAGAATCTTCAACTCAAATGTCAAGGTTGTCATATTGCGTGGCTCTGAAAAAATGTAAAACAGAAAAACCGAAATTCTTTCACAAATAGGTGCAGAATAGAATGAATGAAATTGTATGCTAAACATACGCGCAACACAAAACGTGCTTATGGCCGACACCAGTACCATTCGTGGAAAAGCTTTTCGGAGATTCAAATAGCCCCAAACCGACTACTGCTTTCTTTGAGAACATTCAAGTGGATGTCTGAGAGTGTACGAAGAAGAAATATGTCAAAATCAGCAATGTCTTAGAATTGATGGAAATAATCAGACATATACCAGTTGAACAAGATCAAAGATAAAGTAATTTTATGTTATGTCTCTTTACTTTTTTTTTTTTTTTTTTTTTTTTGGTTCTTTCTTCATACTTAACATTATGTATATTATTGTTTTCCTAAGTTGCTTAAGTAGACCATAAAATCCTTGGAGAAGAGAACTGGATACAGATGTGAAAATGATGAGGAAAACATGGAAAGAACTTGAGCGGATGCCACAGGACAGGAAGACTTGGCATGTGTTTGTTGAAGGCCTATACTCCTCTGGGAGCTAAAGGGTATTAATTAATTGATTGAAGTGGCCAAACACTTACAAAGATGACGCAGATTATTTAGTTCCATACATTTCTCTTCAGGATGTTATATGGATGGCGTATTCAGGTCTTTTGGCGTCAGATGGAGCCCACTGTTTGAGCCACAAGGTCTAATGGTCTGCATTAAATGCGAGTGTTTAGCTGTGAGTATAACTTGATGTACATCTAAAGCTTGTATCACTTGCTGTCTCTACGTGTATATATAAAACCACGGTGTTTAATTAACTGTGAATATAACTTGATGTACATCTAAAGCTTGTATCACTTGCTGTCTCTACGTGTATATATAAAACCAGGGTGTTTAACTGTGAGTATAACTTGATGTACATCTAAAGCTTGTATCACTTGCTGTCTCTACGTGTATATATAAAACCAGGGTGTTTAACTGTGAGTATAACTTGATGTACATCTAAAGCTTGTATCACTTGCTGTCTCTACGTTTATATATAAAACCAGGGTGTTTAATTGTGAGTGCAATTATGTTCTATGTGTACATCATATGCAAATATTAACTGAATTTCTATATTTGTACTTTATGTATTAATCATTTGCCAGTGTTTGATGCTGTGAATATAACTATATATAAGCTTGTATTTTATAGAACTATCAACTTTCTAGGGGTGTTTTTAGCCATTGTTCCAGTGGCCACCATGGTGTCCCTGTTTGTTTCTTCTTCTTCTTCTTTGATCCTTAGCCGCCGACCGTCAAAACAGTCAGTGGCCATCACGCCTAGTGGCGTCTTGTAGGGCAACTACAAATTGATTCCACTTTGCGCGGTCGGTGGCCATCCTTCGTACAGTGCCCCAACTCTGGTTCATTCTTTGCATCTCAGCCTCCACAGTCCTCCGCCAGGTTGTTTTTGGTCGGCCTCTCTTTCGTTTTCCTTCAGGGGTCCAAAGCATAGCTGTTCTTGTGATGGCATCGGGGTCTCTTCTGAGGACATGACCAACCCAGTTCCAGCGTCTGCCAGCTATGATGGTGTGCATGTCCTCTTGCTTGCTACGAGTAAGCAGATCTTGGTTAGTGATGGTATTCGGCCAAAAGATTCGGTGAATTTTTCTTAGGCATGTTGTGTGAAAAGAGGACAATTTCGACATTTCCTTCTCTGTAACTCTCCAGCATTCCGCACCATAGAGAAGCACAGAAAGCACACAGCTCTGATATAATCTTAATTTTGAGCTTGTGCTGTATTGGGAGGACTTCCAGATGTTGTTTAGGCTAAAGAAGGCTGTTCTTGCCTTATTCATTCTGATGTTGATGTCTTTGCCTGCCCCGCCGTCTGGTGTTACTATGCTTCCTAGGTATGTGAAGGTATCTGTCTGTACCAATTGCTTATTCCTTACTGATATGGGCTCAGGGTTGCTCACATTGAGCGTCATAACCTCAGACTTCTTTAAATTGATGTTCAAGCCCACCTGCTGGCTAAACTTATTAAGTCTATCCGTTTTTTCCTGGATGTGTTGATGTGAATGTGCTAGCAGTGCAATGTCATCTGCATATTCCAGATCTTCCAATGTAGAAAATGTTGTCAATCTTATTCCTCTTGGACTGCCCTCTGTTGTCTGGCGCATCACCCAGTCTATGACTGTTAAAAATAGAGTGGATGATAAGGGGCATCCCTGTCGTACTCCTGTCTTCACCTCAAAGGTTAGGTCGCTCTGCCCAACACTGCACGTAAAGTTTCCTCTTTGTTTAACTTACGGTAATCGACCTCAGATTGTTTTGTTTTTTTAGTATATTAAGTAAGGAGCTTAATAAAAGCCGCAATTAAGATCAGCACGAGTCTTTGCGAAACGAAAACAATTTTTTTTTTAATGGTACCTGGTCAAACAGCAACAACAAAAGTGAAAAAAGAAGCAAATGGAAAATGTGTCGACAAAACAAATCACGGAACAAATGTACCGTTAAACCACTCACATAACTATAATAATTTGCTTAATAATGACACAGACGTTTTCCTATCTATGTTTATTATTCCTTTAAAAAAAAAAAAAAAACATTGCACTGAGACCTTTTTTTTTCTTTTTTTTCTTTTTTAATTTGATGAAGAAAAATATCTGTTCAACCACTGATGAGTTATAATTAGGACATACAATGTTTTCAATTCTAAATAAGATAAACAACTGCCGATATGGAAAAGTGGCATCACGTCTGTCAAATCATTGTAAATAGGGCACATCATCTGTAATTCAACATGAGTAAACAAATAATGATGATATTATTAGACGTTTTTAAAAAAACAAAAAGCTTCAGCGCATTATGTTTTTTTTTGGTTTTTTTTTTTTTTGTTAATGCTGCAGTGAACATTACTTGTTGCGAAAAGGACGGCGTCATCCAACTCAGTAGCATAAAACGGAGTCTGCTAAGAGTATATACAGTTCTCACGTGGTTGGGTGTAGAGGAGGCGCCATAACGAGACACCGCATCACCTTCAAAAACCCCTAGTTGGTTTCTACATTCTGCAGATCACAACGTTTTTTTTTTTTATATTAGGACAGCGTCCTAAACTAACCGTCGGACCTGTGTATAGTCTGAATCAAAACGATACAAAAACAACTAAATTAATTTCCAATAAAGGTCAAGGTAAAGGATACCGTTACACGCCCATTGAGGCATATTGGGAATATGGTGTTAGGCGCATATTTTCTTGACCATCGGCACACTAGGGGTGATGTGGTCAGCATCACGCCGGCCGCCTTAACCTTCCCAGAGTTGATCTGGTACCCAATTCATGAGGCTGAGTCGACGCCGGAGCCATTTGCGATCTAAAACATCCCACCTCAACTGCGGATCGAACCATGGACCACCGAGTTAGGAAGCCAGTGCACTAACCACTGTGCTAACGTGGCTCCAATGTCCAATAAACTTCACATTTTGTAATATTAATTACGGCGTACACATTTGAAAAGTGAATAGTGCCTGTTTCTATAAATAGAAATGATAGCCCTATAGCATATATTGTCGTAGGGAATTGCGTTGTTAGAGACTTCACTATATTATGTCCCGCTTTATGAAGTGGGGAGACCAGTTCCCTTCCTCGCCGCCATCGTCAGGTACCCATTTGCAGCTGGGTAGACTGGAGGGTGACGCTAGTAGGTTTGCAAATAGATTATCTGTCTTTTTATATACTATACTGTTTATATTTACTTCATTCTGACGAAAACCTATGTGATCGTAACTTAGTCCATTGCTGTGTCCTTTTGCCGCTAGAAGCTTGTGATCCGTGATCTAAATACACTGTCAATTGGACGCTTCATATTTCTGTACCCAGATGACATAAAGATTTCGTTCGTATATTCGTTGCACATAATAATTCTAGAATGCAAGAGACTGAAAATTATCACAACTCGACGAGAAGGTTCCCTCTTGCTCGAGTGCAGCTCTGGCAGTACCAAGCATCAGTTTTAATTGTTATTAATGCTCATTAAATATCATACACTCTATCAAATTGGCTAGTCCGTCATTTATTGTTGCAGTCTTCTATTTTACTGGGAATAATAGAATTTCTGGATTTTTAAAAAATAATATGAGTCTCTGCAGAAGTATATGGCCATAAATTATCCATCTTTCCTTCTTCCCTCTCCCTCACGCCCCTCTTTCCTTGAAAAAAAAATATACCTGTGTTTTGTGCAGAATATTCTACTTCTTCTTCCCCTTGAAGTACCATGTCTGATGGCGTAGACGATCATGTCTCTTCACAACTTCCTGTCTTCGGTAATGTCTATCAATTCTGTTGGTGTCATCTGACCATGTCATGACGTCACACGGCTCAGTATTTCCTCTCTCTGTTGTCATCTATCTCCCCCTCCTTCAGTGTATCCTGTACTCCCGGCATGCTCCAGCTTCCTTTGCGCATTGGCCTTTTTCCGGTCACGCTCATCGCTGTTTACGATGTCCACAATAAGGTTTGTTAATTTTGTTCCCCAGATTGCTATGCTTATACCTACCTACCAATTTTCTAGAATCCACTTTCTGCTAATGCTGTATTAGAAAACAAATGTCCTCGCCCGGGTTTGATCCTGGGTCACCCGGTCGCCAGCGCAGTTTGGAAACCACTACACCAGCGCGGCTCCCATGTACATCATAATCTGCCTCATAAAACTAAACTCTGTTTAAAAATACACACTTGGTTCTTGTTATTTCTGTTTCCAGTAGTACATTTGACATTTCTTATTTTCCATCTGGACTGAGTATTCTTAAAAATATTCTTGCATCTAAACGTTCTTTATAATTCCATTGAGTACCGGGATTCCGTGTTTTATATTTATATCCTTCATCTTTCAGTATCTTTCTTGTCAATCTTATTTGGGGATTTTTTCTACTTGTATGTGTGTGTGTATGTGTTGTTTTTGTTTTTTTTTTTTTTTGTTTTTTTTTGTTTGGGGGGGGGGGGGGGGCGGACGTGGTGTATTTGTTCTCCGTTTTGTTTCCAAAACTCCGCCAATGCCGGTCCCAAGCCCGGATGAAAAAGGAGGAGGCAGCCCCTCCACCATGCAAAGGCACAACAGGCCAATCACCTGTTTGCTTTAAACCACGATTACGAGTAACAAAAGAGAGAAAACCGGACTGATTCTAAAGGCGACGAACTGGAACGGACTACGGACTACGACTTATGGAACATGGAACACAAGAAGTATAAATGGGAAGGAAGAGGAGCTGGTGGAAGAGATGAGGAAAGCAAAACTTGAAATCCTGGCTATTACGGAAACAAAGAAAAAAGGACAAGGAGTCATGGATCTCAATGGCAACACGCTGCTCTACAGTGGTGTACCCATATCCGAAAGAGCTAAAGGGGGTGTGTGTTGCATTGTGGCCCAAAATCAAAAAGATAGTATCAAGGGGTGGAACTTTGTCTCAGAGCGCATTATGGTTGTGAAACTAAAAGAAGGAGAAACCATAGTCAACCTGGTCATAGTGTATGGGCCAAATGAGGATGAGAGAGCAGAGGTCAAGGAGGAATTCTTCGAGCTGCTTCAAAGGACAGTGGATGACTGCCTAGATGAAGTTATCATGCTCGGAGATTTTAATGCCAGAGTTGGAAATGACCATGCTAGATGGAGTGGAGTTATCGGAAGATATGGAGAAGATACTCTCAATGACAATGGAAAGCGACTCCTTAGATTCTGCAGTGAGCAGAATCTGATCATTACAAACACAAAGTTCCCCCATAAGCGCATACATGCATACACTAGATGTGAACCAACAAAGAATGAGAAGTCAGTGATCGACTATGCCATTGTTCGGAGAAGCTCATTCAAATATGTCCGAGATGCAAGAGTCTGGAGGGGGCCAGAGATTGGAAGTGATCACTACCTGCTAACAATCAAACGAACAACTGAAAGAGTTGCTCGGCCTAGGAACTGCTCAACATCACGCAAGAAACCAAGTAAACGAGCAGGAGAAATGAGCATTAGGACCTACAAGCTGAGAGAGCCAGAAATTAAGACCAGATATCAGGGGCTTATTGCTGCAGCGGTCAGCAACACAGAAGAACAACCTGATGACTTGGAAACCCTCTGGATTAAATTCAAGGATATCATAAAGACAGCTGCTGCAGAAGCATGTGGTGAAGTCCGACTTGGGAACCAGAGAAAGAGGACACCTTGGTGGACAGAGGAAGTCAAAGAGAAAATAAGAGAGAAGAAAATGGCATGGAAACAATACTTAGGAGCTAAAAACACAACAGGACAAATGGAAAAATATAGAGAATATGTGACACTCAGAACAGAAGTAAAGAACAAAGTGCTAGCAGCAAAACAGAAGTCCTGGGAAGAATTTGGAGAAAAGCTAGAAAAGATGCACAAGAAAACCAGAAATTGTTCTATAAGACCCTAAAGAACATGAGGAAGGAAAAACAATGCCCTCTCAAATTTATAAAGGACAAGCAAGGCAAATTGCTTACTGCCCCGAAGGAAGTAATGGAAAGATGGGAAGAATATTTCTCAGAACTCCTTGATGGTGAGCAAGGTCAAACATCAGAAATGATAACCACTAGCACAGAAGAGGAAACCAATGGTGATGAAGATGACATAAAGATGGAGAACTGAAGGCAGCACTGGAGAAAATCAAGATGGGCAAAGCAGCAGGGCATGATGGTATAACACCAGAAATGGTTAAGTACATGGGAGCATCAGGCGACCTGTTACTCCTAAGGGTCCTACAGGCAGCATGGTGCAACAAGACCATACCAAAGGATTGGGAGATCGCCATCATAACACCAATTTTCAAAAAGGGTGACAATCGACAGTGTGGAAACCATAGAGGCATATCCCTTCTCAGTGTCCCTGGAAAAATCTACTCTAGAATCCTAGAGCAGAGACTCCGAAGCCTAGCTGAGCCACAATTGGATGAGGTCCAGTGCGGATTCCGAGCAAACCGAAGTACTCAAGACCTAATCTTCACACTCAGACAGCTGAGTGAAAAGGCCCTTGAGTATAAGAGAGAGATCCATCTTTGTTTCATAGATCTGGAAAAGGCGTTTGACAGGGTCCCTTGGAGCAAACTTTGGGACTGTTTGGCAAGGAAGAATATTCCAGCACCTCTGATTCATGCTATACAGAGCTTCTACAAGTCTTGCAGAAATTATGTGAGGACTGCAAACCATAAGTCAGAAGAGTTCAGGACCACCACTGGTGTAAGACAAGGTGATATCCTATCACCTTACCTCTTCATACTCCTTATGGACGATGTCATCAAGGCATGTAAGGAGAGAACAAGAAAGTATTCAGTGGGGTACTGGAAGATGAGACAGGTCTGTATTTCAGAGCTGGCATTTGCTGATGATGTTGCCCTGATTGCTAAATCAGAGGCACATCTCCAATCCAACCTGCAAGTCTGGAAGGAAGAGCTGGAGAGAGAGGGATGGTCATAAGCAGCTCTAAAACAAAATCCATGGTGATATCACGAGAAGAAAGAAGACATCAGATTAAGCTGGGAGAACAGGTCCTGGAGCAGGTCGACCACTTTAAATACCTCGGAGCTATTACAGACCGAAAGGGAGGCATCAAAGAAGAGTTGACCACTCGAAAAGCAGCAGCTGGGAGACTTTTTCATGCCATAAATCGAGGATTCCTCAGCAAGAGAGAGGTTGGTAAGAAAACGAAGATGGCTGTATACCGCTCCACCTATGTCCCAGTCTTGACATATGGATGCGAGTCATTGGCAATGACTACAACCCATAAAAGCCAGATCCAAACCTCAGAAATGAGGTATCTGAGGAAGGTGGTTGAAGTAACAAGAAGAGACATGGTACGCAACCAGACGATACGTCAAGGCCTAAAATGCCACCCCCTACAGACCCAAGTAGAACAGTCCCAACTAAGATGGTTTGGCCATGTCTGCAGAATGGGAGAAGATCGGCTACCACGACAAGCATGGGAAACAAAGAGCCAAGGATCCAGACCCCGAGGACGACCCAGAGTCCGCTGGAGGACAACATTAGACAATCTTTGAAGGACCGAGGACTAGAATGGAACCAGGCCAGGAGGAAGACAGCCGATAGAATAGTCTGGCGCTCTCTCTTCCAAACCTCTACACCTCACGGTAGAAGGGGAACGACTAAGTAAGTAAGTAAGTATTTGTTTCCAAGATTTTTTTTCTTCAATTTTTTGGGTGGTAGGGGAGAGATTATTGCTTAAAGGGCTCACCCCACTTCAAATATTCTTCAGTAAACTGTTTACTGTTTGTTTTAAAACAGCGGGAGAATTTTGGAATCAATTTTGTGAAAACTGGCTGGGACCGAAAGAGTAAAGATTATAATTCTCTAACTAGATTTCATCCAGACTTTGCTGGGATTCTGTTCTGTCCTTGATCGCCTTTTATGCGTTATATGTCCACCACGTAGTGCTCGGCTGTCATCTTGGCCTCGAAAGTCAGGTGCAGCCCTATCCTAAAAATGTATAGGTAACCGAATAGCAGATATTTCCATAGAGGATTGAAGTGTTAGAGACTTAATACTAGGTCCAATTCTACGAGGTGAGATAACCAATTATTTTTCTCGCTTGGTTTGCCTGTCCTAACTCAAGAACAGAGTCAGATACCCTTTACTGCTGGGTAGAATGGAGGTTTCAACCCGGAGACCAGGTAACTTTGCTGTGACAGGCAATCACACTAGACACTCTGTAGTTCTTCCAGTAGCGGACCTGGTCTCACTAGCGGCAGGCCATGAAGAGGCATGCCAAGCCCTACCACGATCTTGCTGGAGATTCATAACTGGTATCATATCGAGATACTGGATACAAACGAAACGAGCCAGAATTGGCAATGGCTAACACTTCATATAGAAAGGTAGCATCATAAATTCAACATGAAGTCTCCGCACGACCTGGGGAAAGACTCAATCAACTATGCTGGAAGACAACCGTCTTCCATCACCGGCCATTTTCATCTCCCCGCGTCAGCGCTGTTAGGCGACAATCAATACCGATCGCACCACGTTGTGCTCTTTAGTGCAACAATTGATACGTAATTAATTAAACATATATTTGCTCAGATGCGCACACATAGTGCATCTAACTTCTTTATTCTATTTTTGATACTTTTTTCATTGCCAAGTATTCACGCTACAACATCAGTTCTTCCTAGTGGATCTATTCTTTTGTTAACTGAGTATCCTTTGTCTTACCCGACATCTCAGATAGTCAGTTATCGTTCCTCAAGACGCAGCAATAGAGACCGCAGTCAGCGACTCATAGCTTGACTGCCTGCGTCAGGACCGGCGAACCAGAGCTGGTCAAGACCGTGCTCCACCTCCACGTGGTGGTCCTGGAAACAGTCTGCAGCAGTGCAGGCTGGCTGAGCGAGCACGGATCGCAATGGGAAGGCAAACCCGGTCCTAAAAAATGCCGTGCAGAATTGGATGTGTCGACCGAAAGGTGCAGATATCACAGCTACGTTGTAAACAGACACAACGCAACCACCGTCCTTTTCAGGGCGAACGAAGAAGAAGAAGAAGTTCCTACCTTCTTGATTTTTCTTTTGATATCAGTTTCATGGGAATATTCATGACTTCTATATCTGTCATTGCGCACAGACATATTATGTCATATTTGTTTTTGCGCCTGTTTTTTATTCCGCAAATTGTACGTATCACTAAATACTTCTACTACTATGGTTTTTCACGGTCAGTTTTTTTCTTTATGTGTTGTTGATGATTTCAACTCAATCTTGACCACTCTTACTGATACTCTTTCCGTATTATTACAGAATGGTTCACCACACACAGTCGTACGCTCAGACCGTTCCTGCTTCTGGCTAATTAGACCTTTAGGCAGCTTGTCCAGAACCTCCTAGGCCAGCACATGTAATGGTGTCCACAGCCAGTGTCATTGTCACCCTAACAGTCTCTATTGGGGGGAAAAACTCCAGCTTACTTCACCAAGTTCGACAATCCTTTATCTTCATACCTCCCCCTTCTACTCCACGTAGATGAGTGTTGAGCTTTAGAAGTTCCTTACACGAAGAACTATGTTCAGCGATAGCGCGTGCGCATTCACACACATAAGCAAACACCATCCGCAATCGTCTGAAAGGACAACATAAATGCAAATATTGATTTAGAATCGCTGATCAAAAATGTAACCGATTCTGGAATTTACCACATAGATAGTCACGCACGTTTACGGCTGGCAGAATTTTAATTATTTATTTTATGTGTTTAATTTAGTTCTCGCTGTCTTTCTTGTCTGCTTTGTTTGTTTGTCTCCGAGAAAAGCCTTATTGTGTAACGTGACAGTTTTCTTTGTCATTTTTCTAGTAAGTCCCACAACCTTTTTTTTTTTAAATTTTGTACACCTCGTCATTTATGATAATTGAGTTTTCAACTTTGGCGAATTTCTCTTGCCCACAACTCTATAACGCATTTCTGTAGGGCTTAGTCATTGTCTAGAATGCCAGCCATAAATCAGGAAACTGGGAAATTGCTTTGTTCCTTCTGACTGTTGCCTTGGCTTCCGTTATTTATCCGCGTATTCGTTATATTCCTTGTAAAACCTGGCTTCCCGGACAAGAGACCTAACAACCAGCTCTATTGGCATTATTCGTCTTATCCAGCCCTCAACAAGGGTAGAAAATCCTTGAGCAAACTCAGCGCCTGGTTCTTTCGTTCGTCTGCTTCGCTCGTCTCCGTGGTGACGTCACGGATTGCCATAATAGAAAGGATTAAAGATAATCTGATATAATCCAGTGAAGGGCCTGCTATTTGGCGGAAAGTGTAATGTGGTAGCTGCGTGATTTGCTACATTTTTTAAACGGTCCACAGCCTGAAGCATTCCCGACAGTCCAGCAGATTAGAATGGTAGTCACAAGACAAACTTCTCACTCGGGATTTAAATACATCGTGGTGTGTTCATGGCGCGAGTAAACAAATGGCCGCCGGTGGAGATTAGGGACAGTTGACACCTGCATTGTCAGCTTCGGGTCTGGTCTGCTTCTTACTTTTGACGCCTGTTCTTCGGACGGCGCGATAAGTCGAACGATTTGTATGCCACGGGTAAACCACATAACTCCAACAAACAGAACAGATATTTTTATTGGTTAATTCATTCTAGCGCTAGCACAAGCCAAAGTGGCAAATTCCTGTAACAGGCCAGGTTTGTTAATTTTACTTTCTAAATGTGGAGACACTGTACAGCAGGGATGGGCAAAACGTTCGCCAATCGACACATGTGGCGAATAGGCAAAACAAATATTTGGCGAATTGGACTTTAGATGTGGCTTGAAATTTAACACAAATTTCATTTAAAATAAATTATTGAAAACAAAAATGATTACGCTGAACATGCGTTTACTAATACAATATTTCAACTGAGCGAAAGAACATGCCACGTTGGTATTGCTAGGAAAAGCGTGGGTTTGTGGTAGCCATGTTCATGTTGCAAAGCCTGCAGATGCTCTATGAAGTTCGTCTCAAGGATTATTCAGGCCCTGTGGAAGTAACTTCTGAAAGATGAGACACTTCTTACTTTCAAACTGGCCGTTTCCAAATTACTGTCCATATATGGCTAGATGTTGTTAAGGGAATCAACGTTTTCCTCAATCACTTTTTTAAAACTGAAATGGTGTCTTGTTTTGGCAAGCTGCGTCCCGTTATCCTAGACACAAGGTCCGTTGGTAATATTAGAGCACGTGCTCAAATATAAAAGACCTTGTGGTCTGGTAGTTTTAAATAGAGATTTGCAATATCCCCCAATCAGTTTGATCAAGGCAAATACAGATCTCGAATATTGGACGTTAATTTTGAAGTAGAGATGAGATGTAGTCTGAGTTCGGATATTCGGCTAGATTTGAACCAGTTGGTCAGATAGATTGTATAAGAAATAATAGTGCTTAAATAATATCATTTAAAGGAATTTTGAAATTCTCCCCTTTAATGAAAGTAGTTTGTAACCTTTTTTACTCGATGTGACGAATGTCATAAATTCGCCATATCTGTGGCTTGACTGAAAATCCCATCGCAACCTAGCTGTAGGGAGAAAATTAAAGGCATTGAAAACATGGCAACTTTCATTATTTCTTAAAGCAAATGTCTTCTGTCTTGTAAAGGAAGGCGTTACTGTATCACTATAAACAGTTTGACCTGTCTTCTCTTCTTCACAGCAATCCCATAAAAACACCGAACACTCTCACCGGACTGAGACACTTTTTATAGCGGATGTCACACCCACTTCATTTACGACTGCAGTATTTTGCTTCTCGTTGACAGTGAGAACGATTGTCTGACATCCGGTGAAGGAGCCAGCGCAATTACCAAATTTCCACTGGCTGCGAATCTGAAACAAAATCCGTCTGTTAACAGGGAATCTGGAGCATTGATGAGAGGGTACAAATATTTGGCTCCATTACGATAGTCAATTACTCGCCATATGGTGAACACAATGAACAACTCTTGGTGAGAAAACAATACTTTCATTGGTCCAATACCACTGACAACATTGTAATTTCCTCTACTACGATAATGTTTCAATTGTGTGATAACCTCCCTAGTGTATGATTCCCAAAGAGTGCGATATTGGTACAAGTTGTTGTTACCTATGAGGCTGCTGCTTTATCCTGTTGGGTGTGGTAATAAATTACCTCTACTTAATCTACCGGTAGATCTCAAGACATCATTTGGTGGATCTCTAGCTGACGTAAGGGGGAGAGTGAAATAATTTTTAACCTAGTAAATTTCGGACTACCCTCTCTAACCAGCACTTGATAGCGCGATGTTCCCATGTTTAAAGGTACTTTCACCAGTGAAAACCCCGCAAGTTAGCTAAGTAAAATTCTCATTTTTCGTGAACTGGTCACGATAGAAAGAGATCTTTTCTTTGAAGCGAAGTTAACTTTCGATAAAATGGTTAGTTTTAATTTTCCACCGCTCTTTTGATGGGATTGCCGGAAGCAGATCGTACTGCAGAGATAAAAGTCTCATGTAGACTAGAGTGATTCCAGATTCCAGATTCTCTTAAAACAGACACGACTTTATCTAGGTCGATCTTTAGAGAGCACGGTGTTTTTAAAGGGGTCGGAGTGGCTAAGAGGTATGGCGTCCGCCTAGAATTCTAGAGGTACCAGGTTCGATTCCCAGAACCAGTGGTCCTAATGCTGTCATACTCCCCCCTGGTCTCCTGGGTAGTGAGCAGATGTATAGCCTTCTCGGATAAGGGCGAACAAATAGGAGGTCCCGTGTGCAAGTTGCGCATGTTAAAAATCCAACGGTAGTTGGAAATCGTAAAGAGTAGGCCTATCGGGTCGCTGCCCTGGCAAAAAATTTAAATAATTCGAAACCTACCCACCCCAAAAGTATTAATAGAATGTGATTCCTATATTCACACATTTGGTTTCTCTCTGGTGCTACGGAGGTCGTGCACTGTGCTGAGATCTTCCTTGTGTGATCTAAGGGAGGAGATCGGAGCACTGATGGAGTTGTCCGTGTGCAATGAAGACAGTCCTTAAAACCAGTCCAAACCAGACCAAACCAAACCAAACCAAACCAAACCAAGTGTTTTTAAAGTAGACCCACCCCCAAGCTCTTGGGTTGTCTACCTCTGCTCTGCATGCAAACTTCCCTTAAAAGACAATATACTTTGATAAGTTTAAAAACCTCATGTGATGCTCACAAAAAAGTTGTTCGTTACTGGCGCTGTGTTTAAACTCGTTGTCCTAGTCGTTTGAACAAAAACATTGATTTAATCAAGGCATCATCATTCAGCATCCGACACCCGCATCTTTAAATATAAACCTACCCAATCTTGACGTATGCATAACTTATGAAGAAGCCAAGAGTTTCATCACGAGCAGATGAAGGAGCAAGTTGGAATCAGTGCATTTAGGCCGCCAAAAATAAAAATGATGCATATTACCAGCTTAGCAGAAGCGAACAAGTAGTAATCTTCAGACTTCGCATAGGTCACAACAAATTGGGTTGTCATCTATTCAACAAGTTAAAGATAGCAACTACGGATGAGTGTAACTGTTGCACCGATAAAATGACTGCTGGATATCTACTTCAAAGGTGGCTAACATATGAGAAACAGAGAAAGCGCATATGGCCGTATGATGTATTTTCTAGTGCTCGTGCAGTCTTAGTTTTTGTAGCATTTGTTTTTACCTGATGAGGCTGCCAGGGTTATGCACAACTCTCCTTAGGCACGTTGTACGATATGTTTTATAGGGCCTAAATATTGGGATCGTGGACTCATGTACGAAATGCGGCTTCGGATTTTCGGAGAAAACGCTATACGGAGATGCCAACAGCCTCAAGCTAACCACTGCTTTAGTTGAGCAAATTTAAGTCGACATCTGAACGTGAAAGAAGGAGAAGAAGAAGAAATACGAAACAAAATCTTTATTCGCAATTTATTATTTCTTGTACTTAAAAATAAAAAAAGATAAAAGTGGATTAATAAAATTGGTATTTTTTCCTTTACTTGTATTAAACATTTTCTTTCCGACAAAAATTAGTTATAGGAGGAAGGTACATTGTTACTTGTTACTACGAATTAAAATAATGCTAAAATTAATTACGTATAATTGTCTTGTAATATTTATTTTTTTACAGGGAAAGCTTTGGTGCAGAGGAAATTTATTGAGCACAACCAACGGGAAAAAACATCAGTCTGAGGGAGACAATCCGAAATATGCAAGAATACGTTTGTTTGGAACTTCCTACATAAATGAACCCGTCATTACCAGCAGACGGAAATTGCACATAGCCTCAAAATTGAAGATGCCAGGGACAGAGCATGGCCCAGCAGAAGATGAATCGAGGAGGTGGGAGACATCTTTAAAACAAAGCAGTATAATCTGACATCCCATCACGCCTAACTATGTAAGCTGGATCGGAAAACAATATCCAAAATGTCATGCTATTTCTTTACACAGGCAGACTGTGTACGGAGAAACTTTGCTAAATGTGATAAAGAAAATAACTGAAGAGAAAAAAAAAACGATCAAGTAAACAATCTCAATAATGTGGGTTTATTTATTTATTTTTTTGCACAGGTTGAGAAGAAAGGAATAATCCAAACCAAAGGAGATATTGTTTGTAGGAATATTAAAAATCTGTGTCCGGAAGCGGAATGTGATCACCCCGTTCTCAAACCGGGCAAGTGCTGCAAATCGTGTGCAGACAAAGGTGCGTATCGATACCATGATGTTAATGTGGCAGTGAATGTAGATAATAGCGGAAAAAATAACAATGGTGTATCAATGTGTTTGTTTTACTTTCATTTGTTTAATACCAATTAAATGTAATTATAGTCGGACCAAAAATAATTCTTAGATAAGTTTTCCATATTGGAATTTGACCTTCACCTTCAGTAACAATTCAATCTTAGCAATCCAGTCAATCCTCGCTATTCGCTGGGGTTAGGTGCCTTGAAAACCTGATAATACGGAATCCGCGAATACGGAACCATTGATCCTATGGGGAAAAGGGGGTTAGGTTTCTGCGGGATCCTATTCATCATACACTTTTGCTACCGATAATTATAAACTCATCATTTCGTGCACCTTTCTTGTAAAATAACAGCTTATTTATAATACTGTGCATTTTATAAATGTAAATAATACACTGTTTTTGTTTGTGTGTACAGTATGTTCAATCTTTTGGAGTACCAACGAACGAACGAACGAAATCTTTATTTCATCAGGGTAAAGAAATAGGCATAATTGCCTTTTTACATTTCTGCCCTGCAATACAATTTTCAGCGTTTTACAAATTAAAATTAAAATATTAATAACTTCAGACAGGATCAATTAATATTATCATCACAATCGATACCAATGCTCACTCACTCACCCATCCATCACACTGTCACTACTCATTCACTCATTCACACCTCCACACGCAAAAACACACAAATTATTAAAGAAAACAACAAATGACAACATTTACATAGAACATTTAAAATTAAGAAAAAAAGAAAATTTCATACATAAATCCCAGAATGAAGTTTATCTAACACACGTACTTTACACCGAGGCTCGTCACAACCTTCTTGCGCTTAGACAGACTCGCCAAAACACTTGCACTAATCTTGGATGTCATTATTAATTCCAAAAATAATCAAAATCAGCGTAAAACTGCAAGAACGTTAATGAAAAGATGCTTAACAAAGACACTTGTAAAAACAACGAAAGCCGCGAGAACTTGGAACCAGCCTCTCCTTGCGGCGCGGTAGGCGTCTCGAAATGTTTTGCCTACTACACATGGCTGCGAGCACCCGCGAGGTGCCCGCGAATGGCAAAAGTGGGTTACACTTTTTCTCGCGCACATCCGCGAATACGGAACACGCAAATTGCGAGGATTGGCTGTTTTTTTACATTCGTATGGTCCATGTTTCTTTCCTTAATGACCCACGTGATACCCACTGCAGTTGGCCATCTTGGCTGCTAGCATGTGCTGATGTATTTTCTAGTGCTCGTGCAGTCTTAGTTTTTGTAGCATTTGTCTTTACCTGATGAGGCTGCCAGGGTTATGCACGACTCTCCTTAGGCACGTTGTACGATATGTTTTAGAGGGCCTAAATATTGGGATCCTGGACTCATGTACGAAATGCGGCTTCGGATTTTCGTTTTTTCTGGACATGAGAGAGGTAAACTATTCAAAAGTTAACACTTATCTTGATTGATGCCAGAGCCTTAATCCGAGATCTCTGAAAGGGGAAAGAGGTAAGCTACTCAAAAGTTAACACTTATCTTGATTGATGCTAGAGCCTTAATCCGAGATCTCTGAAAGTGGGAAGAGGTAAGCTATTAAAAAGTTAACACTTTGTCTTGATTGCTGGTAGCATTAATCTATGATCTCTGATAGAAAAAGATGTAAACTTTCCAACAGTTAACACTTATCTTGATTGCCAGTAGTGAGTTGCATTTATCTTGACTGCTTGAATCGAGAAAGAGGTAAGCTGCCAAAAAATTAACTTATCATGATTGCTGGTAATGGGAGAAAGATAAGATACCCAAACATTAACACTTATCACGACTGCTTAACGATCCTTTAATCCATGATCTCTATTCTTCTATCACCTTCTATGCTGTGTTGTTATGGCGTCCAAAAACGATGTCCTTGCCGTGAAATGGTATCCTGCTGTATTGACGTGTCCTGATGTTCTGCAATGATATCCTGCTGTATTGACCTATATTGTCGTTCTATGCGGTGTCGTGTCATATAGACGACTTTGAGTCCTCTTTCACGCTCAGAAAAGGAGGTACTCTGCCCAACGACATCTACAGCTTTGATGACGCCAAAGTGTATGAACCACAAGGTAGGAATTATCCACAGCAAACTTTGGACAAAGTTCATAAGGTCACAAATCATAAAAAGAGTGGAGCATGGGAGAACCATTGCAATTGGTCTCCTTCCAGTAAGTCAGCGCAAAGTACGACATGCGATCTTACGGAGGTGGTTTATGGAGCATTTCCTTTTACATGGTGAAGTGGCCAGCCACAAGCACAACCTGACATTAGTCAGCTGTCATAAATTGCCTGATGATAGCAGTGGTTCCCTGTTTTGACCATGCCCCGTGCAGTTTTCGGGGAGACAACCATAGACTAAGATCGCTGCTCCCTCAGACATGTTGCAAGAGGCAACTTATATAAGGTTGTGAATGGGACTGCCCATCTCATCATGTCAAATACGTGTCTACAGAAACTCTCGCTGCAAGAGCACGCAGATGCCTTGGAACAGGCTTCCTGAAAGTGCATCATCTGCAGTAGCATCTCCATGTTCCATAGCAAGCGAAAAAGAAAATGATGAATGAAGGATGAGAGAACAGAGTAAGCTTCACGAAGTTCGTATAAGACGAGCATAATCTTAAAGTTTTATACAGTTAATATAATTTAGTTTTTCGCTTGTTAGGTTGACAGTACCATGCACATGCACAATGCTATGGTAAAGATTCAAACTCCTACAACATAATGTAGACGAGTTGCTGCAATACAATCACTGTTTTTAGTGTACCTTTGAAATGTTCTTTATGTGTATAAAAATATGCACCTTTGCAAAGTCCCTTATTTTTATAACAATATACACCTTTGCAATGTCCCTTATTTTTATAACAATATACATCTTTGCAATGTCCGTTATTTTTTATTACAAGATGTCTTTGCAATATCCCTTATTTGCAACACAATATACCTTTGCAATGTCCCTTTTTTTGATTTTAAACAATAACACACTGTATTTGTTGTTCTGCCTTTCAGCGTAATTGCTTGCACATAAGAGTTTTTGTTGTTTGTTTGTCAAGTTGTTTAGTTTGCTTCACTTATCTGTAGCCTATCTTTTATATTTGTGTACTATAAATCATACATTTATATGTCACATAAATCTCTTTCTTGCTGCCTTCTTTGTCCATCGATTATAAAAACAGCTTTGTCATATCCTTCTTTTTCCCCCCTTTTTTTAAACAGTCATCTTTCTTGGTGGATGATTCTTTATAAGGTTGATTAATGGTTTCCTTTGGCGTTTCAATCTTGGTTTCCTTTGGTGACTGAGTTACTGTTTCCTTGGGTATGTTAGTTATTGTGTTTCTTCTTTGAAGCCTGAGCCATCGTTTTATTGTGGCATGTCCAGTTTTGTGTACCGTGTATTGTTTTGCCATGTTGAATCTGTTTTCTATCATGGCCTTAAGCAGTCCATTTTTTTAAACAACCAATATAACTGGTTAAACAATCAGAGGCGGCATGTAACTATCAGAGTTGTCTTATTAAATAGAACAGACAAAACTTCAAGTAATGTCGGGAGTTAAGAAAAATCACTAGCAGACGCAGGAGAAGCTGAAAAAGAAGATAATAAGACAATTTATAAGAATAAAAGAAGGATAATGAGAAAAAGATGATCATTAGGAGGACAAGAAAAAAAATGGGACAGACGAGAGACAACAAGGGAAGAAAGAAAACAAAGAAGAAGAAAAAAACAGAAGAGAACAAGTAGAGGAGAAGAAAAGAAAGAAGAAGGAACAAAGCAGAAGTGATATGATGAAAGATTAGATAAGAGAAAGAAGAAAGCAGAAGTGATATGATGAAAGATTAGATAAGAGAAAGAAGAAAGCAGAAGTGATATGATGAAAGATTAGATAAGAGAAAGAAGAAAGAACAACGCAGAAGTGATATGATGAAAGATTAGATAAGAGAAAGAAGAAGGAACAAAGCAGAAGTGATATGATGACAGATTAGATAAGAGAAAGAAGAAGGAACAAAGCAGAAGTGATATGATGAAAGATTAGATAAGAGAAAGAAGAAGGAACAAAGCAGAAGTGATATGATGAAAGATTAGATAAGAGAAAGAAGAAAGAACAAAGCAGAAGTGATATGATGAAAGATTAGATAAGAGAAAGAAGAAAGAACAAAGCAGAAGTGATATGATGACAGATTAGATAAGAGAAAGAAGAAGGAACAAAGCAGAAGTGATATGATGAAAGATTAGATAAGAGAAAGAAGAAGGAACAAAGCAGAAGTGATATGATGAAAGATTAGATAAGAGAAAGAAGAAAGAACAAAGCAGAAGTGATATGATGAAAGATTAGATAAGAGAAAGAAGAAAGAACAAAGCAGAAGTGATATGATGAAAGATTAGATAAGAGAAAGAAGAAAGAACAAAGCAGAAGTGATATGATGAAAGATTAGATAAGAGAAAGAAGAAAGAACAAAGCAGAAGTGATATGATGAAAGATTAGATAAGAGAAAGAAGAAGGAACAAAGCAGAAGTGATATGATGAAAGATTAGATAAGAGAAAGAAGAAAGAACAAAGCAGAAGTGATATGATGACAGATTAGATAAGAGAAAGAAGAAAGAACAAAGCAGAAGTGATATGATGAAAGATTAGATAAGAGAAAGAAGAAAGAACAAAGCAGAAGTGATATGATGAAAGATTAGATAAGAGAAAGAAGAAGGAACAAAGCAGAAGTGATATGATGAAAGATTAGATAAGAGAAAGAAGAAAGAACAAAGCAGAAGTGATATGATGAAAGATTAGATAAGAGAAAGAAGAAGGAACAAAGCAGAAGTGATATGATGAAAGATTAGATAAGAGAAAGAAGAAAGAACAAAGCAGAAGTGATATGATGAAAGATTAGATAAGAGAAAGAAGAAGGAACAAAGCAGAAGTGATATGATGAAAGATTAGATAAGAGAAAGAAGAAGGAACAAAGCAGAAGTGATATGATGAAAGATTAGATAAGAGAAAGAAGAAAGAACAAAGCAGAAGTGATATGATGAAAGATTAGATAAGAGAAAGAAGAAAGAACAAAGCAGAAGTGATATGATGAAAGATTAGATAAGAGAAAGAAGAAAGAACAAAGCAGAAGTGATATGATGAAAGATTAGATAAGAGAAAGAAGAAGCATAAGAGTAGGAAGAGAAATGTTATTTTTAATTGTTGCTGGATCACTTTCGCCCGTTTATCCCTGATAAAAACATTGTGGTCGTAACGCAGGGCATGTCTGTGCCATTTATCCCAGTAGCTCTGACAACACCTACTTCTTTACCACGATCACAATTTACAGAATTTTATAAAAAAAAAGTTGAACATATCAACCAAGTGAGTAAAGACGAGTATTTGAAATTCACATCACATAGCAGAGAGAGACAGAGAGAGAGAGAGAGAGAGAGAGAGAGAGAGAGAGAGAGAGAGAGAGAGAGAGAGAGAGACAGGCAGACAGACATACAGGTAGATAGATTGATAGATAGACAGTCAGATAGACAGACAGATAGACAGACAGACAGACAGACAGACAGACAGACAGACAGACAGATAGATAGATAGATAGATAGATAGATAGATAGATAGATAGATAGATAGATAGATAGATAGATAGATAGATAGATAGATAGATAGATAGATAGATAGATAGATAGATAGATAGATAGATAGATAGATAGATAGATAGAAGGAGAGAGAGTGAGAGAGGAATATAACACTTTGAAAGAAGGCCATAGCTAATAAAGTTACCATTTAATAAACACATTCACAGACAGCTGACCTTTCTGAAGTTGACTGAACTCAGCCTTTGTGACTGTGTGCTGTGTTATTATCATGTCTGACAGTGTTTATGAAACAAATGAGACATCTGAAATTACAAACAACCAATCTGTTTGAGCAAAATCCAGCTGGCGAGAAATAAAGGGTTCTTGTGCCAAAATAATGGCTACAAAGTAGGACTGTTGTAACAAGGGAGGACATAAGTAGTTGCAATCCGAGTAAACTTTTAAAAAATGGGAAAAAATATATGTATTATAAATATAACACAAACAATCCCATACTACTAATTATCTAAGTCAGGACGTTTCCTGAAACGAACAATAAAACAATCACATCAGTTTTTCGGAATAATGCAGAAAGGGCGCTCATTGCACCGTGGAAGTTTAATTGAAAACTCATTAAAAGAGCAAGCAGGTCGTTCAATTTCCCCATGGTTGCATTGACTATAAGTCATGATAGGTTTGGCAACAGAGATTCAGGCAAGTTGGAATAGAGTGGACAAGTAAGACATGACTACAGGAGATAAGTTTGGCAACAGAGATTCAGGCAAGTTGGAATAGAGTGGACAAATAAGACATGACTACAGGAGATAAGTTTGGCAACAGAGATTCAGGCAAGTTGGAATAGAGTGGACAAGTAAGACATGACTACAGGAGATAAGTTTGGCAACAGAGATTCAGGCAAGTTGGAATAGAGTGGACAAGTAAGACATGACTACAGGAGATAAGTTTGGCAATAGAGTTTCAGGCAAGTTGGAATAGAGTGGACAAGTAAGACATGACTACAGGAGATAAGTTTGGCAACAGAGTTTCAGGCAAGTTGGAATAGAGTGGACAAGTAAGACATGACTACAGGAGATAAGTTTGGCAACAGAGTTTCAGGCAAGTTGGAATAGAGCGGACAAGTAAGACATGACTACAGGAGATAAGTTTGGCAACAGAGTTTCAGGCAAGTTGGAATAGAGTGGACAAGTAAGACATGACTACAGGAGATAAGTTTGGCAACAGAGTTTCAGGCAAGTTGGAATAGAGCGGACAAGTAAGACATGACTACAGGAGATAAGTTTGGCAACAGAGATTCAGGCAAGTTGGAATAGAGTGGACAAGTAAGACATGACTACAGGAGATAAGTTTGGCAACAGAGATTCAGGCAAGTTGGAATAGAGTGGACAAGTAAGACATGACTACAGGAGATAAGTTTGGCAACAGAGTTTCAGGCAAGTTGGAATAGAGTGGACAAGTAAGACATGACTACAGGAGATAAGTTTGGCAACAGAGTTTCAGGCAAGTTGGAATAGAGCGGACAAGTAAGACATGACTACAGGAGATAAGTTTGGCAACAGAGATTCAGGCAAGTTGGAATAGAGTGGACAAGTAAGACATGACTACAGGAGAATTAGTGTCGTCATCGGGACATGCAGCAGAAAGAGCACTATTAAGTATTTCCTGTCATGTTTTGACGGGTTACTTGCTCGGATTATAAATATTAGAACCAAGTGGTTGCCGTGACCTGTTAACAAATACAAGAAAAAGACACCATTTAAAAGAAAAAACACCCAAACAAAAGATAAAAGGACAACCTTTTAAAAGAAAGAGACACCCATATAAAAGAAAGAGACACCCATATAAAAGAAAGAGAGACCCATATAACAGAAAGAGACACCCATTCAAAAGAAAGAGACACCCATATAAAAGAAAGATACACCCATATTGAAAAAAAACACTCATATAAAAGAAAGAGACACCCATATTGAAGAAAAAGACACCCATATAAAAAAGAGACACCTATATTGAAGAAAAAGGACACTCATATAAAAGAAAAAGACACCCATATTGAAGAAAAAGGACACTCATATAAAAGAGAGACCCATATTGAAGAAAAAGGACACTCATATAAAAGAAAGAGACACCCATATTGAAGAAAAAGACACCCATTTAAAGAAAGAGACACCCATATTAAAGAAAAAGGACACTAATGTAAAAGAAAGAGACACCCATACAGAAGAAAGAGACACCCATATAACAGAAAAAAACACCCATATAAAAGAAAGAGACACCCATATTGAAGAAAAAGGACACTCATATAAAAGAAAAAGACAGCCATATAAAAAGAGACACCCATATAAAAGAAAAAACACCAAAATAAAAGAAAGAGACACATATATTGAAGAAAAAGGACACTCATTTGAAAGAAAAAACACCCATATAAAAGAAAGAGACACCCACATAAAAGAAATAGACACTCATATTGAAGAAAAAGGACACTCATATAAAAGAAAGAGTCACCCATATTGAAGAAAAAAGACAGCCATTTAAAGAAAGAGACACCCATATTAAAGAAAAAGGACACTAATGTAAAAGAAAGAGACACCCATACAGAAGAAAGAGACACCCATATAACAGAAAAAAACACCCATATAAAAGAAAGAGACACCCATATTGAAGAAAAAGGACACTCATATAAAAGAAAAAGACAGCCATATAAAAAGAAAGAGACACCCATATAAAAGAAAAAACACCAAAATAAAAGAAAGAGACACATATATTGAAGAAAAAGGACACTCATTTGAAAGAAAAAACACCCATATAAAAGAAAGAGACACCCACATAAAAGAAATAGACACTCATATTGAAGAAAAAAGACACTCATATAAAAGAAAGAGACACCCATACAAAAAGAAAGAGACACCCATATAAAAGAAAGAGACACCCATATAAAAGAAAGAGACACCCATATAAAAGAAAGAGACACCCATATAAAAGAAAGAGACACCCATATTGCTAAATCATGTTTTTTGTTAACCTGCCATTCAGGCCCTTCTCATATTTCTTGCGTACCGATCTTCAGCGGCCCTACTAATCTCTCCACTTAGTATAATGGTTTTGTGTTTTCATCATTTCTTTGTCTTTCGTTCTTGTTATCTTTCTGTTGTTCTTTGACTAGCCTTTCATAGATTACACGTTAAATTCTTATTCAAGTATTATCTATTTCTATTTACGCCTGTTTTATCAGCGTAACGAACA